>JAUNZO010003775.1:0-124057 GCA_031894775.1 Chloris gayana | reverse complement strand
CAGTTGGAGCATAACATCACAAAGTTGATTTAATAAAACCCAGTTTTGTGTATGTTTGTGGTCAAGTTTACTAATTTTGTTGGGTTCTAAATTTACTGAACATATATAAAATAAAAAGGAGGTTTGAGATGAGATCATGAGAAAATAAAATAATAACAATTGGCAGTTGCAAGGAAATCGAAGATTGTGATGTATTGATTGGCAAATCTACAAAGCCATAGGTGGTAAAAGTGGCCAGCACAAAGATGAAAAAAATAAATACATTCATATAGTTCAGAATACAGGCATGTAAAACTGTACTTGAATTCAGATCATGTCAGAGAATTAAAAAAAACAAATTGTTCTACCCTAGTCTGCGAGAACAATTTTTTTGGGATATCAAAAGTAAACATGACTTTTTGCTGGTGACTATTTTCTTAGCCCAAAACGTGGCCACTGCGATGTGTGCACTAGTAAATCAGAGTAATTTTCAATCCTAGCCTATGTGACTAGCATCCTCTGTAGGATTGCAGATACAATACATGATCCATAAAACTATTTATGAATATGGAATAGTCTAGATCGTTGATCCAGTTTCAGATTCTTCCCTGTTATATGTGGATGTTGATCTTCTGTGGTAGGCATATCTTTCTTCATGTACATTGCTTTCGCCAGCATATTGGTCCTTGGTTCTGGGATCATACCTCTTGACTTCATTGTTGTGTAATATTGCAGAGCCTCATCAAGCTTTCCTTGGGAATGAAGTCCATGAACCATGATAGTAAATGATCGCTGATCTGGGCCTGATCCACTCGTCTCCATCTCCTCCCATACTTGTTGCACTCCTTTCTCATACTCCCAACTGACAAAAAGATTCAATAATAAGTTATATGTATCAGAATCCGGTCTACAACCTGATCCCTCCATCCTCTGCATTAAAGCGATAACATCTTTGGGTTTCTCCATCATCTTCAGAATGTAGGAGAACGTTCTATTGTTTGGTGTGCAGCCCTTCGCTTCCATTTCATCCAAAAGCTCATAGACTTTTTCCATCCTCCTTATCTTACATAAGTGTTTTATCAGACTGTTGTAGGTAGCCACATCTGCTTGACAATACCGGTCATTCATCTCACCAAAAATCTCTAATGCTTCAGGAATCCTTTTCTTGAAGCACAAATGATCAATGATACAATTGCAAATCGCCACATCAGGATTAATCCCTTTCTCGTACATGCTTTTAAACAGCTTCACGGCAGCACTAGTTCTGCCGTTTTTCGTTAGCGCATTTATATATGTACCATAGGTGATCAGGTCTGGCCTAAGCTTGGATGCAATGATCTCATTCCAAATCCTTGTAGTGTCCCTCAAGCTTCCCTTGACACACCAACCGTTAAGTATGATGTTCCAGCTCTTTATGACATGAGGGAACTCATCTTTCTTCTGAAGGAAGAGGGCCTCCGCCTCTTCAACATGCTTGTACCTACAGAGCGACATCAGAAGTATCTGAAATCCAACCAAATCAAGCTCAAACCTGTAATCTTTCCTCCTGTAAAACATATCGATGGCTTCCTGCACCTTGTGCGCACCCGCGTACCGATTCAATAGGACAGCAAACATCTTATTTGTTATGACCACACCTTGTCGCTCCTCAGGAATCTCATCAAACAGCTGCCTCATGTACTTGACCTTCTTCATCCGCCCAAGAATGTCCAGCGTCTCAGTGTAGGCCCTTGACCCATGGGCATATCCAGGCAGCCCTGCTGCCCAGTTGAAGAAGCCCAAGGCAACCTGCCAATTGGACCGCTGCTTCTGAAGAACCTTGAGGACAACATCCTCGTCAATATCACATTCAAACTGACGGAGAGCATCGCTGAGTTCAGCATCACCACTACTGGATTTGAGAATTTTCAAGATTTCATTGGCATATACATCATTTAGAACCCTCCTGAGCGTTGGCAACGGTATGACAAAATCGTAGTGTTCCCAAAAACTGTCCACTTGGAAGAAAGCTTTGGCGAAAGCACTGGTGGAGGCCTACGCGAGGCAGACCCAGTGCAGTATTCCATCGAGCAATTGGCGGGCACGAGGACCCAAGGACGCCGAGTCGCCGGAGAACTGCAAATGGTTCAAGAGCGTCCACAGTTGGATCAATCTCTTTCTTGAGAAATCATTCGGATAATGATGGGACATAAATTTGTTGCTAGGATTGCGTGGAGTGATGGAGGAGGATGAACGAGCTCTTCTCACAGCAATGAAAGGAGAAGGAGGAAGCAGTGAACGGATAAGGTATGTACCTAAGAGGAGCTTGTCGGGCCTGCAGGCGGCGGAGAGGATGGCCGACTCCAGCCGCGGCGGCGGCATCGTGCTACGGTGGCAACAGCGCCGACGCAGCAAGGAGCAAATGAACAGCGCTGTATCGCAATCAAGTTAGGAGAGGCGGAGGCCAGAGACACGGATCCAGCCGATGCCGGGAAGTTTGGAAGTCGCCGGGTCGGGGCAGCGCTCCTAGTCTGTACGACTGGCGCAGCCCGTCGCCGGCGTGCTTGCCGTCGGCGCGTGCGAGACGGGAGGAAGCGGGCGGCGCTTGGGCTGTGGCGGTGCAGGTTAACAAGTGAGATGGGCTGGGCTGCGTAGAAATTGGGCTGGCCACGATAGAAAATCGATTTTTTACAATTTTTGTGCCTGTACTGACTTCGAGACAAACCGGTTCTTCAAGAATACCTGCCCCTTTCACCATACGCCGAAAAAACAAATTCTGTTGGTTGAGTCACACTAATTAACCAGGATCTAAATTTTTTGTTCGGCAGTTCATGGAAGTGAACATTACATTCATACATCTTTAAAAAAATGTCAGTTGTCCAATGAACCAAGATCCCAAAATTTGTTGTCACTGTATGCACCTTTGAATGTCTTTTATGGATTGGCAAAAAGGATGTTTATCCGAATGTCACTTTAGCTATGTTTGCAAATCGAAGTAGAGTGGGTGGGGCCTTGTTGAGGAGCAGCTCGAACTTGAACACACTGGACAAGTGCCCACCGGCCACCGCTCACCTGCTCTCCCGCCAAATCCTCTTCACCCAAACCAGCAACATCCTCTCTATATACCTCGGAACGGCGGCGCGCTCAAGAAAATCTCGCAACGGCGGCGACGACCAATTCTCCACGAGCCATGGCGTTCCCCTCCCTCGCCGGCCTCCTCCCGCGCCGCTCACTGCTGCTCTACGCCGCCGCGTGGACGGCGGTGGCCACCACGGCCGTGGCCGTGGCCGCGTTCGCGCCGGAGCTCGCGTTCGTCTGGGCGGTGGGACTGGGCACGCCGCTGTCCCGGGCGTGCGGCGACGGGACCAGCGTCGGCCTTCCGCTCGACGGGCCTCCGTGGGACGTTGTCTGCCTGCCCGCCGGCATGTTCGGCCGGGCTCCGCCCGACATCATTGTCCCGCTCGTGTTCGCCATGGTGGTGGTGGCCGGCGCCGTCTGGTTCACGACGGCCATTGGGGTGTGGGAAGATGACGACGGCGATGATGGTGGAGAGTCCACGGCAGCAGCTACCATGGATTTATTAGTATAGGAAGTGAGTCCACAAGATGCTGGACAGAGATGAGATATAATTGTAATGTACATATGAACCTTTGATCTCGTCTCAGTATTTCTGATGTTTCAGTTGCAAGAAAGTAGAGAGACAAATGTTGTTCACAACGGAGCAACATGTACTGCAATCAAAATTCGGATGAAAGAAGAGAAGTTTCAGGAAGATAAAATCACTCAGAAGGATGGTTTCCAGGCCAAGATACTAGTTCCAATTCAGAACTGACTGCACATAACACATATTAACAAGAGCACAAGTTGGTGTTTTGCCAGGATCTAGACAAGCATTAAGATTTATTTGTAAACATTGAGTCTACCACACAGATAAGTTCCTACGACCACTGCTACATATTTGACAAGACCATATGCCAAGCAGAACCAGAACTTTTTCTGACCCAGCTTTTCTTCGGCTCTCATTTTGCCGACCTGATCAGCTCTTCGCTGAAGTCCCAGAGTTGTTTTGCCAACTCCTCGCTTTTCGCCAGTTTGCTTGTCTTCTCCAGGTTGCAATCAGCAAAGTATTTTCCTGTCACTCCCCTCACTTGTGGGTTCAGTCCTACATAACAGGTCGTAGCTGCTCCCTGAAAACATAAAAATTCAATCTCAGAACAGAAATTGTAAAATGAGGTCAATTGTCACTTGAGCACTGTAGTTCCAGCCCCTTGATATTAACTGTTGAGAACAAGACTTCGCAGAAACAAGAATAGCTAAGATCTGGTTCCAAACCTGGGGTACATTCTTCCACAGAATGTAAGTGACAACTTGAATAGCCTCTGCACATGGAAAAAGAGTTGTTTCAGGACATGAGTTCATAGTCAATACCTGAGAACACTAGATTATACTTGGGGGAAAAAGGCATGAGAACATACTCATGAGAACTTTAGAGTGCCTCATCAGATTAGTCATGATCAATCCAGGATGCACACTGTTAACTGTGATGTTTGCTCCGTCTTCCTGTTTTCAATAGGATATAGAAGTAATGAGCATCAGAATGGAATACTCAACAGACTAAACAACCAGAAGTAGATTTGAGAGTTTTAATCAATGTTCATCCGTATAACTGAATATACAGAACAGGATGATTGTCTTCAGGACGTGAAACAAGAAGGCGTTAAATGACCATAGAACCTATACAATTTTTATGATTCATTTATCATCTAGTAATAGTGCAGCAGAAAAAACCATCATGACTGGTTGAAAATGTTTGCCATCAGGTTTGTATCCTAAAACGAGGAAGAAAGAGGGCCAGCACTGGGGAACAAAATAATACCTTAAGCCGTCTAGAGAGCTCTTTCGCATGTAGTAAGTTTGCCAGTTTAGATTGTCCATATGCCATTTTATCGTTGTATCTGAAAATAAAAGACCATTACTTTGAAGTTCAATCAACTTAACATCTGTTCTGAAGAACCATAATTCACACATACACTTTCTCATCGTTGAGTTTATCGAATTGAATTCCCTTTGGATATGTATGGAAATGGGCAACAGATGACAAGTTCACAATCCGGCCCTCAATGCCAGTGGACTTAGCAGTGGCTTTCATATTATCTAGGAGGAGGTTGGTAAGCAGAAAGTGCCCTGATAAACAAATAACTGTCAGTACCAAACAAGGATTTTAGTTAATAATTAGCATATGCTGATTGTGCAAGAATACCAAGATGATTTGTGGCAAATTGCATCTCGAATCCATCTTCAGACAGTTGAAAAGGGCAGAACATCACGCCTGCATTGTTTCTGCAGAACAGAAAGGTCAGCATATCTTAGATAGGAGAAAAGCTCTAAAATAGACTTGTATGTGGTATACACCAAGACACAAAGAAATTTCACCAAAACATAGGCAATGTCAAGATCAAAGAAAGGAAGGTGTATGAAGATGTGAAGGTGGTTACATCAAAATGTTCAGAGGAAGATTCATTGACTTGAACTGGTCCGCAAAGGCCCTGACAGACTTGAGGGAGTTGAGGTCAAGCTTCAGAACATCAATATGAGCAGTTGGGTTTGTCTCTATGATGGTCTTCCTTGCTTCTGATGCGGCCTCTGTGTTTCTGGCAGCAATGATGACATGGGCTCCTCTCAGGGCAAAGACTCTTGAGGTCTCCAGACCAATGCCACTAGCTCCTCCTGGAAGATGTCAAGAATATCATGCAAAAGAATTGCCTTTTGTGATTAATTTAAAGGTTTTATTAATAAAATGATGGAAGGTGAAAACTGCATTCGAATGGAAACAGAGTTACAATGTGCCTTAGAATTTAATAAGTAATAGATATAACTCCCTAGAGAAAAACATTCTCCTATGCTTAATATCAACTAGTCCTCTAAGATATCTCTAAAGATCGGCAACAAATTTTCGGACTCCTCATCCAATAGGGCCACATAGTAAGGTGTCACAAGTGTGCATAATACACGATTCAGATGTAGAAAAACGAAAAAACAACAACCAAATCAATTACTTTAGAAGAAAACATGAAGGCTACTTCTCTCAATGCAACATGCATGATCTAGCCCTGGGACCTTCTAGCATTCAGATACCCTTTACCGAGAACTCCTGAATTTATCAACATGCTAAATGATAAAGTCGTCAAACATCTTATCAAAGCTTCTATATACATAACTACTACCATTTTGAGTTTTATTGGTACAAGAATGCTCATCATGAATATATGTGGATTTACCTTTTTGTTTGAAACTCAGCTTATTAGACTAAAGTCATAAACTTCTAGGGACACTTCATGTGCAATTGATCCTGACTGAGCTTGACTCTCAATAAATGTAAATACTAACAACCAACTAGAAGGAACAACATTTCTAACTTTTTGTGACGTTCAACAGCAGACTTAGCCTCCCATAAGAGTATAGTTGAATGAAAAGGATAGAAGATGATAGCCATCTAACTGAAAGGGTCCTGCCATTGCAGTTTCCCCCACGTCCTTTTTGTACATGGACTTAGAAAATCAATAAAGTATTCTGAGGCAATATGTAATTCATAAGATAAATAAGATGTGACATATCAAAAGCAAGTGCAACTGTTAGTTGGTGCTTGTAGTCACGGACAGCAGTATAGACAACTGATAATTGCCACACAAAAACAAATATTATGGAGGACACTTTGGATCAACTCTCCTTTGCCACACAAAAAGGAGGAAATATCTAACTTCTCAGCAGCACGAAGAAATAATAAAGAAAATTCATAGACCGTCATATGTTATCTAAAAAGTTGGGAAGTCTAACTAACAGTATTGAATAGAGAACTGAACATATCAGCCTTGAAGTCTCATACACAGAAGCCCTTTCCTTGCGAGCACAGTTTAAAACTCAAATAATGACCATGAGGTGGCAATTACTCTATAAGGTACAGGGATATCAATTCAAGCTTGATTTGTTAGCCATGACGTTGGGCGGATGGTTCGGACTTGGGAGAGAAGTCTGCCCTTGATTGGGTAGAGCGAGGGAAGTACAGTTTGTAGTAATAGAGAGATGTTAGTTGATTGTCACAGTTCACACTAAAGTTAATGCATATCTGAACTAGAATTAGTACAGTTGTAATAAAACTAGCATCAAACAATAAGTTTTTTTTCTCCAAAAACATTGCTTTTTCAATAAGAGGAAGTGAAATTTACAATAACCATAATATTATCCAATTACTTGAGTGACATTAGGTACAAATTCGACACAATAATACAAGGAACACACTGTTGGAAGTCAATTATTATATACACAAAGAAAAGATACAATACAATAAAGCTGTTCATAAACCAAACTTTTTCTAGTTGATACAGCTAAAATAACTTTTTAGCAAAAAAAAAATGATTAGAAAAAAATGCAAAATTGTTGCTGCAATTACAATTCAAATCGAACCAAGAAACATTAGCAGTTTCTCATCACCATGGTGACTGCAAAGCATGGTGTTTTTTCAAGAACAAGTTCAAAACATCAGTAGAGATCTAAGCAACATGTAGCATTAGGCAGTTTCATATCATGTCGTGCTTTCAACAACAAATCGATAGCACAGGCAGGATCTCAGAGACAAGGTTGCACATGCACGTACATCTCAACAACAACTACCAGTTAAACCTATGACAACAACACACAACCAGCAATTAAATCAGATCGCGCAAGTGGATCAACATAAACTTAATAGCAAAAGATCACATCCAACACCCAAATAGGGAAACATTAAGGATCTAAACCACGCCAATTACAGAGAAAAATAACGACTTTCCATCCAGAAACATCAGAGCAGGAAGCATTACCAATCACACAATTCCAGCAATGCAAGACACGGCTACTTGGCATCAACCATTGGTCGAATCGTTAGAAAAGCGTAATCTTTCTTGGGGAATCCACCGGTTGATTAGCAGAATTACCTGTAACAATGACGGTGAGTCGGCTAGCGTCGACGCCGTCGGTGACCTGCTCCGCCGTGGACGAGGACCCGAACCCGCTGAGGCCGGCCTTGCCCGTGATGAGCGATAAGATACCCATCGACTCGGCCTCTCAGCAACAAGAAAGAACTGAACTCGACTGAACTGCCACAAAACAAACCCAAAAACGAAATAAGGAAAAAGGTTAGCCAAATAAAGTAGAACACAAGAACGGCAAGAATCACGAAATTCTCGGCAATGCCGCTACCACCTCGACTCGCCGCCGCCGCCGACTTTGTTTATTGCGTAGGGAAGC
Source organism: Chloris gayana (assembly GCA_031894775.1). Classification (NCBI taxonomy): domain Eukaryota; kingdom Viridiplantae; phylum Streptophyta; class Magnoliopsida; order Poales; family Poaceae; genus Chloris; species Chloris gayana. The sequence goes on along the minus strand of JAUNZO010003775.1, from coordinate 115,816 downwards.
GGGAGCGGGCGTGCATGGGAAGAGGGTGGAGCGGAGAGGGGCGAGATTATTTATGGTTGGGGCGCCGGCAGCAGTTTGGTGGGGAGTAGGAACGCAACGCAGGAGGAGAGGACGCGAGGCAGCACGAGGAAGACGGGAACGGATTGGAGTCGGACCGATTTTGTGCCAATTTGATGATGCTACGTGCGCACGCTTGCTGCTTGTAGAGTAGAACTCTTGGACGACACGATGCAGAGTTCTTGAGGAGGGGAAATAAAATAAGCGGTTTTCTATTTTCAGGAAAAATAAAACAAAATTCTTGGATGAGCTAGGAGTTCAGAACTCAGTCTCTTGTTTGTGGATGCTGATTTTTGTCTTCCGTATTTTTGTCTTTAGCGCACGCGGATCTAAAACTTGGTAGAGGAAACGGATCAAAGAATTTTTATTAAAAAGATAAGTTTATTTTACTCTTTCGAACAAAATCACAACTCACTTTACTCTCTTAACAATTTAAATTAGTCTAACATACTTTATTATGTAATTTGTTTTTTTATTTCTTTTTGTAAGACTTAAAATTTATAGCTTAAATTTTGTATGATTATAGGTGATATTAATCTCCATATAAAAGGAAAAATATTTTATATCTTTAGAAATATTTTATATAAAATTTAAAACTATATAGTTAAGATAATATTATATGCTTTTATATTATAAAATATATGTTTAAAATATATTGAGTTTTTAACATATGGTCCTATGAAAAATATCATTGTGCACAATTTGAGCCCTAAACTCAAATTCTAAATAGGTAGAACGAAAAGATAAATTACATAACATAGTAGATTGCACTGACCTAAATTGTTTGATCAGTAATAGTATTATGTAAGCTCGACAAGTAGATTGTTCAGGGTAAAATAGACTTTTCCTTTCTATAAAATGATCAACGAGATAATGCTTTAGGTTTACCAGTACGGTTCGCAACCCAAAAACTTGAACAAACCGTTGTAATCTATTATATATGCACATGACAAATTCGCAAGCTTTGTCAGGTCAGGACAATATACTGCACTCTTGCCATACGATGTTTCTTTCTTCTCTTTGCAAAACTATATATATTAGTTGTTCAGGGGCATGATTTTATTTGGGTGAAACAGGATCAAACCTGGTCATTTTCAAGTTGAGGAGTAACATCAAACTGAATTCTTCGCTCGTGATATAATATAATTCAACGGTACTTAATCATCTTTTATTCATCGTGCCATCACGGTCACCTTTCTTTTCATAATTATTTTTTGAACCGTTTTGTTCTAGCCGTTTTCTTTTAGAATTCAGCTTGTAGATGCCAGTCGCCATCGATCTGAATTCTAAAAGACTACCATATACGTGTCACCTTCTCCTCTAACCAACAAAGAAATCCGAAAAGTGCAACTAACTACGGCGATAACGCATCAATCTTGATGGAATTCCCTGGGGATAGTTTCGTTTTGCTACCGACTATCGGTAAAAGAAAGAAACGAACACATTGTAATTAAGTTTAAGTTATTTTGTACTTTTGTTCCTTTAAACAGCCAGCCTCGCTGCTTGCGTCCCGTCCCGTCCATTGCACCTTTCCCGTACACTCCCTCCTGTGAGCGAGCTACAGTTAGCCTCATAGCCTGGCATGAATCATCTCTTTAATTTCTCGTTTCCGATCTTTCAAAAAAATTAATTGCTCTTTTCCTGAGAGAAAAGTGTTAACGGCACGGATCCACGGCCAAAAAACCCGTCCGGCCTCTGCTCCTCGCACGTGAGACGCAGGACGGTACAGAAGAGCCCCACGGTGAAAAATTGCTGTGCTCTCCAGAACGGTACAGGCAGCAAGCAGGACCATGGGCCACTGTGCTCACCGTCTGTCCGGTAAATTTCAGCGTGGCGACTTAAAAAAATGTCGTGGCAGTAACATTTAGTGGTCATTTCCTGTCGTCTGCAACTGCAAGTAAAAGTTGTTTTTCTCTTTTTTTGATAGCAAAGAAAAAGTTGCTTTTCTTTTCTTTTGCAGACTGAAGCTCCGTTAAACAGGCTAGGACTAGTACTCACTGAAGGGGCAAGAGCAAGGAAAAAGTAGATTTCGTTCGCTTAAGGGTGTGTTCGTTTCCAGGTATATAATTTATAGAGTGTCAAATCAAAGAGAATCTTACTCATTTATGAGTAGTAAATAAAGTTTAATTATAAAACTAAATTACAGGTCTCTAGATCTAATTCACGAGACGAATTTAATGAGGTTAATTAAGTCATGTTATTAGAAGATGGTTACTGTAGCATCACTGTAGCAAAACATAGATTAATTAGGATCATTAGATTCGTCTCGCAAATTAGAGGGGTCGTGACATAGGTTTTGTCATTAAATTAATCAAAATATTTATAAATAGTAAGATTTTCTTTGATGTGATGTGTATAATTTTTAGATGGCAGAAAACGAACAGGGCCTTAAATCAGAAGAGAAAGAGTGGGGGCCTTTCACATGCCATGGTTTGGTTTCAACAAGCCATTAAACAGCACAAGGCTCCACTGAATTCCATTCCATGTGCAGCAGCCAGCAGCAGCGTGCATGACCCATCTGTCTCAGCTCATTCCCATCACAGCACACCTCAAGCCTCCATTACTGTCAACTTGCCAACTGAATTCACGTAGTAACATTTTGGAATTTTATGGAGCATAGAAGTACACTGAATCAAATTCAATTCAGTTTCGAAAGAAGAAAAAGGAGACGAGTACCCAGGCAACTGCCAACCAAAGCAAACCGGCCGGCCGTTTGGTCCCCGCTTCACGTCAGAATTCTGAACCACGTAGTACGTTGCATACAAAGATCATCAAACCTATCAAGGGGTCAGCACTAGGAAAACAACGAGACGCAGGGCGCATGGCGACATGGATGTCCTTGGAGTGGCCTCTACTGCCTTGATGCATTGCTATTGCTAGTGTATTCAATGATTGGTGGTCAGTGCCGTAGGAGAGAATGATGGATGGGGATGCATGTTTAGTCATCTGATGGGCCTCAATGCTTCAGCATCAATGTGGACTTGGCTGTCAAGGACGGGGTCTCAGCGATTCATCAATGAGTGCCTTGCGATGCAAACTAGTAGCACTAATAATACTGTCAAGCCTCAAGCTTACGGATCTGCCTGTTGTAGAATTTATGTGGCCCAGTAACTGCAATTTCTACTGCTGGTTTATTTGGAAGTTTCTGGCATATATTTATAACTAGTTAAACAAGGGTTGAGTTTTTTTAGTGATAAGGCTGCAGTCTCTTTTCATATTGCCTAGAAATCACTGAGCGTTCACTTCAGCTACATGATGATAACATTGTTTGGACCGAAAGAGAGCCCACTCTCATGGGCAACCTTAGCCTCAGCCAGATCTGCACCAAATGAATGGCTGCAAAATCTGGTGGAGAATAGAGCAAATCTAGGAGGCTCATCAATCAAGATTCAAGAATGAACAACATGCCCCACTTCGATTGATGGAAGTCAAAGTACTTTCAAGAAGAATGTTATTTGGGACGACGTTTCAGGGAGAGACAGGTACACCGGCTACGTTATCGGTAGCTACACCTTGTCCTCCTAAATCGAGAACCTACTGGTTTGGTTTTCAGTAGTTCATTACTCTCGAGTATTTTTGGCCAAGGCAGGTACTCATGCCAGCGATATTGAAGGACCCATCACTACAGGACGGGCTCGTATGAGGGAGCCTCAGTAAGATGTGGAGCAAGCACTAAATGTGCTGAGAAATTGGGTGAAGAACGGAACCAATCTGAGTTAGGCAAGAACAGACAGCACTTAAAGCAACCGTCTCATTCAGGTTGTTGTTTAGGACATCGTCCAGACTGTTGCTTTGTTGGCAGCTACTCAGTACATGTAACCATTTAAGCAACATTTTCTGTACAAAAGAAAAATGAAATGAAATGGTGCAGCCTTGGTCCAACGGCACAAGCAAAGCGCACTAAATGGATGAAAATTCTGGGTGAAGAATAATGCAGATATGACATTAGAGCTGTCAGTGGCGAATAATTCACAGTATAACAGTTGTTTAAAAGAGAACTGAATACCTCTGAGGCTACTATTTCTGAGTTACTGAAGAGCAGTTGACAAGAAATGCAATCTGCCTCCACCGTATCATTCTTCCATTCTTTTCTAAGGGTACACTTCCTTGGTGCCTCAGTGTCCAACAACGAGGCGGCAAATCTGCTACCTGACTGATAGGCAATCCTTCTAGACAACAATATCTGCCTCCATAATTCACCATTCAATATTGTTGGGACTAACCACAACCTTTTTATGCTTGCAAGTGTGAACAGTGCATAGTCCATCAATTTTGGAGAGTAGTGGCAGTAGTGTGCAAATGAGTGAATACCCAAGGAAGGAATCGAGAAATGTGCATCATTTACAATTGTTCCTATCTCATTTTCATATATAAACAACTGAACAAACATACAACTTTATACAACAAATATTGTTTGGAAAAACACAAGCTACTAGCCTGCTCGTTTTGAAAAAGAAGAAAATAAACAGCTACAACATGGTATGCTACCTATCCTGCCGCCATATCTTCAGTCACTATTGAGTCCTCTGATGACTTGGCCGCCTCAGATTCTCCCAGATTGATACAAGCAGATTCAGGATGTAGTAGTAAACAGTCATGACACAGGTCATGACGAAGTTCCAGCAAGAGGAAGGCCAATACCAGGGATATAGAAGCCGGAAGAACAGGCTTATAACATGCCTCGGGTACCGACCAACCTGTAGCCAAATAATAAACCATAAGTTAGCCGAAAGGCACATATTATCTTGTGAGATCATAATGACAAACAATGAACTGAAACAAGAGGCTTCATAGTAACATAGTGATTTACTGGTGACAACAGGAAGAAATAACAAACAACACAGAGCTCGATGGCTCGAGAGCTCCGCTTCGTCACCTGAGGCACCTATCTCCAAGTAATAAAATTGAATGGTACTGTAACTCACAGTATACCATCTACTAATATAAGTGAGGCAGACATACATTATAACAAATCCATTTTACCGGTATAGGCAAAGACACAATCAACATTCATATATTAAGTACCACTATATCATGTTTCACTACATACAAGATACACAACCAAAGGAATCAAGTCAATCAACCAATGGTAAATTCATAGCTACTATAAATACATAGAAATAAGGGTACTCACAGGGAAAAGAAAATCCAACGTATTCCAGGCTGCATGCCGCACTGCTCGTGTTGGGTAGGTAGGGCCCCCAGGAGAAGTGAAGCTATAGAGGCAGGCCTTTAACCTAGTACTTGTGCTCATCCTCAATTCCCACCCTGCATGAATTGTTTTATTTTTTAATAGGATTTAACCTTGCCGCAGAAGAACAGGAATGTAAATTTTGTGCATGTCTGCCTTTTTTGGAAACCTATTCAGACCAGTACCTTGAAGTATGGTCATGCGGGAAAGATAATGCAGCAGTACTGGCTCAACTTTTAGCTTCTGAAGCTGCAGTGAAGCGATGCAGTTAGTTCCAACAAAGATCCAGCTTAACGTCAGACGCATAGAACAGCCATATCTATTTCGCTCAGAGAATAACCTGATCAGTGAGCTCGATTACAAAGTAATCGGACGGACCACCAACCAAGAAAGAATTTGGAAAAGTGGGGAAATGCTCAAGGAAACTTGAAAGCAAGTGATCTGCATATCAAACATTAGAACACTGTAGTAGAAAATAATAACTCAACATTAAAAAGAAGAAGAAAGGATACCTACCCTGATCATAGAAGAACATGAATCTAGAGAGCATAAGAAAAAGGTCTCTACCAGCCTGTGGGTTAATATCAGAAAAGTAGCATTGGACACTGTTAGGAGAGGAGGTACAGTAGAACTATATGAAGAAAGACAAGAACCTGTGATGATATTTTACTAAGTCGATCAGGGACTAGAGCAACATCTTCAAGGAGATACTGTTTAACAGAAGAATGAATGTTAGGGAGGGGGTAAATACACATAGTGACTAATTTTAAAGAACCAAACAACACCTACACAATACAAAGAGAGAAAGTGCCTCTTATTTGTTTGTATGTCAATCCTGCAAAAATTGAATAAGTAATGCTATGAGATTGTGGTCACTCAATAAAAGAAAAGGAAAGTAATACTACTTTTCCAATTTTAAGCAGCAAACAGTAAAAATAACATTAATAAGAAACAGACCCATATTCGACGAAGAAAAAGTGTCTGATTTTTATTTCTGTAACCATACCAAAATACATTTGTAGCACCTTGAACAAGAGCAGAGCTGTATCTTAGCGAAATTTCCTTTCCATCCAAAGGAGCTTCAAACAACTGTCAAATAATGTTGCAATTATTAAAATTAGGTACATCACTAAAGATTAAATCCTGTCATTCTGACAGAATAATCCATCAGCATGTAAATTGGACATTATCCATAACACGAGATTAACTTGTTTGACTAAATATTGGTACAATATCTTTTCTCTGCTCAATCAATAAAAATCTAGGGTACTGCTGATAGCTTAGTCTCATAAAACCAGAAAAGAAATACTAGTCTTTTGGTGAACACCAATATTTCTATTCGTGAAACATGTGCCATTGTGTAGCAAGAAGAAACATACTGAAAGCATTTGGATGTAGCTCTATTAAGAAAAACACTGAAATACGATGGAAAACATGGGCTCCTCAATGGAGTAAGCTTAGTCTCATAAAACCAGAAAAGAAATACTACTCTTTTGGTGAACACCAATATTTCTATTCGTGAAACATGTGCCATTGTGTAGCAAGAAGAAACATACTGAAAGCATTTGGATGTAGCTCTATTTTTTTAAAAAAAACACTGAAATATGATGGAAAACATGGGCTCCTCAATGGAGAAATACGATGGGAATTGAACCCGCACATGGTGGATTCACAATCCACTGCCTGGAACATACATATGAATTAATTATTTAGTAGCTTGAGTAATATAGCATACCCATTTGTGGAAAAGAAGAGCAAATATATTGGCCGCAAATGATTGACTCCAGAGTTGCACAATCAACTCAAGTATACGCTTCCCACTTTCAGGCACTCTAACAAAATGATTAGCAAGAATCTCATAAAAGCAGAGCCAACCACCTTCTCGCTCATCCACTGGTGCAATGCCATCATCATTCTCACTCAGAATCGCATCTGTAAGAGTATGATGCAGTAAATTGTCACAATAAAATTATGATTTCGAGGTCTAAAATGGTAAGTTCAACAATGGATGTTTTTCAACAGGGAAGTAAAAATGCAAATATGGAAGTACGCAGCAAACAACCATTATAGCTTGTGCCCTTGCTAAAAGTTTAGCTGATTTGTGGTGCATCGAATGGCAAAGATTGCATTGATTCCAATTTCCAAGCAGTAAATCCATTAATGTACTGAAAAAATTTTACTGATAATAGCAGCCGAAAATGCTAGATATGACACCTCGAGCACGATCATCCACCTTCAATGCGATATCCGCAAACAACTGTTGTAGTATCTGGAGACGCTGCGAGTTGGAGCCCAAAGCCTGCATACAAATAACAAAACTACATTTAAAAGGTAACCTCCTAAATCCGAATATAACCAGTATACATGCTACAAATGTGTAAAGTGGAATTGCATTCAGTGCATGTCATTGCTGCATTTTAGCTAACAAAATAGTGAGGGGTGAACATGGAAGGTACAGTATTTGAAAGATAACAGTCAAACATTACACAAGAAGAATGGCTGCACGAAATCGACGACCCTCCTCGCCGGCCGTTCTCCCCATTTGCCGGCCACCACGCCACTGTCTAACCAACCGCACGCCTCCTAATGCAGGCCACCCTGTCCGCCTGCCTACAGCGATGGCCACACCAGTTTCTCCGCCACCCTCATATTCTAGCGACGGCCCCCAAAGAAGCATGCTAAGCGACCGAATGAGGCGCAATCACCCGCGAGAAACACAAATTAACGGAACATTTAACAGACCTAGCCACACCAGGGATTAAACAGACACCGCAAAAGGCGCCACCTTTACGAATCGGACGGGCAGTGGGGCACCCGCTCGCGAGAAGAAGGACGGGACAGATGCGTGAGGGTTACCTTCTGCAGCTTGCGCTCGATTTGGAGCGAGAGCGCCTCGAGGCGGTCGGCGGAGCTCCGGCTCCGCATGGTCGCCAGCCTCTCACCACGCGCGGCCGGAGGCGATCGCCGGAGCCGGGTACGGACAGATGGGCGCAGCGCGGGCGGTGGAATTAGTCCTAACAATTTTGGTCCCTTTCGAGTAGTATGATGGATGGATGGATATGGATATGCGGGGACCCGGATCTGCTGGCCCGTCGCGGCCGCTGACACGTGTGCGCTCCCGTCGTGCTGGCACCCAGCCGCTGATGAGCCGAAGCATCGAGACAAGCCGGACCCCGCCGGAACAGCCGCTGCTGTTATCACAGTCAAAATCGTGCGTTCGTCGGCTCCGACCGCCGCGGGTCGTGAGGCTCGACGGCGATCGGCCGCAAGGTTGACCGGCGTTGGGCCGACTGGGAGGGAAGTGGGCCCTGAAGGCCATCGTTAGTCTGTAAGGCCCAGATGGAAGAGCCACCGCATTGTTCAGCCAAGTTGTCAAAAAGGCCCAATTAAAGGGCCGCTGCTTCCTACACGCTGGCCAAAATCAAGGAGATCGTGCGCTCGTCAGTCGGACCAACGCCACGAGTCGTGAGAAGGCTCCACGGCGATCGGCCGCAACGCAGCGGTTGACCGGCGTTGGGTCGACTGGCAGTGGGCTCCAACACAGTGGCCTCTTTGCAAGCGACGCACGCACTGGGCGCCGTTGGCTTTGGCTGGAGGGCGTGGCGCCAAAGCCACAAGGTCAATGCACTGCCGGCCAGCTGCTTGCTCAGTGCCATTCAGAAACGCACGAAGCAGCCGATTTATTGTGTACACCTGCCAGTCGTTCTAGCAGGATGGTACTTTCGAGGGAAACTACAGTGTGGTGGATGGTACTTTCGAGGGAAACTACAGTGTGGTGTTTTAGGTCAATCTCAGTGAGAACTTTCATCTTACACTTTTCAAAAATGATACATCAGCTTAGTCGTCTTGCTCGGTAGCTAATTTCATAAGACATTGAAAACATTAAATTATTATAGGATAGCTTTTAGTTATCGGTTAGGGATATTAGTTATGAAAGGAAATACTTTCAGTCCTATTTTATTTGCCTTCCATCTACTTGGAAACAACGCCAAGATCCTTTTATTTTAGGCCATTCTCGATGGGAGTTTCATTTGCATTAAATAAGGCGTCACATCAGCTAAATTGCTGACATGACAAGGTAATTAATATGAAAGAGATGAAATGAGTTTCATAGGGATGAAACTCATTTGGCACTGTTTCATAGGTATGAAACTCTAATGAAACTCCCATTGAGAACATAAAGTTTCATCATAACATATTTTAGCCAAGCTTATTGCAACAAATACATGTTAATTTAATGCTACAACTTGTCTATAAAATCGTGAGATGAAACTGTGCATTGAGAATGACTATTTCATCCACCAAATCATATCCTCAAATCTGATGTGGCACTTTTGGTAAGTGTGAGATGAAACTATGCACCGAGACCGACCTAGAATGAAAGGACTCTACTCTCTTTCTTAATTAATTCTTTGCCATGTCATTAAATTATATAATGTGATAGCTAATTAATACTAAATAAAAGTGTCACTGAGAATGGCCTTATATTCGGGTAAAATTACGGTGATGTTTGCCGTGCACATGAGTTTTACAGGTGGGTGATAGTGATTGCGATTGGCATGTAAAACATTGAGTGCTCCAAAAAAGTTAATATGGCTTGTATGTAGTTCGTCCTCGCTTAGCATACCGACGGAATGAGTTTGGACTTTGCCGACGACTGATCGGACGCGTTCCTTGGGTAGCGGCCACTCATAGTAAGCCCCTGTTTGGAGTAGCTTTTAGAGCTTTTGCTTCTCCAGGACAGCTCCAAAAGCCCAAAAGCTCCCCCAAACAGCATCGTCGTTTAAGCGCTTAACAAGATGGAAAAGCAGAGAATGAACTAAAAACGGAGAAGCATCCATCGAGTCACTTCCCGAGCTTTTACGGTCGCTTCCCGAGCTACTCCGCGAGCTCCTCTCCCACGAGGAGCTCCCCGGTCGCCGCCCGCACGAGCTCCACCCCCGCCGCCCCCACGAGCTCCTCCGCCGGCGCTACCGCCCCCACGAGCTCCTCCCCCGCCGCCGCCCCCGTGAGGAGCTCCCCGGTCGCCGCCCGCACGAGCTCCCCGCCCCCACGAGCTCCTCCGCCGGCGCCGCCGCCCCCACGGGCTCCTCCCCCGCCGTCGCCACCGCCGCCCGCGCGAGCTCCTCCCCGTCGCCGCCCCCACGAGCTCCTCCCCCGCCGCCGCCACCGCGAGGAGCTCCCCGCCGCCACCCGCGCGAGCTCCTCCGCCGGCGCCGCCACCCCCGCGAGGAGCTCCCCGCCGCCGCCCGCGCGAGCTCCTCCGCCGGCGCCGCCACCCCCGCGAGGAGCTCCCCGCCGCCGCCCGCGCGAGCTCCTCCGCCGGCGCCGCCACCCCCACGAGCTCCTCCCCCGTCGCCGCCCCCACGAGCTCCTCCGCCGGCGCTGCCCCCCACGAGCTCCTCCGCCGGCGCCGCTGCCCCCACGAGCTCCTCCCTCACCGCCGCATCTCATCTTCCTCTGAATTCAAAGCTAACCGTAGAAGCGAGAACCCCAAACACGCCTCTCTTGCTTTTCCAAAAATAGCTTCCTGGGCCAGCAGAGTTGGGCTTCTCCAAAATGCCGAATTTTGGAAAAGCGGAGAAGCTTAAGCTCCCCCAAACAGGGCCTAAGTCCCAAGTCAAGTAAACGCAACATGCCGAATACTTAAGACTTGGCTATACCACGGCGGTGGACGTGGATTCTCTGCAGTAGGTCGGAATGCAGGTAAAAATGCCAGCTACAGTTATCGGTGCTACAGTAAAACGTGAGGTGGTCTACAGTAGCCTCTGCATTTCTGCTGTAGCAAGTACTGAGATGCTGTTTTTACTGTACACTCACGTTACTGTAGCGATAATCTGGTTGGTCCGTTTCGTATCCAACGATGCACATTAATTAATGCATGTGCTACAAGTACTTCTCTGCATTAGTACATGGTAATGCAGAGGATCCCAATCCCACGGCGGTGCATGATGATCACAGGTTCCGGTTTAAATAACATCAAACTGCATAAACCTGTTACCCAACACCAGTACCAATCCCACAACGTATCGAAGCAAGATGGCTATGCGCTCATCATTGAGCGTGGCTCCTGCTGCTCTACTGCTAATCTGCTTCCATGACCATCTCGACATTCATAGTCATGGTGGTTGCACATGCCGGCGATGAGGCCGCGCTGCTTGCCTTCAAAGCTGCGGCGATCAGAGGCAGCTATGGTGACCCTCTTGCCTCTTGGAATGGCAGCGCCGGCGGATATTGCAGCTGGGAGGGGGTGAGGTGCCGAGGCAAGCACCAACGAGTGGTGGCGTTGAGTCTGTCCAATCTAGGACTCCAAGGTGTCCTCTCACCACTAGTCGGCAACCTGTCGTCACTCAGAACTCTCGAACTTAGCTCCAACGGGTTCAGCGGGGACATTCCTGCTAGCCTCGGTCGCCTTCGCCGCCTCCGCGTCCTTGACCTGAGCTACAACAGTTTTACCGGCGAGCTTCCCGTAAACTTGACCTCTTGCATCAACCTAACGGACATAATCCTCTGGATTACAACCAGCTCCATGGGCGTGTGCCCTTTGAGATCGGCGACAAGTTGATGGGCCTTAGACTTCTCGTTCTCGGAAATAACAACCTTACAGGAGTAATCCCACTGTCGTTAGTAAACTTATCATCACTGACAACTTTACATCTTGCGATGAATCATCTAGAAGGCACCATCCCTCCTGGACTTGGTGGCATCTCAAGCATCCAATTTCTGGACCTTTGCATACAACAATATCTCCGGTGAGCTTCCAGTCTCCTTATACAATTTGTCCTCACTGCAAGAATTTCAGCTACAAGGAAACATGCTCCATGGAAGCATTCCTGTTGATATCGGTAGTAAATTCCCGAGCATACAGAGTCCTTCTCCTCTGGTCAGAACCAGTTCACAGGATCCATTCGCTAACTCAGTATCCAACCTCACTACTCTCCAATGCCTCGATACTTGGTGAAAATAGATTCAGTGGATATGTTCCACGCACGATAGGAAGACTACATGATCTCAGAGATTCTATACTTGGACAATAATATGCTAGAAGCTGACGATAGGGATGGGTGGGACTTTATCAATTCGTTATCAAACTGTAGCCAGTTGGTGAAGCTTATACTTTGTCCAGCAACACCGCTTTTGCAGGGAAGCTACCAAGCTCAATAGTGAATCTCTCAACGACCCTGCAAAGCCTTTGCTTTCGACTGCACTGGTATCTCAGGAAGTATCCCCTCAGCCATTGGCAATCTGGTTAGACTTCACTACTTTGATATATCAAATACTTTCATGACTGGGTTGATTCCAAAGAGCATCGGCAACCTGAGAAACTTACGTCAATTAGATTTGTCCAACACTCAATTATCGGGCCCCATACCTTGATCTATCGAAAACCTCACAAATGTGGTGATTCTGTTGATCAATCGCTGAATGGTTACAGCAAGTTTTGGTTAGCTGCCGGCCTTGTCTCTGTCCTCCGACGCCGCCGTCCTATAGGCTGGGCTCATGAAACCACATACCACTTTCCCCTCTTTCATTCCCTAGCACCAGCGAGTTCACCACTCGTCCAACTCCCCTGGAAAGAATAAGAGGGTGGAGGCAGGCGCCGCACGAGCAGCCGCGTGCTTGGAGTTGGAGCTCCGGCTTCCAGCCATGGCGGCTCGTTCTGGTTCCGGTTCCAGGCCTGTTCCGCAGGAAGCCACGTGCTTTGAGATTGTGTTTCTGGCCATGTCGCCTTTTTTTAGAACATTTTTTTAAAAAATGTTTCGAGAACATCCGGCCATGTCGCCTTGTCCCGGAGAGTCCTGCGGTGGAATATGGTGCTGAATGCAAGCAGTGCAGGCTAGTGGACAAGATTAGAGAGCGTTCTGCTCTGCTCCCATCCCCTGCCTTTGCTGATGAATTTCAGCATATAATTTCTTTGTCAATGAAACAGCATCATGTAATTCCAAATGTTTCTCAAGTACACGTGTTTGCAATCATCAAAAAGGTTTCCTCCACCGATCGAGCAGTTTGAAAAATTCATCTGTGGTGTCAATCTAAGACGCACTCCTCTCATTTGTACTTTGTACACGAATGATATGAACATATAGATAGATGGATCGATGCAGCACTGCAGCAGCCAACAGCTATCCTACTACGTCCGCAGCAAAGTCTCAGCCGGCCGGGCTGCCGTCGTCCTTCCCCGGCTCGCTGACGGCGGTGAGCCTCCCGTGGATGACGCCGGCAGATGAGGCGGCAGCCGGGTGGCAGGTCCTGCACGATGAACTAGTGCTTTTCAGCCGGTGCCCTCGCCGCTGCAGGAACTCAACGGCCTCGTCGATCAGCGGCATCACCTCGCCATCGATCACCGTGTCGTAGTTCTCTCCGCATCGCAAGCACATGGTAGCAACAACAACAGGAGAAGGAATGAGCATGCCTTGAGTATGATGAGCAGCATCATGGATGACAAAAGACGCTTCCAGGGAGCGATGTAATCGGGCGGCACCGGCAGGAGTTGTTGAGCACGATGCCCGTGGCCGGCGACAGCACCCGCGCGCCGAACACGTAGTTCACTGTCGTGGTCACCGCCACGACGCGTTCCGGTCCCGTCCACCACGCACTGGTGGATCGTGCCATAGTCCCGGAGCTAGCATATAGTAGCCGGGCGGGAACGCCGTGTTGTCCACGATCTTCCGCCTGATCTTGTCGACGAACGGCGGCGACAGCATCTCCGAGACGCTGCCGGGTAGCCGAGGTCCATTCGGACGGCCAGCATCAGCTTTATCGCTTCGATCAGCTTGTGATCAGGAACCCGTTCAAGTACTTCACCGATTTTCGACTCCGAAACTATTACTGAAGCCGTGTCCTTGTCGCAGTAGAACACGTTATGCCTGTTGCATATCTATATGCACGCACAAGCATTGCCAATGCGGAGTAGTAGTCATTAATCGTCAACCTTTCTGTTTTGCTGCTGCATGAACGCAAACTGCAGAAGATGGGGACTAGAGGGAAGAAGAGAAGAAGCGTGCGGAATTGCCAGGTGCCGGACGAAATTGTTTGGGAGATCCTGGTACTGCTGCCTGTCAAGTCACTGGGGCGGTTCAAAACCGTCTGCAAGGACTGGCGGGCCATCATCTCGGACCGCACCTTCATCAGGGCGCACCTCCAGTGCTCCGCCTCCAAACGGGAGCAGGACCCGTCTTTCATCATCAACCCCTTCACCGGGGAATCCGACAGCATAAACGGGAAGACCATGCCAATGAGATTATCCAACCGCATTCGCTTCTACACGTGGAAGCAAGGTGCCTCCGCGGCGGAGTACATCCATGCCGAGGATTTCCGTGGAGAGTTCAGCGAAGTGGGCGCCATCGCTCACTGTGACGGCCTGGTGCTTGTTCCCACTGATACCAAGCTCTACCTCTTCAACCCGGCCACCAGGGATTCTGTCACGCTGCCAGACAGTAAGCGCAACAATCCAGGACAGTTTGGAATTAGAGACTGCGATTGTTTTGGTCTAGGCCTAGATCCAACTGACGGCGACTACAAGGTAGTGCAAGCCTTCTACCGGTATGTTGATCCTTACTCTGAAATCCGTGACATGAGAATGAAAATGGGAATGGAAATGCTTAACGTTGGCTGCATGCATCTTGGTTGGATGGAAATTAGCGGCCGTCTTCCATGTCCCGTTAAGAAGGATCAGACTGGGCTCTTCGTCAATGGGTGTCTCTTCTGGCACATTGACAAGCGTCGCCTTAAGAAGCCTCCACGAGGCGTCGTATGCCTTAGTCTGAAAGATGAGGAGTTCAGTGTCACCGGACTGCCAGATTCATTGGACCCTGCGCTTGATGATGCCTTCGTATTGAGCGTGCTGCACGGTCGGGAGCTATGCCTTGCGGCTCGTACCAGTGAGACAAGCCCCGTAACCATGACCATCTGGACAATGTCGATAGAGGATGGAGGCTTCAACTCGCAGTGGCAGCAACGCTATTCCATTCATGTTTCAGATCTCTTCCGCCCAATGGCCATTCTTCCTGGCAATAGCGGAATTATCCTGTGGAAAGGTGATACTACTCTCTACCGCTACGAGTTGACAACCTCTGAGTTAGTAACATTGTGTGAGATGGATCGCATGCGCTGCCAGAGTTGCAGCGCACCAATATGGAAGAATTTGTTCCTCCTCAATGTAAGCCCATACACGGAAAGTCTTGTCCGGATCACTAGAGAACTACCTTGGATGGGCATAGGTCAGTGGAAGTGTCCTTTTGTTGCTCTGCGGGCAGAGTTCCAATTGGCCTTCTCATCAAAGCTAAAAGCTCGAGATACGACAAGTCGGTGCCGCCATTGAGCTTGTGCTGCATGTACCTTATGAAGTATTTGTCCTTGTAGTACTAGTGTACTACACGGAGGGAGTATGTACAAATGGTTTAAATCGCCTTGGCGAAGCCTATTTGCATGATGGATTCTTATTCCCTTTCGAACCATACTAATATGTTTGGACTAAATGAAAATACTATTAGCTGCTGATTATTACTAGGTGAAGAAATGCATTGATGTGCATGAAAATAAGTGATGAGTTTGAAAAAAAAATGTACACATTAGCCTCGTGCTTTTTAGGCTTAAGTCCAAATGAAAAAAGAAATGTTAAGTAGCAAAATGAAAAAAAGAAATATTAAGTAGCCAAATGAAAATGGAAATATTAAGATAAGAACATAGTTCAAGCAGTAGGATTGATTGGGACTACACTGCAGTAGGATTGATTGGCAATAGTGGAATTATCCTGTGGAAAGGTGATAGTAGACAGTAAGTTCATTCTCAATGGACCTTTCATTTGGCATTAATTAGCTGTCCCATCAAGCAAAATAGATGACATGGCGAGGTAATTAATATGAAATAGAGGGAAGCCTTTCATGCTAGTGAAAGGTCATAAGCTTTTTTCCAAGTTAATGAAAGACAAATGAAAGTGCATTGAGAGCATTTCTTTTCATTCTCAACACCCTCAACCAATAACTAAGTTCCACCTAACAACAATTTAATGTGTTTGTCATGCATATGAAACTGTGAAAAGAAAATGTGCACTGAGAGATATAGTTTCATTTCATAGAACAAAATTAGAAAGCTGACATGCCACACTTGGAAACTGTGAAATGAAAGGATGCATTGAGAATGGCCTAATTGTGAGATCTGGTAGCAGTTAACACCCGATATTACCACTACTACCAATAGTAAGACAATTGTTTATCAGGAATTACTGTAGGTACAACTGTGTTATTCAATTTTGTTCCAACTTGATGAATATATGACAGTGAAGTGTTTAAATTTCCAAATGATGATATATAATTTTTTCCTATAATAACTTGAATTGTATATGAGTAAGATATTTGAGTTGGATTACAGTAGTACTCTTGTATATAATAGTTATACGATGTCATATATATCTTCAACTGAATAAACAACGCTGGGTGGTAACTGTCGCCTTGCGTGACTTGCCATGGCCTTGTAGCCGGTGCTTTCCATGTTTTGTGAACTCTCAATTCTTCTAAATACAGATACAAGAAAACAAAGCAAAGGCAGGTAGTAGTACATTCATAAAAACAAAGAAATAGTTATACTTCATTCATAATTTTCTACTTTATGATCTATCCATGTAACTCATATTAATTTCAGAGGAAGAAAACCACACGCATAGAAGCTAAGCATAAATTGAAAAGTAGAGTTACATTGTTGACAGACTTACCGACTGCAGTACCACTGAGGCCGGAGGTAGCCACCGGACATGTGGGAGAGGAGGGCGGCGTGGAGGCACGCGAGGGAGCCGTGGTGGAGTTCAAACCAATCAGTTTCTCGCTGGATCTGAGCCTTATCCCGTTCTTTCTTCGGTTTCGAGATTGTTGCTGCTGCTTCTTCCCTGCCCATCCATCTCTCGACGCCGGCGAATGTGGTTCCCACATCTCTTGGGTATCGCGCTGCCTGTCCCTCTCGCACGGTGGTGAGCGCATTTGCCGCGCATTTTGTGATGTCGTCCTCTCCCTGAATTCTCTCGTCTTACAAAAAAAGCATGCCGCTAAAGCTCGTGCAAAAGAGTTTTAGGCTGTGTTTGTTTCTTAGGTCTAAACTTTAGAGTTATCACGTTAAAAATAATCTTACTATTTAGAAGTACTAAATAAAGTTTAATTATAAAATAAATTACATGTCTCTAAACTAATTTACGAGACGAATCTAATGAGGTTAATTAAGTCATGATTATAAAACGGTTACTGTAGCATCACTTTAGAAAAACATAGATTAATTAAGCTCATTAGCTTTATCTTAAAAATTAGCATCAATATGTTAGAAGGGTTTTATCATTAAATTGATTAAAATATTCATAAATAGAAAGATTCTCTTTGATGTGACGATGCTTAAATTTTAGAGACAGGAAACGCACAGGCCTTACTTTTACATGTGTGGGTGACACTGCTTGGCACGTACAAAATTGAGTGCTCCAAAAAGTAACGTGTTCCATGGGTAGTGGCGGCGACTCATAGCCAAAGTCTTTGAGTCAAGTAAACGCAACGAGATGCATTTCGATTTGGCAGCTGCACGACATGAGTCCATAGCACGGCGATGCACGATGATGCATGGGTTCCGGTGTATAAATACCACAGCAAGCTGCAAAAACCTGTTACCCAACACCAACACCAGTAGCATTCATACAACATATATCGATGCATTGAAGCAACATGGCTACGTGCTCATCATTAAGCGTGGTCCTGCTGCTCTCTGTATCTGCCTCCATGATTATCTCGACATTCATATTCATGGTGGCTGCACATGCCGGCGACGCGGCCGCGCTGCTTGCCTTCAAGGCTGCGGCAATCAGCAGTGGCTATGACGGCCCTCTTGCTTCCTGGAATGGCAGCGCAGGCGGATATTGCAGCTGGGCGGGGGTGAGGTGCCGAGGCAAGCACCAACGAGTGGTGGCGTTGAGTCTGTTCTTTATGGAACTCCAAGGTGTCCTCTCACCGGTAGTCGGCAACCTGTCGTCACTCAGAACTCTCGATCTTAGCTACAACCGGTTCAGCGGGGAAATTCCTGCTAGCCTTGGCCGCCTTCGCCACCTCCGCGTCCTCAACCTGAGCAACAACAATTTTGACGGCGAGTTTCCCGTAAACTTGACCTCTTGCTTCAACCTAACGGACATAGTCCTCTGGAATAACCAGCTATATGGGCACGTGCCCTCTGAGATCGGCAACAAACTGATGGGTCTTAGAGGTCTCGATCTCGGAAATAACAACCTTACAGGAGTAGTCCCACCGTCGTTAGGAAACTTATCGTCACTGACACTACTATCTCTTGCGATGAATCATCTAGAGGGCACCATCCCTCCTGGACTTGGTGGCATCTCAAGCATCCAATTTCTAGACCTTGGCATCAACAACATCTCCGGTGAGCTTCCAGTCTCCTTATACAATTTGTCCTCACTGCAAGAATTTCAGCTACAGAGAAACATGCTCCATGGAGGCATTCCTATTGATATCGGTAGTAAATTCCCCAACATACAGATCCTTGCCCTCCAGCGGAACAAATTCAAAGGATCCATCGCTAATTCAATATCCAACCTCACTACTCTCTGGTACCTCGATCTTAGTGAAAATAGGTTCAGTGGATATGTTCCGCGCACGATAGGAAAACTACCTGCTCTCGATCTTCTAGACTTGGACAATAATATGCTAGAAGCTGACGACAGGGATGGGTGGGAGTTTATCAAGGGGTGTTTTCAGGTCCAAAATAATGGCCATTATTTTTCCTCAACTAATGGCCATTAGTTGGATCTAACAGTGTAGATTAAATTTTAGAAGTTAATAACTAATGGCCATTAGTAAGGGTAATATTGTCAAAATAATATGATTATAATACAAAAATTCATCATAACTAATAAATTAGTCAAATTTTACATGAAATTCTTATAAAATATTTATTTTAAATTTGATTAATCATCATTATTATTATTGTAGTCAAGTTTTAGTGTATTTAACACAAGTTTGTATGAGAAAAAATATTAATTTTTTAGTGCAATTACTAAACTACCCTTGAACTAATGACCATTAGTTGAGGAAAAATAATGGCCATTATTTTGGACCTGAAAACCTCTCTTTATCAATTCGTTATCAAACTGTAGCCAGTTGGGAGGATTACATTTGTCCAACAACGCCGCTTTTGTAGGGAAGCTACCAAGCTCAATAGTGAATCTCTCAACGACCCTGCAACTCCTTTCTTTCGCATACACTGGTATCTCAGGAAGTATCTCCTCAGCCATCGGCAATCTGGTTGGCCTTCGATACCTTAATATATCAAATACTTTCATAACTGGGCCGATTCCAAAGAGCATTGGCAAGCTGAGAAACTTATATCATTTAGATTTGTCCTACACTCAATTGTCAGGCCTCATACCGTCATCTATCGGGAATCTCACAAATTTGACTGTGTTAGATGCACATCATGCAGAACTGGAGGGGGCAATTCCAACAAGCTTAGGGAAGCTAACGAATCTGGAAAAACTTGATCTATCATGGAACCACCTAACTAGCTAAGGGAAGCTACCAAGTTCAAAAGTGAAACTCTTAATAAGCCTGCAAGCCAGAGCCAAGAATTGTAGGTCCCGGTGGAGAGTTCAAAAATGGGGCTCTATTTTAGAATGTCAATGACTATATAGATATCACTGTTAATTGTGATTCAAACATCCAATAAAAATGTCTTTGGTTCTGTGAGGGACCCGAATTTCACCAACGTGAAATCCGAACCCTTTGTACCTCATTGCCACTCCCGGGAGTGTGGCACGTACATCCGACACAAGTTAGTACGGTAAAACCATAAATTAAAGGAAATAACAAGGCAAGATAATAGATTCTCCAAGTACATTATTAGAATGCATAAGTCTCAATCTCAAGAGTACAAGAGCGTGGCACGCAGGCCATCGCGAAATCATAGTAGAAGTCTAGCGAAGCGAAATCAAAGCGGAAGCGAAGCGGAAGCATCTCCGGTGAAGATCCGTAGTGAAGTCCATACTCACAAGCAACTCGAGTGTAGGCGAGACCGTCACTCCTCCTCGTCGGCTCTCTCAACCGGCTCGGCCGGCTCCTCGGCAACGGCGTCCGAAAAACATAGTGGGAAAGCCGTGAGTACTACGCGTACTCGGCAAACCGCAAACTACCTAGCAACAATGTATGCATGTTGGGATAGTTCAAGGAAAGGCAAGGGCTAGCACCTAAAGCATTAATTACTCAAGTCTATGTGAATCATATTTTATTATTAGTCAAATTTTATAAGTGGCCTTGTAGGAAACAACACAATCCTGCAAGGGTCAAGTTTTATGTCCCGCACACCTCCACGGGACCACAGCTCGAAGCCGGAAGTAAAACACCTATCGGAGGGGAGAAGTAGTAAATGCTAATCAAGTGGATTTCTCTCGGTAGTGCCCATACTTTGGGCTAGACTATACGTATAGATTTATATATCTCTGCAGAGAGTAAGCAAGCTGTACCCACGTGAAGAGGTACTCAAACAAAAGACCACCGTCGTGGCCCAAGCAAAGCAACACTCACAAGATCACTCCTCAAAGCATCGAATGGGTGGCGCCCGTCCCTCGAGTCCGGGATCCTCTAACCACAACATAGGAAAAGAAGGTCCTGAAGGGTGTGACAAGGCGTACCACGGGCCAGGTGGGATATCCTCTGCTCGTGGGTCGAGACAAACGCTCCAACACCCACTACCACTAATCTCTACACCACGGCGGGCCACCCATTCCTCCGCTAAGTATCATGATCCAGCCCGCCCATACAAGTCACGTGGTATGCTAGTAAGACCAAGAGAGGCATACGCACAAGAACCGGTCCTTAAGCTGCCGGGGCGAGTCACCATCCCTCTCCTCAACAACAACGAGTCTCAACAACGGTGTCACCACAACAGGGGTCCCATAGCCCAAGACCCCTACACAAGCTGTACCCGCAACAGGTACTCTCCAAGTAGAGACTCCCCGAAGTCTCCCGAGCACCTAACCACCTACACACTCGCCCCCGCAAAAGGCCCTACAGGGTATCTAGTACGAAACTCGACACCTAAGAAACACCTACAATTTATTTTACACAAAAACATGTATAGTCATCATGGGGTTCAATTAAGCAACTAAGCAAGTACTAAGCATGCGAGTAACGGTAGAACAACCTATGGCAAACGGTGGCAAGGATAGCATAGTATGGCATAGGTAAACTACAAGTGCAAGTAACCATTAATCATGCATGGTCCAATTTAATGCAAGTACTAAATAGGATCAAGAGTGGTCAAGGATTGCGGCTTGCCCGGATAGGGCTGCTCCCAGGCCGGGTCGGGGTACTCGTATCGCTGCTGCTGGCGGAAACTCCTCAAGCTGCGGCTCGGACGGGAACTCCTCGGCACCGTCCGACGGACGGATCGTGAAACAGGGGTTAGGCACGCTTATCGAGACAAAAGGAAAAAGTACGAAACGGACGACGGAAATTACGGTACTAGAATATGACCAAAAGCTACACTAACGCGTAGAGAACGTCGCTACGAGTCCAACGCAACCGACCGCGTATTTTCTCGACGCTCCAGGAAAAAGATATGAATTTCCAAAGATAAAAGGATTATGGAAATTCAGGAAAATCCAATAAATAGAAATGGAATATTTCCTGGAATATTCTTTGCCACGTGGGCGCCACGTCAAGACCACGTAAACGCCACGTCGGTGCCACACGGACCAAAATCTCTACACGTCGGCACCACGTGGCAATCCTTCGCCACGTGAGCTCCACGTCACCGCCACGTGGGACGACAACTCGGCGCCACATCCGCATACTCCTACGCCACGTGGCGCCACATCGGCAGAAAATCTGCCACATCACCCACCACGCCGACAACGCCGGAGGGGCGGCGCCGCCCGTGCTCCGCCACGGGGCTGCCGGAATCTGCCCTTCCGGCCGCTACGGCTCGCCGTGGGCCACGCTAAGGGCACCGGGCTGCTCCCCGGGCTCGCGCGCATCCGTCCGGGGTGGTCACGAGGACCAGCTCACGGCTCAACGGCGGCGAGGGCTCGCCGGAGCAAACGCGGCGGCGCGGAGGAAAGGGGAAAACCCCACGAGCCCCAAATCCCCCAACCGACAACACTAGCACAAAGCCCATGTCCCAGCGAACCTAACGGCATGCCTCGCGACACGGGGAAATGACCGGAGCGACGCCGGCGGCGAGGTCCGCGGCGGCGGCTCAACGGGAATCCGCGAATCACGACGAAGCCTTGGGCTTTCTTCAACCTAGCGCGAGCACGGGTTACCGCAGACGACCGCGAAGCTCCCCGCACAAGAAAAGGAGCATGAGCTCCACTCAAACCAACCCCTCACCGCCGGCTATGGCGGTGCGGTGGTGGAGTCCGACGAAAGCTATCGAATCCCTAGCAATCCGTGGGGGAAACAAGGGGGAAAGGAAGGGGAACTCACCAGCAACGATATGGCGGTCGGAGGAAGGACGGGGAGGCTCGACGGTGGGCGGCGACGAAGCTCGACGATGGCGGACGACGTGCGAAGCGCGGAAGAAGACGGTGACCACGCGAGCCGGCGTTCGGAGCTGCGAAGGGACAACGAGGGCGCGCTTAGAGCTAGAAAGGGGCGTGGGCGATGGAGAATCGAGAACACATGAAGGGCTTAGCTGCAACTCACCGGAGACGACAATCGGAGAGGAAGGAGAAGGCGGCGGCGATCTACTTGCGCTTCGCGTTCCGTCTCCCGAGCTCCTCTCGCGAAACCAAGGGCACCGGCGTGCTCGGCAGCTCACCCCGTGCATGAAAAGTAGCTCGAGCCCCTCCGGTTCATCACTCCGTCCATGGTGAGGGGGAATACCGCGGCGGCGGCGGTGGCTAGGGTTTGGCGATAGGAAGGGAGACGGCGGCTCGGGTGGGGTTTTGAAGAGGGGAAAAGGTGGAGGGAGTGGTTAGGGCGGCGGGTTTGTTGGGCGGCAGCACGGGAACACGCCGCGTGGCCTCGGCGTCCGTGCCGTACGCGCGCGGGTGAGGGAGAGGAAAAAAGGTGGAAGATGATCTGTTCCCTGCGGGCCGGGCCGGATTGGGCTGCGTGCGAGAGAAGAAGAAGGTGGGCCGGTGAGAAGATTAGGCCCGTGGCGCCGGTTTTCAACTAAAATGTTTTTCGATTTTGTTTGGTTTAACTCTCCACCGAAACAAGTTCAAACATTCTCCAAATCGATTCAAACTTCGTCCAAATTCAAGTAGTTTTATTACACTAATCCGAGTACAATGTTTGGGCTGTTACGGACTCCCCCTTACAAGAATCTCGTCCTCGAGATTTCACTCCTCATCCTCGAACAAGTGAGGGAAGTCCTTCCTCAAGTTATCCTCCATCTCCCAAGTGGCCTCTCGCTCGGTGTGGTTACTCCACAACACCTTGCGGAACTTGATCTTGCGGCTCCGCGTTTCCTTGAAAGCCACATCCAAGATCTTGACGGGATACTCCAAGTACTCAAGGCTGTCCTGTAGATCCAACACCTCGCGGTGCAACCTGCTCCTACGGCACACGAAGACACTTCTTGAGCTGCGAAACATGGAACACATCATGCACTCCGGCAAGGTGTCCCGGCAACTCAAGGCGATAGGCGAGATCTCCAATCCTCCTCACCACTCGAAAAGGTCCAACAAACCTTGGTGCCAACTTGCCACGCACGTGGAATCTGCGCGTCCCACGAAGTGGAGAGACCTTGAGATAGACATAGTCCTCAACAAAGAACTCCAAAGGTCTCCTCCTCTTATCCGCATAGCTCTTACGCACTGCTCCGAGCAACTCGGATATGCTCTCTCACTTGCTCAACCTTTTCTTCGACCTCTCTCACAAGATCCGGTCCATAGAAAGACCTCTCTCCAACCTCTGCCCACATGAGAGGTGTCCTGCACTTCCTCCCATACAAGAGCTCATTGGGTGACATCTTGATGCTCGCCCGGTAGCTGTTGTTGTAAGAGAACTCGGCAAACGACGAGGCTCTCCTCCCAATTCTTGCTGTAGGTAAGCACACAAGCTCTCAACATATCCTCCAAGGTCCGATTCAGCCGCTCTGTCGACCATCCGTCCGAGGGTGATAAGGCTGTGCTAAAGTCCAAGCGAGTGCCCATAGCTGCATGCAAACTCCTCCGGAACTTAGCCACAAGCGAGAACCACGATCGGATACTAATGGTGAGAGGTGCTCCATGTAGTCTCGAGAATGTTATCAATGTACAGGCTTGGCAAGCTTCTCCACACGGTAGTACGTCCGACGGCTACGAAGTGAGCGGCTTTGGAGAACCGATCCACAATCACCCGAGATGGAATCACGGCCCTTAGGCGTGCGAGGTAGTCCAACAATGAAATCCATGCTGATGTTCTCCCATTTCCACATAGGAATCTCAAGAGGCTTGAGCAAACCGGGCGGCTTCGATGCTGCGCCTTGACTCTCCTGCAAATGTCACACATCCCCACAAGCCGAGCAATGTCCCTCTTCATGCCTTCCCACCAAAACTCGGTACGGAGATCCTCATACATCTTTGTGTTCCCTGGGTGGATCGAGTAGCGAGAACGGTGAGCCTCTCGCAAGATCTCATCTCGAATCCCTGCACCTCCGGGAACCACAATCCGATCCTTGTACCAAAGTACACCATCACCATCCACTACGAACCCAGGTGCCTTATCCTCCTTTATCTTTCCCTTGATCGACTCTACAAGGCTGTCGACCTTTTGCTTGTCCTTGATCCGATCTCCAAGAAGACTCGTAATCCTCAACTCATAGAGATAGCCCTCGGGAATGAGCTCCACTCCATCCCTCATCATCTCCTCAAACACCTCCGGTCGACTCGTCATGAGAGAAGTGCAATAGGCCTTGCGACTCGGCGCATCCGCAACAACATTGGCCTTGCCGGGATGGTAGTTGATGCTCAAATCATAATCCTTGATCAACTCGAGCCATCTCCTCTGCCTCATGTTCGGCTCGATTGCGTGAAGATATACTTGAGGCTCTTATGATCCGTGAAAATCTCACATCTGCCACTAATGAGATAGTGCCTCCAAATCTTCAAAGCATGAACAAGCTGCTGCAAGCTCAAGATCATGAGTGGGATAGTGCTTCTCATGTGTCTTCAAGCGCCTCGAAGCATAAGCCACAACCTTCACTGTTCGCATGAGCACACAACCAATCCCATGAGTGGAAGCATCACAATACACCGGAAGTCCGACTAAGATCCGGCAAAGTGAGCACGGGTGCGGTGGTCAATCTAGTCTTGAGCTCTGAAAGCTCCTCTCACGCTCCGGGGTCCACTCAAAGGTAACCTTATCCTGCAAGAGCTCGCGTCATAGGACGAGCTATCCGAGAGAAATCCTCAACAAAGCGACGGTAGTAACCAGCCATCCCCAAGAATTTCCTCACATCCTTGACACCACTGCGGTGACGGCCAACTCACAAGCTGTCCGAACCTTCCCAGGATCCACACACACTCCCTTGGCATTGATGACATGCCCTAGGAAAGCCACCTCCTCAAGCGAGAACCTGCACTTGCTCGAACTTGGCATACAAGCGATTCTCCTTCGGCCTCTCCAAGACAACCCTCAAGTGATGTGCATGCTCTTCGGCGGACTTTGAGTACACAAGAATGTCATCAATGAAAACCACCACAAACTTATCCAACTACTGCCATGAAGACCTTGTTCATCATGTTCATGAAGTAGGGAGGGGCATTGGTCAAGCCAAAGGAAGCAACGGTGAACTCGAGCTGCCCATACCTGTCCGGGAATAGATAAGAAGCAAAATTCAAGGAAGGGCGATCATGCAAGAAAGATAACAACGGAATTGACAAAGCGGTAACAAAGATCCATACCTACTCACGAAGGCGAGTCTTAGGAATGTCACACTCGCGGATTTTCATTTGATGATAGCCGGATCTCAAATCAATGGAGGAGAAATACTTTGCACCCTTCGGCTGATCAAACAAATCATCAATCCGCGGCAAGGGGTACTTATTCTTGATGGTGACCTCGTTCAAAGAACGATAGTCAACACACATCTGTCGGTACCATCCTTCTTCTTCACAAACGAACGGGGGATCCCCAAGGTGAGGCACTTGGGCGAATGAACCCCTTACTCAACAAATCATCAATCTCTGCTTAAGCAACACCAACTCATCGGAAGACATGCGATACGGCCTCTTAGCAATAGGGGCCGTGCCGAGAAGAAGATCAATCACAAACTCAACATCCCTATCCGGTGGATGCCCTGGCAAATCATCGGGAAAGACCTCGGGATACTCACAAACCACGGGTATCTGCTCAAGTGACAAACCACGCAAGTGACAAGGCTGTGCTGGCAACTTGGGAGCAACCGGTGTGAAACACACAGCCACTCCTCGGTGGTTCACCAAGGTCACAATCCGCTCATCACAATAAATCACCCCCTTGTTCTTGGTCAACCAATCCATCCCAAGAATCACCTCAATCCCGAGAAGACGGCAAGAGAGCCAAATCAGCCAAGAGCCGAACACCCTCAATCAAGATCTGAACTCGACGGCAACCCGTCACACACTTTGAAGTACCAAGTGGAGAGATAGCGAGCACGGGAAAATCGAGCAAGTCGAGAGGAATCTTAAGCTTCGCAACGAACGCGAGAAGACACGAACGATCTAGTCGCACCGGTATCGAAAAGAACGAAGCTAAACGAGGAGTTAACCGAGAAACTCACCAAGGACGACGTCCGGCGCCTGCTGTGCATCCTCAACCGTGAGGTGGTGAAGTCTAGCACGAGAGGCACTCTGCTGCGAGCTGTCTGTACGGCTGCTGTGCTGCACGGGCGTGGGGCAGCTGCGGAGCTGCTGCTGCTGCGGCGGCTGTGCTGCTGGCACTGGGGGTAGTGTAGGTAGTAGGAGCTCTCGACCCATGTTGGGACACGCGTAGTACTTGTGTCCCGGCTGACCGCTCTGGAAGCACCTGTTGGCGAAGGGCATCCCATTGCTCGGGGGCCTCCACCCGGACTGCGTGGTGCTTTGGAGCACGGCTGAGTGCTGCCGACCCTGCGGTGCGAGCCGCCTCGCCCTGAGCTGCCAAACTGCCCCTGTGGTGGGCGAGTGAGCTAGCTGCTGCTGCCCTCCAAACCTCGGCCTCTGCTGACCTCCGGAACGGTCTAGGCTGTCCTCCTGTCCTCTTGTGTGCCTCAACCCTCCTGATCCTCTCGATGCTTGTCCTCAACCTCAATAGCCTTGTCCACTAGCTCCTTCGAGGTAGAGCACCTGCCACGTGGGGACCAATCTCGGCCTTGAGACCACGCTTGAAGTAGTATATCTTGTCTGCTCGGTGGATACGTCACGAGGTGAGTAGCGGGACAGCTCGATCCACCTGTGGTAGTACTCGAGCACTCCCATAGATCCCATCCTCAAGTTACGGAACTCGGCCGCCTTCCTATCCATCACTCCCTTGGGGATGTGCTTGAGCTACGAACTCCTGCTCAAACTCATCCCAAGAGATACTTGTACGGGTCCTGGTGGTTGGTCACGTAAGTGTCCCACCACGCGGCGGCTGCGCCTGCGAGCAAGTAGGTAGCAAGTGACACGCACTCGGCGTCGGTGCAGTCCATCATCACCGGCTGCTTGGACACCGTCCTGAGCCAGCTGTCGGCGTCCAAGGGGTCGGTGCGGTGGGAGAACGTCTGCGGCTGCAGCCTGCGGAAGGCCTCCTTCCTCAAGTCGGGCCGGCTGCGGCCTGCGTGCTGTGGCTGCTGCTGCTGCTTGCAAGATCCGCTCGTGGTGCTCCTGGCTGCTGCTGCTTGCTGCTGCGGCATCCGCATCGGACCTCCAAGGATGTGGGTGCGGTTCGCCATCACGTCGGCGAGAGTCGAGCGGGGGAGGTGGTGGTGGTACCTCCTGCTGCTCGGCGCCCTCCTGCTGCCCGGGGAGCCTCCTGCTGTCCTGGTGCCTCCTGCTCGGCACCCTCTGCCTCTCCGGCTGCGGGATCCGGTGGTGCCTCTCCACCGCGACCACGTCCTCGCCGCGAGCACCCACGGCTCCTCCTCCACGGCCACGGCCTCTCGCACCGCGGCCTCGCGCAGGCTGCTGCGGGCGCGGCACGACCTCTGCCACGACCACGACCACGCCCACGACCTGCGGGGGCTGGTCGTCCACCTCCATCGCAGCCTGGTCAAGCGCACGTGTAGACCCCTTCCTCTCGGCATACGTTAACAAGGCACAATTCCAACGATTAGTACGGGTTATCCAACACTTTCTTCAAATCTTGAAAGAATCTTCATGAGTAACAGATTAGTATGCAAATCATCTATCCATGCAAACACAACAAAGGCATCATCCATTCGGTCATATCTTACTTTGAGAGCTTTAAACGATGAGACAGATTTCAAAGTTTGATGAAAGACGAATAGCAGATTAGAGAGCTAGATATTGTCCTTATGGTTACGTCCGGTTTCTACGGGTCTCGTTCCTACGAGTCAAGTATGGCTACGATACCAAGCTGTGAGGGACCCGAATTTCACCAACGTGAAATCCGAACCCTTTGTACCTCATTGCCACTCCCGGGAGTGTGGCACGTACATCCAACACAAGTTAGTACGGTAAAACCATAAATTAAAGGAAATAACAAGGCAAGATAATAGATTCTCCAAGTACATTATTAGTATGCATAAATCTCAATCTCAAGAGTACAAGAGCGTGGCACGCAGGCCATCGCGAAACCATGGTAGAAGTCTAGCGAAGCGGAAGCAAAGCGGAAGCAAAGCGGAAGCATCTGCGGTGAAGATCCGTAGTGAAGTCCATACCCACAAGCAACTCGAGTGTAGGCGAGACCGTCACTCCTCCTCGTCGGCTCTCTCAATCGGCTCGGCCGGCTCCTCGGCAACGGCGTCGAAAAACATAGTGGGGAAAGCCGTGAGTACTACGCGTACTCGGCAAACCGCAAACTACCTAGCAACAATGTATGCATGTTGGGATAGTTCAAGGAAAGGCAAGGGCTAGCACCTAAAGCATTAATTCCTCAAGTCTATGTGAATCATATTTTATTATTAGTCAAATTTTATAAGTGGCCTTGCAGGAAACAACACAATCCTGCAAGGGTCAAGTTTTATGTCCCGCACACCTCCACGGGACCACGGCTCGAAGCCGGAAGTAAAACACCTATCGAGAGGGAGAAGTAGTAAATGCTAATCAAGTGGATTTCTCTCGGTAGTGCCCATACTTTGGGCTAGACTATACGTATAGATTTATATATCTCTGCAGAGAGTAAGCAAGCTGTACCCACGTGAAGAGGTACTCAAACAAAAGACCACCGTCGTGGCCCAAGCAAAGCAACACTCACAAGATCACTCCTCAAAGCATCGAATGGGTGGCGCCCGTCCCTCAGTGCCGGGATCCTCTAACCACAACATAGGAAAAGAAGGTCTGAAGGGTGTGACAAGGCGTACCACGGGCCGGGTGGGATATCCTCTGCTCGTGGGTCGAGACAAACGCTCCAACACCCACTACCACTAATCTCTACACCACGGCGGGCCACCCATTCCTCCGCTAAGTATCATGATCCAGCCCGCCCATACAAGTCACGTGGTATGCTAGTAAGACCAAGAGAGGCATACGCACAAGAACCGGTCCTTAAGGCTGCCGGGGCGAGTCACCATCCCTCTCCTCAACAACAACGGTCTCAACAACGGTGTCACCACAACGGGGGTCCCATAGCCCAAGACCCCTACACAAGCTGTACCC
Source organism: Chloris gayana (assembly GCA_031894775.1). Lineage (NCBI taxonomy): Eukaryota > Viridiplantae > Streptophyta > Magnoliopsida > Poales > Poaceae > Chloris > Chloris gayana. Next base: position 85,826 of record JAUNZO010003775.1, on the reverse strand, counting down.
GCAACAGGTACTCTCCAAGTAGAGACTCCCCGGAAGTCTCCCGAGCACCTAACCACCTACACACTCGCCCCCGCAAAAGGTCCTACGGGGTATCTAGTACGAAACTCGACACCTAAGAAACACCTACAATTTATTTTACACAAAAACATGTATAGTCATCATGGGGTTCAATTAAGCAACTAAGCAAGTACTAAGCATGCGAGTAACGGTAGAACAACCTATGGCAAACGGTGGCAAGGATAGCATAGTATGGCATAGGTAAACTACAAGTGCAAGTAACCATTAATCATGCATGGTCCAATTTAATGCAAGTACTAAATAGGATCAAGAGTGGTCAAGGATTGCGGCTTGCACGGATAGGGCTGCTCCCGGGCCGGGTCGGGGTACTCGTATCGGCTGCTGCGGCGGAAACTCCTCAAGCTGCGGCTCGGACGGGAACTCCTCGGCACCGTCCGACGGACGGATCGTGAAACGGGGGTTAGGCACGCTTATCGAGACAAAAGGAAAAAGTACGAAACGGACGACGGAAATTACGGTACTAGAATATGACCAAAAGCTACACTAACGCGTAGAGAACGTCGCTACGAGTCCAACGCAACCGACCGCGTATTTTTCGACGCTCCGGGAAAAAGATATGAATTTCCAAAGATAAAAGGATTATGGAAATTCAGGAAAATCCAATAAATAGAAATGGAATATTTCCTGGAATATTCTTTGCCACGTGGGCGCCACGTCAAGACCACGTAAACGCCACGTCGGTGCCACGCGGACCAAAATCTCTACACGTCGGCACCACGTGGCAATCCTTACGCCACGTGAGCTCCACGTCACCGCCACGTGGGACGACAACTCGGCGCCACATCCGCATACTCCTACGCCACGTGGCGCCACATCAGCAGAAAATCTGCCACATCACCCACCACGCCGGCAACGCCGGAGGGGCGGCGCCGCCCGTGCTCCGCCACGGGGGCTGCCGGAATCTGCCCTTCCGGCCGCTACGGCTCGCCGTGGGCCACGCTAAGGGCACCGGGCTGCTCCCCGGGCTCGCGCGCATCCGTCCGGGGTGGTCACGAGGACCAGCTCACGGCTCAACGGCGGCGAGGGCTCGCCGGAGCAAACGCGGCGGCGCGGAGGAAAGGGGAAAACCCCACGAGCCCCAAATCCCCCAACCGACAACACTAGCACAAAGCCCATGTCCCAACGAACCTAACGGCATGCCTCGCGACACGGGAAATGACCGGAGCGACGCCGGCGGCGAGGTCCGCGGCGGCGGCTCAACGGGAATCCGCGAATCACGACGAAGCCTTGGGCTTTCTTCAACCTAGCGCGAGCACGGGTTACCGCAGACGACCGCGAAGCTCCCCGCACAAGAAAAGGAGCATGAGCTCCACTCAAACCAACCCCTCACCGCCGGCTATGGCGGTGCGGTGGTGGAGTCCGACGAAAGCTATCGAATCCCTAGCAATCCGTGGGGGAAACAAGGGGGAAAGGAAGGGGAACTCACCGAGCAACGATATGGCGGTCGGAGGAAGGACGAGGAGGCTCGACGGTGGGCGGCGACGAAGCTCGACGATGGCGGACGACGTGCGAGCGCGGAAGAAGACGGTGACCACGCGAGCCGGCGTTCCGGAGCTGCGAAGGGACAACAGGGGCGCGCTTAGAGCTAGAAAGGGCGTGGGCGATGGAGAATCGAGAACACATGAAGGGCTTAGCTGCAACTCACCGGAGACGACAATCGGAGAGGAAGGAGAAGGCGGCGGCGATCTACTTGCGCTTCGCGTTCCGTCTCCCGAGCTCCTCTCGCGAAACCAAGGGCACCGGCGTGCTCGGCAGCTCACCCCGTGCATGAAAAGTAGCTCGAGCCCCTCCGGTTCATCACTCCGTCCATGGTGAGGGGGAATACCGCGGCGGCGGCGGTGGCTAGGGTTTGGCGATAGGAAGGGAGACGGCGGCTCGGGTGGGGTTTTGAAGAGGGGAAAAGGTGGAGGGAGTGGTTAGGGCGGCGGGTTTGTTGGGCGGCAGCACGGGAACACGCCGCGTGGCCTCGGCGTCCGTGCCAGTACGCGCGCGGGTGAGGGAGAGGAAAAAAGGTGGAAGATGATCCGTTCCCTGCGGGCCGGGCCGGATTGGGCTGCGTGCGAGAGAAGAAGAAGGTGGGCCGGTGAGAAGATTAGGCCCGTGGCGCCGGTTTTCAACTAAAATGTTTTTCGATTTTGTTTGGTTTAACTCTCCACCGAAACAAGTTCAAACATTCTCCAAATCGATTCGAACTTCGTCCAAATTCAAGTAGTTTTATTACACTAATCCGAGTACAATGTTTGGGCTGTTACGGGTTCAGTACCTGCCTTCTCTCTATCCCTAGCTGGATGCCGGCCGCCGCCATGCCGCCATGGCTGGGCTTACGAAGCCCTCTCTCATTCCCCGGCACCGGCGAGTTCCCTGCTCGTCGGATTCCCCTGGAAAGAAAAGGAGGGTGGAGGCAGGCGCCGCACGAGCAGCCACGTGCTTGGAGTTGGAGCTCCAGCTTCCGGCCATGGCGGCTTGCTCCGCAGGAAGCCACACGTTTTGAGTTCGGGCTTCCGGTTGTATGGATGGGCTTGTCCAGGAGAGTCCAGCATGTGAAATCTGGCGCTGAATGAAAGCAGAGCAGGCTAGTGAGAAGAACAGAGAGTGCTCTGCTCTGCTCCCGTCCCCTACTTTCAGTGATGAATTTTAGCATATATGTGAGGTTAAATTCTTTGTGATGAATGTGACAACATATAGTGCCAATGTTGTTCTCAAGTATCAAGAAGAAAAATTCTCCATAAAGAAGTTGGAAAACTCCCATTTGGGCCTATCTTATATTTACTAATTGGAGGCTCCTTTTGAGGCCTCCACATTAATCGGTGAAAATCCTAGAAATTCTCATAAAAAAACAAAACATCTGGTCGTCGATCCCAATTCTTATTGAAGCTTAACCATTAGATCTGTGTAATCTTATCTCCATCTCAGGTTTTCCAAAACTGAATCCGGGACATGTTCCAACTCCACTGCATCTACGTCAGGTGCAGTTCACGTTGATTAGAAAGTATAGCAAAAAGGTTACGTAAGTATCTCAATGTTTTAACAATGCGGACACACTTTTCCCTGGCGTGGACACCTATGATGACACACACAATTCTAGAGTCCTAGCCAGCCATATATAAATGCAACCTTATATCTATAGCGCTGTTAAAATAGATAGAGAAATATTCTAGCATACATATGGACAGTATGAAAGCCCAGATTTCCATCTTGCTGAGGGAGACATGATTCCTTGATGATCAGTATGACCAATTGGCAAGATTCGTTGTGATTTCATTATCCACGCAGGCCGCCGTGGTATGAGCTTGCCAATGGTTGAGGGAGACACGACGTACTTGCCGACACTGGAAACAGGTGTGGCGACTGGAAGCTTGCTGTACAACCAGGTGTTTTCAGTCGGTAGAGATCAACTGACCATGATAGGGACATGAGATGCATCTATGTTCCGGCGTACTTGCCAACGATGGAGACAGCTGTTCCGAATCCGAGCTTGCTGAACAATCTGGTGCTTTCATTCCTTTGTAGATCTGCCAGCCATGATAGCCAGACAAGGATGTATCTATGTTCTATTGTGTCAAGATGCTACTACGATCATCAGTTGGTGAATGGTGATGATTAACGGACAAATACAAAGAACAGTGTCACCATATGGAAAATCAGGCCGGCTCCATGCCAACTTGAAGCTTCCGGTGAGCATGCATCTCATCCTCCCACCGATCTGTTCCAGCATTGCATAGTTCTGCTAACACCATCCTTTGGCAGTCAGAAATAAGATGAAGGATGGCACATCTATGCCAACAAGTTGGTCCAAGTTGTTCCCATCATGGCTCTAAGTACATAGAAAAGAAAATCAAGGATCAACATAGGCAGGTGTGTTCCAGTTTTTTCTAACAATGATTTGTAATTTTTTCGCACAAAGGGTTCATGTATCAGGTAATAAACCAATTGTCCTTGAGATTTTTCTTTCTCACATATGTGGAACTTGATTTGCATATAAGAGTTCATAGAAATATAACTCGAGCAGAATTTATTAGTGAAAATGATTTTACATCTACTTTATGACCCAATGTGCTAATATTTACCCATGGAAAAGATTCCGGTAATACCAACCATAATAGCCTCTAATGGGATGCACCATATTAATCACAAAAGATCTTCAATAAACTTCAAGAAAGCACACACTATTACATAATTCAATTTATAATACTATATCATTTGTCTGTTCACGTTTAACATATACAGGATAAGGTGAGACAAAAAGAAGAAAGAGAAGGGAAAATGAAATAAAATGTTTCTGTGGAATGATGACCACATAAACATCTTAAATTGGCTACTAGACATTGTGTTTGAAGGACACTTGCGTATATAGTTATGATTGCTGAAGCCATGAGCGGTATGAACATAACATCATGAATACAGCTAAAAATTATGTCTATAATTTAAGGTGAAAGAAATTTTGTTTGGCTATAATATTAAATTAACTATTGGAATTGCTCAATATGTATTTAGCTCCCTCTTATGCTAGGAAAATAAAAGTATCATATCATGCATACAATATCTATTGCCATAACTTAAATGCATCAACCAGAATTTTTTAAAACAAAACATCACTAATTGAATCTTGAAGAAAGGATCATGTATCATCCACTATAACATGCAGATTAACAGGTTTGAGTATAGTTATTTTTGCATGTGAATTTTTATTGCGACCATAGTCCTTAACGATTATCATTTCATCTTTATTGATTGAATCTTCTAGGGAGTAATGACTAGGCATCATCCACCAAATCGTACCGGCTCCCAGGTATTAATAAAGTTTTTCTTTTGCAAGCAATCTTTTTATGACTGTTAAATTCCTTATAATCATGGTTGTTTCAATTAACACAAGTACAAGGAAACAGAAAGTGAAATTCAGGCAAAAAATATCCTATGATCTTTTAAGTCTGGACATGATGTTGACTGATATGAAGTATTAATTGTTTTATTATTCTAACTAAAGTTTTTTTGTATATAATTTTTGTTTTGGACCTTAATCACATAATTATCGTCTTGGGCTGCATGGTGGACAGCATCATCAACAAGGTCTACAAGAAAATTTCAAATCATTGCTACAAGAAAGAAATATTTATCCTATATCCAATTCTAAAGTCACTCCAAAACCAAAAAAGAAAAAATTATCAACCAGCGGAAACAATAAGATAGATTATTAAACATAAAGATGCCATTTCAAGATACAGTTTCAAGTCCTTTCAATATAAACATGTTTTCTGAAAGAATCGACAAAGGCATGTATCTATCAGTATCATGTATGTATCACACTAACTTATGGTGCTTACGTTAATAATTTTTAATTCCATTTCATCAGCACCTACGAGTCAAGGTGATCCGAGTGTATCGTACATTGGACCGTTGAACAATCAAATAGGCAATTTGGGATATCTAAAATTCATTATATTGTCCTTACTAGAGTAATCTAGAAACTAATCTGAATCAATTCAATCTATTGTCAATAATGTCTCTTTTGAGCCCGTGCAACGCACGGGTTGATTGGCTAGTGTCAATAATGAAGGAGGCGAGTAATGCATGGTGATCTACATGAATAATATGTACACAGATTGAGCAGGCACCAGCTAGCCGCTGCAAAGCCTCACAGCCCGGCTGGACTGCCGTCCTTCCTCGGGTCGCTGACGGCGGTGAGCCTCCCGTGGAAGACGCCGTCGGTCGAGGCGGCAGCCTGCGGCAGGTCCTGCACGATGAACTGGCAGACCGCCCCCGAGCTCGTGCTCCACAGCTGGTGCCCTCGCCGCTCCAGGAACTCCACGGCCTCGTCGCTCAGCGCGATCACCTCGCCGTCGATCACCGTGTAGTTCTCGTACGTCACCACGTTGGGGATCAGCTGTGGTGACAGCAACAGTATATGGCGTTCACTTAAACGCACGGTTAAATAATCCGCTACCAGGTAATTAGGTGCTTTAATTAGTAATTACACACCTTGTGGTAGACCCTGGGGTGCTGGACGGCGGCGAGAGGGTCCATGCCGACGATGAAGTGGTTCAGGAACACTTGTGTCACCGTGGCGATGATGTTCGTGCCGCCGCTGCCGCCAACAACGCCGGCGAGCTGCCCGTTCTGCATAGACACACACACACACACACGCCTCCTTCATGTCAGTAAATTCCGCATCGCAAGCAGTAGCAGCAGCAACAAGACAACAGGAGGAGGAATGGACTTGCCTTGAGTATGATGAGCGGCGTCATGGACGACAACGGCCGCTTCCCTGGCGCGATGAAGTTGGGCGGCGCCGGCGGGAGGTGGTCAGGCGTGCGCTCCCCGGGGACGGAGAAGTCGTCCATCTCATTGTTGAGCACGATGCCCGTGGCCGGCGACAGCACGAGCGCGCCGAAGACGTAGTTGACCGTCGTGGTCACCGCCACCGCGTTCCGGCCGGCGTCCACCACGCACAGGTGGCTGGTGCCGTGGTCCCGCAGCTGGCTGTACTTGGGCATGTAGTAGCCCGGCGGGAACGTCGTGTTGTCGAGGATCCTCGGCCGGATCTTGTCGGCGAACGGCGGCGACAGCATCTCGGAGACGCTGCCGGCGACGTTGACGAAGTCCGGGTCGCCGAGGTCCATCCGCACGGCCAGCATGTGCTTGATCGCCTCGATCAGCCTGTGCACGCCCAGGAACCCCTTCAGGTACTCCACCGACTTGTACCCGCCCAAGATGTTCAGCATCTGCAATCAATTTTCAGCGCCCATTCCAACCGGTGAATGCCGAAACCAAATGATTCAGGTTGCAGATTCAGAGGCACCGACTGACCAGGGTCATGCCGACGGTGCCGCTGGACGGCGGCGGCATGCCGAGGAAGGTGAACCCCATGGCCTCGGCGCTCATGGCGCCGCCCACCTCCACCTTGTACCCCTTCAAATCCTCCACGGTGACGACGCCGCCCGCCGCGCGGACGTCCCGCACGAGGCTCGCGCCGACGTCGCCGCCGTAGAACGCGGCGACGCCGTCCTCGGCGACGCGCTCCAGCGCGTCGGCCAGCGCCGGGTTGAAGCAGGTCTCGCCGGCGGCGAGCACCCGGCCCCGCGGCGCGAACACGGCGCGCAGGCCCGGGTCCGCGAGCACGTCCCACTCCTTGTCCCTGAGCGAGTGGGCCACGTAGGGCACGATCTCGTAGCCGTCGCGCGCGAGGCGGATCGCCGGCGCGAAGAGGGATTTCCAGGGGAGGCGGCCGTAGCGGGACCACGCGGCGTGGAGGCCGGCGAGCTCGCCGGGGACGCCCATGGCCAGCGCGCCCTTGAACTTCTTGCTGGGGTCGCGCGCGTACATGTCCTGCAGGTAGTTGGCGTTCGCGCCACAACAAACTGCAGTGAGGACGTGACGCACAGTGCAGCCAATTTTGTTTTTTATTTTTGAAACAATTGCAGCCAATTCAATTGTAACGAAGCAGAGTTATCTGTTATCTCCAATCTTGAACAAATGAAAGAACAGAGTTTCATTTGATCTCGAACTGAAGCGAGACCAGTCAACGGTTTCGATGTTCAGAGAATGACATGGTCAGGGCACGCGATCCAACGTGCGTTAATTCAACTGTTATAGTATGAGATGAAGCAAGTAGCGCAGGCAGAGGCAAAACAGAAGCTGAACTTTTCAGAAGCGCTCTCATACTTTACAATGACGGGAAACTAACAAAGTGCCTTGTCGCAAAACAAAGAAGAAATATTATAAGGTAAAAAAGCTCCGATACTATTTGTTGGGGGCAGATGCAGTGGTTCAGGTGGCATTCTCGATGTACAGTATCTATAAACTAATAAAGTATTCAACCACATACCTAATGCGACTACTATATAAAAAAGAATAATAAAAAATGCAGCTGATGCAATCTTGCGAAAATGCAGTGCAACGGTAAATGATGCGGACACACTGACCATGATATATCAAATACCCTTGACTAAAACAGAACAAGCACTCTCTCCAGCAAAAGAAAGAAGAGAGATTGCCTTCGATATGGTAACAACAAAGTTGGTAATCATTTGAACTGAAGTGAGATCAAAGAATGGTTTCAGTTCGAAATGTTCAGGGACCGACATGATCAGGGCACGTGATAGACGTGCACTGAACTGCTATACTCCAGACTCTAGCCACTGACGAAGTGGGACTGTGGTACCGGCAAAGAGACAAGAACAACATGCGAAACGCTCTAATTATTTATGATTACAGGGCATTAGCAAGGTGTTCCATCTCTGATTCCATCAGAACTGTTATGTGTCCTGTAGTAAAGTCATGCTCCTTTGTTTGCTGCAGATGCAGTGGTCCAACCGGCATTCTATAAGACCCGTGATCTCAGGTCTTGGTGCCGGATAAAATAAAGTATTCAACTACACGCGTAATGCGACCAGTTAAAAGAAAGGGAACAAGAAATGATGCAAGGTTGGGCTAGTTTAATGGATATGTTGAAAATGCACTCCAACTGAAAATGTTGGCGCTAAAAATATCCACGGGAAGGAAGTTCCCTAGCGAAAATTATGCGTTCTAGTACAATTCATAATATTGGACGTAATGGACACTTTTTTCTGACAAATGAGCGTTGCTTAAGGTTGCAACATGCGACCGTGTGCCTTAGGTTTAGGACATAATGGTGTTCACCCAAGGCTTTATACAAAATGTTAGTAAGATTTTGTTAGATACCACACGTCTTTCTGAAGAGACAAAGGAAATTTGGATCTCGTCGCAGAAAAAACAATGACAGTTTGCGTCTGGTCGCGAAGAAAAATGATCATTTGAATCTAATACACGATCTGCTTCACCGGAAATCGTGGCGTCAACAACATCTACGCCGCGTGTAACAGGTGCGTGTGGTTTTATCAATTGAAGACGCACGCGTGGCCCACCAGACAGTGATGCGCGCGCACCCACCGGGCACACCAGTCACGCGGGCCCAGCTGGTGCGCGTCCAATTGTCACGCGGGCCTCACATGTCAGTGAAAGAAGCAGCACCAAGGAAAGGCGTTTGGTCTCGTGTCTCCTCCCGCTTCCCCGCGCTCTGCTGTTGATCCTCTAACGAATATCTACTGGCGGGGGCAGGCAGAAGCGTAGTACGTACCGGCGTGGCGGCTGCCGGCGCGGTCTCCCTGGCGTCAAAGGCGACGGCCTCGCCGGATGCCGCGTCGCGCACGACGATGAACGCGCCGCCGCCGACGCCGCTGGACATGGGGTGCACCACGCCGAGGCAGAGCGCGGCCGCGACGGCGGCGTCCACGGCGTGCCCGCCCGCGCGCAGCGCCGCCGCGCCCACCTCCGAGCACCGCGCGTCGTCCGCCGCCGCCGCTCCCACCTCGGACTCCGCCTCGTGCCGGCTCCGCCGCGCGCCGCGGCCGTCGACGGCTGCGTCGCCGCCGTCATCGACGGAGCTCAGGAACAGCAGGAGGCCGGACATCGCCAGGAGCGCCGCGGCGATGGCCAGCGCCGTCCACGGCCGGCCGCGCGTGCGTCCTCCTCCCGGAGCCGCGTGCTCGTCGGCGCCGACGGGGAGGAGACGGCCCTGCAGGCCGCCGCCCTTCGCGGCCATGGCGTAGCTGCGCTGGATATTCTCGCCGGGATTCTTGGACAGGAACAGGGCGAGAGGATCAAGGAGGGGAGGATCGGGGGATTCTTGGATGGCGAGAGCTCCCCGCTCGCTCGGCCCCTTGTCTTTGGCGTCGGAATTCTGCAATTATATAGACAGCGCCATCTAGCGAATGAGGCGTCGTCCCCTCTCTCCCGGTGCCGATATTTATTGGCTGCACAATACATACAGTAATCAGATTTAAGTTGACAGTAGGATCGGTTCGTGGCAGACGCAAGTAGTAGTCGCACATACGCTTTATCTGCATCAAAATACTATAATCATGCAGCTGTTCTGGCCTCCAATTGGTTTCCCTGAATCAGCAAGTTGCTGCCGACGGACGTGTCGTAGTCCTGCATTAGAAATTACAGAATAGTATAATCCTGCAGCTATGGAAGAACAGGTGTGAGCACTCTCTGATTGATCACCCGGAACGAGCAAGTTGCAGCCTATCAGTCCTGCTCCTGCATTACCAAAGATGGACTCATCAGCATTATTTTACACAAGACAGTGGAGCAAGAGCATGTAGAACAGATCGACCACCTGATTCACGCGTGCATGAGCCACGGGTGTAGGTCACCACTCACCAGGACCCAAAGTTATGATAAGAATTAAGGTGTTTAACAACTCTTGTACTTTCCGACAACTTTGGGAGGGCGAGGACGCACTGTTTTTCGCCAAATAATCGATACCAGGAGAGAAATGATGGTAGTACAAGCATCCAAAAACCAGGGGAAAACGACATCCCAGCGGCATCAGGAGCCCGGTCTCACATTTCGATTGACGGTGCTGCGATTCATCAATTAGGCAGAGTTGTTTGTTCGAGCCGGCGGTGCTATTCGCCGGTAGTCCCGACGGCGACGAGGACTAGAGGAATTGGCACCGTCACGCTCAGCGACCACACGCCACCGGCGGCGGCGCTTCTTGGTGTTTCTTGCACGCCTCGCCCGTCTGATCCCCCTCTCGGGGTCTCAGCTGCGCCATGCTCCGGTTGCCTCACTTCTCTTCTCACCCTGGACGTCAGCTGCATTCTCAGCCTGAGGACGGCAAGGACGGAAAAGGCCAAGAAACGGAACGGAAACTCCAACGCCGCACCGATGAAGCTTGGGCAGCTCCGGCAGTATATATATATCGCCTGGAGCAATTCAAGGAAAATAGATCTTGATTGGAAAAACCAAATTTCCACAAGAAAAAAGAAGGAAGCCAGAGTTTGTGTGCGAATTTTATTAATTCTTGTACAGAGCTGAAATATACGATATTTACCGTATGAATTCTGCAGGTGTTTGTGACTGCAGGTGGAATATTGACTCAACTATTGCGTCCGTGCAAAGCGTCGCTGTCGACTGTCGTTCCAAGAAAAGGCAGCAAGGACGGGCACATTGCTCGGACTTTTTTGGATACAGCAGCAAAGCCGTCCAGATGCATGTCTATCGTGATCTGAAAGTACTTGCTTCCCTTGTATGGAGCACGAGCAGTACACGCCATTTTACACAAACGTCTGTACACAAGGTACACCAATTTCAAGGTTGGAGACGAATTTCAGGTGGGCTGCTGCTTGCGGGCAAAATTTTCAACTTACCGAGCCCAGAATATTACATTCCTTTTACAATTATGACAATATACAATAGCAAAAGGTGCACTGAATTCCTTTGTATACTGTTGTCAGCTTCCGCATACACATCCTCCAAACAATCGTATTAGGTTGTTACAACAGGGGAAGAAAAGGAATGCATATCAACAGGCTGGATAATCCAGTTCTCTGCCCAATTTTAGAACCGAACAACGTACAGAATAACATGAGTACTGTATCTACTTCTAAAGGTTCTGTCCATTACCCTCTCAAACCTATATTATAGCATGTACTGAACTACTTCATCTCACAACTTCCCAGCAAATACCTCTGACCCCATAAACTTTAAACTATTTGTCTGCACTTTTGGCCTCCAAGAGACCACCAAAATTGTCTCCGAGATCAACTGTTGCGTCGAACTGGTCAACTGAATTAACCTGCAATAAGGAATAGTTATAATATAGCATTTGTTGGAAACAAGCAGGACATGATTTATTCAACACAGACTAGTGTGGGACCAGGAACCGCCAGGTAAGAAGGGGATTTGTAAAATCAGAAAGTTTAATACTGGTCACTTTGCATCAATTTCTTTCTGTTATGATGTTAAAAGCATGAACAACAGAATAAGAACAAGCATTATGAAGATCCTGCAGCCAACTTACCAGTTGTGACAAAAATGAATCCAATTAGGTTCTGCCACCTTACTGCACAATGCGCTTCCTTTTCGATCGTTTGCCCTTCTTCCCAGAATAACTTGGAAGTTTCTTGTCACTACCGGTATTGGATGTATCCTCTACAGGTCCTCCCTGTTGCCAGGTTTACATCAGTAACATGAGATGAGTTTCTTATTCTCGGGGGCTGTTGGGTGGAGGACGATTTTACATGTCGAGCTGCATTACAGTGCTCTACCAAAAAGAAAAAGGTAATTCACAGTAAAAGGGCAAAGAGTACCTCCTCTGTGGACTCATTGTCTGAATCTTCATCTTCTGAAATAGATGATGCATCTCCTGAACCAAGCGCTTTGTTGAGTTTCCTCCTGCTCTCTTCTTCTTTTAGCTGCCTAAACCTGGTCAAGATGTGTGTACAAGTTAAAATAAAAGGATAACCATAAAAAAAACAAAGGATAACAAAGGTTATATTATTGATGTTTATATGCACCTTTCGCCAGCTGGTTCAGCATTAGAGCGTTTTGCTCGTCCTGCTGTAATGATTCCATTGCCTCCCTGACTGACTGCAGGCTTTGCTCCTCCCATTTTCCGTAACCACACTTGCTGGGCTGTGCTGAGGACGTTGTTTGTAAACCTAACAACAAATCAAAACGTCAATATGTGATGATAAGAGTAGATTTTTTTGTTGACTTTAATAGCTCAGTTGACACTAATTCTTAATAGAACAAACAACAAATACACATACCAATAAATGGACAATCCCGATGGCACTGACAAAGAGAAATATCCAATCATAAATGGAAGAAATTTCAAAACTAGCATTGTGTTCTTCTGTGATGGGTCATCACTCTGTAGCAGATCAAAGGGCAGAAATTAAACCATGATGTGTATAATGGTGTAATGACTAGTGAAAGATAACACTACAAGCATTCACCTGTGGTGGCTTCATGATCTCCATAGAGACATACTGAGAAACAACAAGTAGCACAGGCAACACAAGATATGCTATCGTGTCATGCCAGCCTAACGGAGGATGACCATCCTGCAAAGTTCATTATGCATAATACATGTTAGAACAATTCTAGGCTTTTAACTTATGTAAATTATTCTAAGCATATATTCAGTGTATTACAACATATCCATTTCTACGGATAATATATTAGGAAAATGTCATTCAACATCATAAATTTGATGCATGATCAACTATTCAAACCATGGTATTAAACATGTGATGAGATTTAATAGGCACATGATAAAAAGCTTCTGTTGCTTGAGTGCTATAAAATCTACTGCAGAATTGGCTAAATTGACTAAAACAGTCCAACACATTAAGTTGACTATAATGTTGAACAGCATATTGATAGTCTGCAAACCAATCATTTTCTGAAACAGGACGAGTTATGTATATGTGAACTAGAGATCAATTTCATACCACAAAAGGGAAGAGCCACGAAATGCCAGAACCGCTTTGCCGAGCAGCAATTGTTGTGGGACCTCCCAACGAAGGAATCCAGAAAAATCCTTCTGTCAACAATCCCTAAATGTTACAGAAGCCACTCAGTCCAGAAAACAATTGAATCAATCAAACATCACTCATCAGACGAACAGCTAATTTGGGTTACCTCATTTGCTACATTTGAAAGGGCCTGGTAGAGACCAATCCAGACCGGTATGGTTGCCAATGTTGGGAAACATCCTACCAAGATAACAAAACGTCATGATACTGAATCATAAAAAAGAAGTAATAAAATAGCTAAATAGCTTTGCAAGGCAACATGGATTCTGTAAAGAATATGGCCAACTAATACAAAATGGTTATCTTTGTGGATCGAAGTTTTTTAAAATATAATTCAATGGACTGGATGGATGATTTCACTGCCTAAGTAACTTGATTTAGAAGGGAAGATGAAAGCTACCTGCTAACGGATTGACTCCAGCTTGCTTATATAGGCGAGCAGTCTCCAGCTGTATCCTTTCCTGATAAGAATCAAGTAGAGGCAGAAGATTAGAATACACAAAGAAACATTATTACAAAAATATAGTCCAAAAATGAGCTAAGAAGCCTAGTTCTAACAACGAATTATTTCCCACAAGGAACACAAACCTGGTTGCCAGCATATCTCTGCTGAATTGCCTTGATCTGCGGCTGTAAATTCTGCATTGCCAGAGTTGATTCGACCTAAATAAACAAAGATAAGTAGCAAAGGTATCAATCCACCGAATTCAAGGTCAGGAATCACAGGCAGGAAAAGTGATCAGCCGCATGATTCAGATAAAGCTAGAACATTGACCTGCTTTTTTGTCAGCGGCAATGTTGCACCCTTCACTATGATGGTGAGCAGGATGATTGCAAATCCGTACGCGTACGGCAAGTGAACTGCAGATAAACCATCCTTGAGCACCTGTGAGGGAGAGACTCAGATAGCATCAGAAAAGAAGCTCAGTGTAATGCTCTAGTTCCTAATCAGTAAATGAAATTCTAAACACGCGTGACTGCTTCTAGAACATCTATTTGACTTTCTCCAAGTCTATGAGCTCGTACAGAACCAGCTAAACCAGACCATCCTGCTGCTCAATGCTGAAGCGAGTTCTAGAGCCCTGAGGCATGGGAGAGTGAGCAGCGTCGCTACCCACCTTGACTTTCCCAAGAACTTCCATGATATTTAAATAAACATATAATATCGTATTCAATTCCACCAGAACTGGTACCAACCGTCAAACTACAAACGGCGATGAACCATCATTAAGCACAATGATTACCTTGAGCACGACCTCCAGTGCCTCGGCGATGAACCCGAACCATCCGCCGTTCTTCTGCACCGCCGCGGCCGCCTGCTCCGCGTCCGCTCCTCCTCCTCCTCCTCCTCCCCCGCCGCCGCGTCCGCCGCGACGACGGCGGCGTCCGCGAGCGTGTAGAGCGCGGCCTCGGCGCGCTCCAGCGCGGCCTGGAGGCCCCCGACGGAGTCGAGCCCGTGCAGGCTCGCCCGCACCCTGCACGCGCCGGCGCGGCGGCGGCCCAGGGAGCGCAGCGACGGGAGCGGCGGCAGCCTGGCGCCGACGGCGGCGGTCGAGGCGCGGGGAAGGGAGGGGAGGAGGGAGGAGGAGAGCAGCGCCTTGGCCATCGCGGGGGAGGGTCCGGCGAGGGGTTTGGCGAGGTCACGGTTTCATGCACGGGCACGGCGAGGAGCGCGCGGCGACGGGGAGGAGGATGGAGTGGAAGAGAGGACGGTGGTGGTGCTCGCTGGGTGGAGAAGAGAAGAGGAAGAGGAAGAGGTGGGGGACGCTTTATCCGTTCCGGCGCTGCTGGACTCGGCGCACCATTCCACGACAGATTTTTCACTTCACTCGCCTCTTTGTCTGTCTGCCGGCTCAGTGCTCTCACCAAGCGTTGACATGTGTTAAAAAGGCACGGTTTTCGTTTTAAGGAAGTGACACGGCTTAACTTTACTCCTTTTTATTTATCTTTCTCTTTTTCCCAATCAACTGAAAGTGTAGAAAGTTTCGATGGACGTGATTTGTACTCTAGAATATGGACGTGATTTACTAGAATTTGTATTGTTACTTATTTTATAGGATTATGTAGCATATAGATAAATAAAAAAGATAAAAATATTAATATATATATAGATTATAAAAAATATATTTTTAGATCGTTTGATATTGATCTAGTGATGCTGACTGTGGATTCAAAGTTCGAGAATTAGTAAGTCCATTTTTTCTGTCTTTGGCTGAGGAATGGCACGACTTTACATTCTTTTTTTTATTGAGGAAGTGACACTGCTTAATTCTTTTCTTTTTAATTGGTATAGATTCAGAGTCTATCGTAGTTGGTCCTATTTTTTTAGATAATGAAAATAGAATTTACATGTCAGTCTCTGCATAATGCCCATAGACATTATTTTGATTATCGTAGTGACCCCCATAAGCTGAGAAAACTATAATCAAACTTAATTGTGACAGTAAATTATATTAAACTGTTGATAGATTTTATGTTGTTTTTTGTGAATGTAAAGTTGATGGGACTATGCATGCCAAAATCAACTACGACTCTGTTCTTTTATTACTGTCGTTCGGATAAGTTTTGCTAGTTCATTTTCAAGTCATTCTTTCTGAAACGTCAAGAATTTCAAAATGGAGGAGTATACGAATTGACAGAAATAGATTAACATCTATCACAATGCGTGAAACTATTAAGAAGTTGGTAGTAACTACAAAAGAGACAACAGACAAGGCCGTTGTCAAACAGAGCTGCTTACAAATAGAACATCTGTTTGACTGCTTGACTCCGCAGCTAATTTTCACGATCCGATGCGTTAGCCTTAGCGCAGCGCTTCAAAACGTAAGCCGAATGCAAGAAGAAACCAACCCGCCGTTGCCAGCTCCGAATGTGCCAGCCGGCCATCCACTCGCAGCTGCAGCTTCTCCAGGCCACAAACGAGAACCGGCTGCGTGGCGGCTAGCGTATTCACGGCTCAAAGCCGAATAAAATATCCTGTTTCGCAGGACAAAAATATCTTTACACACGGCCACTGTCACAGGCGAGGCAAACATCACGGCACTCAGAGGTTTGAGCAGAATTTCAGTATATGCTGACCACAAAATGGATGGGATTTGTTATCTGTCTGTAGCAGTAAACGTTTTCGTCAGCACCGGATACAAGTTCAGGCGACGAGCAAACGAGCAAATCAAATATCAATCATGAATACATGCATCAATAACATCAGGTTATTTCTGGTGAAAGCGATCGAGTCACTACACATAACTGTGAGCCTGCAGTTTTGCACTTGCCAAAAAAGACGCAAAAGGGAGTCAACACAGCTCCCCGGCAAGGATCACTTCATGGATCACTACTGGCTGCAGACTATCCTGCTTCTCAGGGTGAAGTGATGATATTTGTACAGCAAGGGTACATTCCATCAAAACAATCCAATTTGGGCCGAAGTACAGGTAAGACTGGCCACAAAAAAGAACGAGTTACGGATTGATGTTTGTAACAGCAGAATTTTGTCATCAGTACTTCAGTACAACAATACGTGCAGCATAGAAATTCAGACCACGGTTTGTGCATATTTGGGTATCACAAATGAGTACAGCAACCACATCAGGTTCTGATTTGACTACTGATGAAAGCGAGATAAGACACAGTCCCAGCACATTAAAATAGTGAAGACAACAATTACAAGCATTTATTGAAATTGACAATTCAATTTCGATCGCTAAATCACAAGTAGCTATCAACATTATTATGAAACTGATCATCAGAATATACACAAGAATCTTAACTAACCGACTTTCAGATAGTCAAGGAGATCACCAATATAGTGATGTGACGAACTTGTGTAAAGGTACAGAGAGGGGAATTAACAGATATAGCTTTTGCCTAAATCATCAATACTAAGGGGGGAAAAGAAGTTTAACAGGATGTTTAGCAGGGCTTCCACTGATCCATGGCATGACCTGTTGTGACTCATGGCATGAAACTGGAAGATCCAAAGGCTAGCTGGTTTTTTTTTCTGTTCTATGATAAAACTAGATCACTGTCACCCAGGTGCGGGGGCCTCATGCAGACCTGAACTTCATGCTCCTCTGGTCCGACTCGGTGCTTCGGGACCATGATTTCCAATCCAGTTCCTGTCTCATCGTAATACGCCTCAATCTTTGCATCTTCTGGAATCCGTGTAGCCAAAGGTATCTCTCTCACAAACTCACCAGGAGGGCAGTGCTCAGGGAAAGGGTCTGTTAACTTAAATGTCCTGTCATGCCTTTTTATGAATGGCATCCGAGCAGTGCTAACACATGTTATCTTCACAATACCATGTGTCAGTGTGTTCCTCCAAGACACCTTCACGCTGTGTGGATCAGAGAAGAGCATGCTCACAACGATTAAGTACCCTTCATCATCCTCGTATATTGTCTTCGCAGCAGTGACAGGCCCGCTTGCGTGTTTGGCCACACCAGTGAACTCATGCATCCATGAAGGCTCGCCAGTGTGAACTTCTACCTCTTGCTCTCTGTCAGAACACGAATTGTTTGCCATAGCACAGTCCTCTTCAGCACCATGGCTAAACAAATCCTTGCGGCGTTTGGCGCATTTCGGTGAAAGGTCCATCCCATCATCCGACGATGGTGGAGTTGAAAGGTTGAGACCTGAACCATTTAGTCCCTTTTGTGATTATGAGAGCTATGTGGAACACTCTTCGATGAAGGTGGCTGTGGTCTGTCAAGTTCAAAATCAGTGCTTGGAAGGTTTCTCCATGACTCAAAGTCGCTCGCTTCAGATGGTATTGAGAAATTTAGCTCCCTGCCTGTAAGCTCCGCCCACCTCTTCAAGTCAGCTTCAGGGACAGCTGATAGATTTGGTGAGTTCACAATCTCAATCCCGTGAAGGCACTGTGGATTGGACAGCCCACGGTAATGCTTTCGCTGCATGCGGTGCGACCTCGAAAAGCCCTTGTCGACACTGAATGGAAAGGATGGCTCCCCATGTTTGGAATGCCCATTCATGAAGCTCCGAAGCTGCATCTTCCCAAGTGCATTGTCAGGCCGCTCCTTGAAAACCCACATGTACAAATTCTCCATGTCATGCTGAACCAGGAAGACATCAAGGCGGAGGTCAGACTTGTCGAAGCCCACAATGCTCCCGGTTGCATCCCGTGTCACCTTCCCCTTTGGTTTCTCCACTAGTGCAGGCTTGAAATAGTGGCTAAAGAAGAACCATGCACCCCAAATGCTATCTCCTCTCTTAGCACACTTCCTTGCGCCGACACCAACCGCAGCATGGCCATTGCCAGTCGACTTGGGAAGAGTGAGCACAACCTCAGACTCATAAGAATGAGTGCCAAGATTTACATCAAGCATGTCGAAGGTGTCGTGGCTCCATGACGTAGGTGGTGGGGAGGGGTCGGCAGAGAGTGGGAGGTTGATATCCGGTGGACCTGGATGCGCAGGCTCGCGCCGGGGAATGATGAAGAGTTCCCGGTCGCCACCACTACCAACTCCATTGGTGCCACCACAACCAGAGGACTCAGCAGAGGCAGGATGTGATCCAGCAGGGTCCATGGAGAGGAGAGTGCAGGGATGGCTGTTGCTGTTCTCCATGGACAGGGAGGTGAGGAGGGGCTCCCCCATGGAGAGCTCCCTCCTCTCCTTCTCCTTTGTCCTTCCTATTGTTCCTGATGTGCACCTGCTAGGCTGCTACTGGCAGTCTGGCACTACTCCTTGCCGGGATGTGCCAGTCAGGTTTCCAGAAATCCACGGGAGCTGCAAATTTTTGTCACAGCGTCACCCCACAAAACACTGAAATTTCCACCAATAATCCGCAGATCAAGATTTGTGATCAGAAATCCTTCCTTCGGAACAGAATTGAGATCTTCAGGCAAATTCGACAGCCACAGTCCTGTAAACCGATGAAATGAAATTTATTATTTTATCCTCAGCCAATCAACGCTAAGAACTACATACGAATCAAAACCTAAACCGCATATAGGTGGAACAAAAATGTTTTTTTTAATCTTAACAACACAGTACCTCCCATAACAACTCGAAATTTCGTGGAAATTACAATGAAGAAAATTTTTCTTCAAAAATATCACATAACTCGAGGAAATATTCATTAGAATTTACAAGAATTGGCATGGAGGGCATCAAAAACGAAAGAATAGATGGAAGGAAAAGGAAGAACAAGAGGGGGAGAGAGGAGGAGGAGATGCACTTGCTCTGATCTGACCTTGGAGGGGAGGCCGAACCTTCCAGAAGGCCCTTGTTTCTCGGGGAGGCGCTCTCCTGAAGGTCTTGGCCAGTCCGCCTGGGCCCTCGCCGGTGACGGGGAGGGCGGGGGAGGTGAGGAGAGCCGGGGAGGAGGGGAAGGGGAGGAAAGGAGAGGACAGAAGGGAAGGGCCCAGAGAAGACGGGCCTGGGAGGGGCGTCAATGGGTTCGGGTCCAGATCCATTGCGGGTCGCAACCTGCAACCGCGTTTCCTCTTTTACTTTTTTTTCCCAACTGCCGTCATGCGTCATCCTCGCTTGAAAACCGTAAATTCACAATGCTAATCCTAGGATGGTTTCTAGAAATGTTTGTTTAGTAGGCTGACACGTTATTGTATCGCCTCACCAACTTGAATTTTTAAGATACTTTAGTACGCATGTTGAGTATTTAGTCCTGACACAAACACAATTTGGACTTAGTCTTCCGACCAAGACGTAGACCTGTAGAAAGAATACTCCTGCAGCACTCGCTTGTGCTGGGACGATCTGGTCGTACATACGTATAGCAGATAGTAGCATTTAAATGCTATATATCGCACAATAATTGGTTCCGCTTAATTAGTTTCTAGAGGTTGTGGACACAAATTACGTCGTTTGATCGATGTGAGTAAATTATTCCTCAGCTTAAATTGGAGTATCCACCTGATTAAAGAAGAATTGGGATTGAGAGAGAGTTAGAGCGTATGGCGCCAGTGTGCAGCAGCAACAGGAATTCAGGATGACGAATAAACAGTGGAGCTTGGTGTTCAGTTGTTGTTGTCTTTGCAATGTAGTAATATAAATTTCAAAAAAAAAACTTTGAACTTCTATCTCCTTATTATATGTTCGGGAAAAGAATTAAAGTGTCTACAAATTTGATCTTTTTATGGAATAGAAGCATAATCCTGAACTTTACGAATTATTCTTGCTAGTTAGCCGTTCTAAACTTTTTTGACAGCCGACAATAAATTTGACAAGTGCCGGTTACAACTAGGCCATACTGTACAGTGGAGCTTGCCATGAAGTGCACCAACACTAAGTGCCGTTTACAACTAGGCCGGCTTGAACATCTGGAAGGGACATTATTCTAAGCAGCGCGCGTGCATTCGGAAACTTCGATGCAGTGCCAGGGAAGAGGCAAAGCATCCTAGTACGTCCTGTTCGCAAAGACGAGTGGTGAACAGTGGCGAAATTATTTACAGAAGATTCTTAATTAGCCAAGTGGTCTGACAACTGCTAGTATTTCTCTTAAGCAGTACTATTTCATTTGGCGTATTATTGAACCTCTTGAAAGGAGGCGAATGTTGTAACACTCCCGCACGCATTTCAGACCGCCGAGACGATATCTGGTCCGAATAATTGACAGCACGTCTGCTATAGTCGTTATCACAATTTAAGTTTGAGATACGCAAAAGGTAAATCTTATCACAATGGCGTTAATTAGGACTGATCACTCACGGCTCCGATCGAGTCACGAGAGTGGGCGGCCAACGACGCAACGTGCCGCATTCAAGTGTAAACAGAATAAGATAGCCGCAGGGTTGGGGGCAGTCTGTGGTCGTTTACCTTAGCTATGGATAGTGACAACCTAGTCGTGTGGAACGTCAGGGGCCTTAACTCGAGAGGGCACCGTGACGTAGTTAGAACTCTGGTCGACTCCGAACGGGTGTCCCTGATATGTTTACAGGAGTATGGCGGGAAACGCCTCTGCTCGGTCGCTCCTTGTTGTAAATGAGTAGTTGTTGTTTAGTTTTTTGGCTCCAGGTCGGGTCGTGTGTGTCGTCTTTAGCGGTGTGTCGTTTGTACTTTAAACTAGCTAGGTCTTCTTAACGGAAGGCCTTGCGTTCTCTTCTCCTATTTAATGAAATGCGTGCCCAGGCATGTTCTCGAAAAAAAAAAAAAAGATAGTTGGCACTTGGCACAGCAGTGATAATTAGGATCAGTCGACAATGCGCACGTACGTGCTGCGGCTTGAAAAGTAGGAGGGGGTGGCGAGGCGGATCTGGAAGGCCTCTTCACAAGCACGCAATTAGAGTTCAACACACCAGGTGAAAATCAGCGAAATCTATCGCTCCAAACTTTTGAGCAAGTGGATTGCAGAGAGAAAGTGGGAAAGGTACAGCATACCTACCAGTTGTAAAAGGAAGGCAAATCCAAACGATGAAGAGGTGCGATTGGCTAAATTCATCCCTGGCCTGATCTAACTTTCCTTTAGTCTTCTCAAGCTTGAATAACATAAATCAAACATATTTAACTAGAGTAAATATGGTGACTCCATTCACCAATCCAGGGGAAATGACCTCATTCGCTTAAATTGATTGTCTAAAACAAACAAGAGGGAGCGTGGACCTATTTCTACAAGAAGAGCACCGTGAAATTCATAAGAGAGGTTTTCAGGTCCAAAATAATGGGCATTATTTTTCCTCAACTAATGGCCATTAGTTTAAGGGTAATTTAGTAATTGCACTAAGAAATTAATATTTTTATCATACAAACTTGTGTTAAATACACTAAAACTTGACTACAAGAATAATGATGATGATTAATCAAATTTAAAATAAATATTTTATAACATATTCATGTAAAAATTGACTAACTTGCTAGTTATGATGAATTTTTGTATTATAATCATATTATTTTGACAATATTACCCTTACTAATGGCCATTAGTTATTAACTTATAAAATTTAATCTACACCGTTAGATCCAACTAATGGCCATTAGTTGAGGGAAAATAATGACCATTATTTTGGACCTGAAAACACCCCATTCATAATCCTCTTATGAGATTCTTTTAGGGGGATATATAGCACTGGAAGCTCCTACTGCAGTGTTTCGTTAATAAATGGTGAATCAATAAATGAGAAACCTAAACAGGAAAAAAAACTTAAAAACTTTCAAATAGAAACTATAATCTCCTGGTCAGGGAAGAGATTTATAACATGCTGAACTTTATTTTATTCACCATGGACCGAAAACATGGAAAAGCTAATCCTTTGCCCTTTGACACAGCCAAACAAGTAGCAAATGATTAGAATGGTAGTATACATTCTCCAGTCTATTAAATTCCAATGAAGAAGTGGCCAAATGTGAGTTTTAACTGCTCCCTCACATTACACAGCTTGCTCTGAAAAAAATGTAGCAACATTATATCAATTTTGCCTTTGACAATACTTTCTTTCGCTGACCGAGCATGTGACGGAACATGTATGGACCTCCTGAGAGTCGTTAAAGGAAATAACAATATCTTATCACCATGATGTGGATCACTAAGTATACAAAGGATAACTGTGAGGGATACCTGGAATGTAGAGAACAGTTAAAAGAACACATGCATAGGAGTAGTAGAAGGAGAAATTCCACTTGTTGGGCATCCTGAGACAGTATTTCTCTGATGCCTGCAAAGTAAAAAAGGAAGAACTTATTATTAAACGCGAACATAGAAAATAGACAGTTATTCACCAGATAATTTAGTTACCTTCATGTAAGGCAGGGCAGAATAGATTAGGCCAAGCTCATTGACAAGAGCAATAGGAATAAAGACCATAAATGAGCTGTACCTATTAACAATTGATAAAATAACCACAAGACACATATGTTAATGAGAGAATTATTCAGTGTTAAATAGGGAGCTTCTTTGGAATCAGTACCAACCTAAGCCATAAAATCCAAGAAGGTATAACTCCAAATGTTTCCTTCAAACCATAGAAAGAATATCTAATGATCTGTAAGGAATCAACGAATTTTCCCATAAGGTTGAATTTACAATTTAGATAAATACCAAATCTTAGGTTAAGATTAGCAAAAAGAATTCAATACTTTGTGTTAAAAAAAGAATTCTATTTTTTGTTTGTTTCTTAATTTGATAATTTTCAAGAATCAAGAAACAGGAGTACCTGTTTAGCATCGTGCAATAGTATTGTGCTTGTGGATTCATGGTGTTACAAAACAAAACTTGGTTATCAGAAGTAATACTTACATCAGTGATTGACCAACAGAGGATCAAGAGAGTAACAGGAACATGAGAACGTGTCTGCAAGATAGGCACACAATTTTTGATCAAACAGTAATAAACATAAACAACTATCCCCTTTTTACAGTTGTTACCTAGCCTTTTCAAGTTTAAAACTTCTTATAAAGCTAATGATACCTCAGGAAAACTCCACATGACGCCCCAGGTAAAGAACAACCTTGCACTAATTTGTGGAAGAGCGGCCGAGATAGGAGATTTCACAAACCCTTAGTAGTTCAAACACACCATAAACCACATGAGTAAGAAAACAATATTGTTTCAGAGCATAACTGAGCCTGTCATGACACTTTCTCAAATCAAGCTTATCTTTGTTAAGTATTTACATTACAATTTTGCACATCCTCAGGCTAAAGTATTTACATTACAATTTTGCACCACGTAGCTTTCAGGGGCTAAGTATCCTTTTATTTACGAAACCAATCGGTTTACAATGTCAAAGTATGCACTACACGTGGTCTCCTCTACACAAAATAAATGTATATTTTCTCATACCAACTTAAGTCCAACCAATTACTGTTTCTTGGAATCTCTACTTTCATGCTTATTTCTTTCTAGGTAATATTTATTTGTTCCTTCAAACATAATTATTTGAGTAACTGAATATTAGCTTCCCACAAGGCCCTAAATTCATTATTATTGAGAAGGAGGGTGTGGCATAACTAGAACATATTTTTTGAGGAAATGCACAACTAGAACAAGAAAGAACTTACCTACAACAGCGTGAAGAATCTGTGCTACCAGCGACACCGTGAACAAGCAGCCATAAAATCTTTAGTATAATATGTGCAAAGAAATGTAGCAACTGTTGCAATATGAAAATGCTAATCATAGTCTCAGATTCAATGGAACGAGTCTTTGCCAGCTGTTATGGGCACCAAAATAGGTATAAATTAAACATGCGACGTCCCAGATCATGTTCATTCAACATAAACATTCAACTTGAATGTGAGACTAACAAAACATTAATTATGTACCCAGAATCTATCTATGCAGACTTTTGTACGCCTAGTGGAAAATCAAGGCACTGCTCAAAGCATTGGATCCTTTTTTAAGTGTAACAAAAGAAGATACTTCTAAATTCTAGATTTTATTTTCTACCGGCCTAGAATCATCATCAGAATAGTGAACAATTTATCCTTTGTACCAGACTCTGGGATTTACCTCCATGAGGGCAGCGGTCTGTCCCAACAGCAGCGGCTGCTCGACTGCAGCATAAGTGGTCTCATGCCCACCGCCAAGCAATGCCAAGATTGCATAGTACAACACTTGTGTCCTGCAAGATTTGAACTTAATTAAGAACCCCGGTAAAACCAACAAGCACCTGTTTAATCCGAGAGGCTTCCCACAAACCAAAACGCAAGAAGAACTCAAACTCAAGTCATCAAAACTCGAGAACAGAAGACAGAGCAACTGACCACACGAAAAGGATGACCCAGTTGTATATGGATAGGTAGATCCGCGACACCCACAAACCGAGACCTTCCATTTGAAGAGTTGCATAGAGGAATGGACTGAGAATCTGAGATGGCCATGGATATATAGTGGTGGTTTTGATCTGGGCTGGCCTTCAACTATTTTGTGAATGAATCAGATGCATCAAAAGAAGAACCAGGGTCTAGGTTGGTTGATCTTTAAAAAAAGGGACATATGTTACTTAGTGCCAAACATCAGTTATTATTGATGATGCTGCTGCTACCGCCTACCAGCCATCATCCCTGCTAAGTCCAACCACGTGATCAGCAAATCCCATCAATGCAGACGGATATCAACTAATCTCTATTTTTTTTTCCCTTTTGCCTTCTTTCTTTTATCTCTATCGTGAGTGATAACTTGTGAGTTGTGACTAAAACGGCTAACGTTACTTGCTTGATATGTTGCTATATCCGAGAGCTCATTAGTTCGAACAAAAACTCTGGTTAAACCCCAACGGTATGAAATATGAAGAAGCTGATATGTTTTTTAGATAATGGAAATGATCCAGCCTCTACACGGCCCAACAGTACAAAGAGCTCTTAAGCTCAACAGTCTAACACAACGCAACACCAAGCAGCAACAAGTTTAAAACGCCCAACAAGACTGAAAGACGCTAACAAAGCTCTAGGCTCAACAGAAGCTGATATGTTAACCATGCACAACAGATATGATACATACTAATTTTAAAATAAAAATAAATTATTGATTAAAATCTGTGCTGCTATACACAACAGCTTGTACTTAGTCACGTTGTTAGACCAGTCTCGATGGGAGTTTTATAGCATTAAATAAGGTGCCACATAAGTAAAAGAGGTGACGTAGCATAGCAATTAATATGAAACTGGGCAAATGGGTTTCATAGAGATGAAACTCATTTGGCACTGTTTCATAGGTATGAAACTGCATTGAAACTCCCATTGAGAGCATAGAGTTTCATCCCAACACGTTTTGACCAATCTCAATGCAACAAATAGATATTCAATTAATGCTATAAGTTGTCTATGAAACCGTGAAATGAAACTATGCATTGAGAGAGATCATTTCATACATCAAAGTAAATCTTCAAATCTGATGTGGCACTCTTGAAAACAGTGAAATGAAACTTTGCATTGAGACTGGTCTTATTCTCGTTCCAAAAGAAAGAAAATGTGCGTAGATCCAAAACAGATTCAGCATCAGAAAAATGTGTCCTGATATGCTAGCGCAATGACCTGCTATATCAAAAGTGACCAGTCATGCAGCCAAGGGGAAACAAGGAGATGTCACGTTCTTCAACTCTTGAAGCAATACTCAACTGTTAACGACTATTAATTCAACTAACTGGATGAGAGATAACTAATAAAAGCTAGAAAGGTTTATCTTTTGGAATCACATTATACATGATAAAGTTCCATGATGTACTGGAATCACATTATACATGATAAAGTTCCATGATGTACTGGAATCGCATTATACATTATACATAATAAACTAATTCATTCATGCGTCATCCAAAATGTAATGTTTCGTATAGTTCATTTGTATAATGGAATATAGGTCCTGTTTGTTTCCGCTTATAAGCGGCTTACCGGTGAAAATAAGCGATAATCCCACCAAACACTTTGCTTATTTTCATGGATTCTTGTTTCTCGTGGCCGTCACTTCGCAGATTTGAACTACGAGAATCGATAAGCGAGAAGAAAAAAATTCTCGCTTTTCTGGCAATCTAAGCGAGACCTAGAGAATCGTAAACATACAGGCCCATAGAGCGAGGAGCGGCAAGAGGCTAGCGCAGAGAGGGGACCTATCGCTGTCGTTATGGACTCCTGGTCCTGGGCGTCAGAGCCGGCTCCGGCTCGCTCGCAAATGGAGACATCAGGATCGCATATGCTAAGTGCGGGACGCAGCAGAGGCGGCGCCGGGAGCGAGGACTGACAGGAGGGGTCCAGAGGCAGCAGCAGCTGGCTTGATACGAGTTAGTGGGTCAGATGGGCTGGACTGGGCCGACAAGTGGCCAGCTCGTATTTGGACTGGAGAAGTGGGATTTGGAAGAAACTTTTTTTGCGAATGGATTTGAAAGAACTTTGGGTGCTTGAGAACATTGTAAAAAGGAGCAATGCAAATAAAAAAAGGAAAAATATAGTTGATGGAGGTGCTAAATGGTGCAAAACTGAACTGACCAGTGTCAAATAAACAAACTTCTGTTAAACCATTTGCCTGTGCTTTGAGGAATAAATGGTAGAGCACGTGTGACTTTTGCTCTTTTTTTTTGTGTGTGTGTGATGAGAAGTTGAACTTTGAGTTCATAAAACCATTATAGTCTGCTTCACAAAGGAAAGTACCACATTATCATGTTAATCATTGTTACCACAGTTCTTGACACATTCTTTCTAGAAAAGAGTACACTAAAGTGTTCATCTTCATGTTTTCATTGATTTGAGGAATGATTTCACAATACATTTCTGATTTAGCTCCTGTACAGTTCCTATGTACACCAGAGGAAACATAGTGGCGGATCTAGGGCTTCTTAATTATTCTGTCAAGACCAGTCCAACCGTCCATCCTCACTAGAGTAATCTCCATTGCCCCCTGGATCCGTCAATGAGCAAATGCGAGCCATTACCCACTAGTCGCATTGAAAAGTAGTACAATGCTAAGAATTTACGCAGCTTTGGCCCTTGACAAAGCCTTCTTCCGCTGGGCAAGCATGTAACGGAACATGTGCGGACCTCCTGCATTCATCCAAAGTGAATCAGTGCACATTCCTCTCAAGTCTCACTTGTCAGTCACAAAATGAAGAGAAACTGGAGTGGAAGGGATACCTGGAACATAGAAAATGATGGCAACGATTGATGTGTAGAAGTGATCCAAGGAGCCATTCCATTTGTTGGGCATCCTGAAGCAATATTTCTCTGATGCCTATTAGTTATAAAAAAAGAGCAAGTTAACAAAGATTGTCATCGTCAAATGAAAAAAGAGTTGTTGATTTCTTCAGTTAAAACCAGTTACCTTTACGTATGGTAATGCAACGAAGATTAGACCGACTTCACTAAGGATACCAATAGGATACAATATCATGAATGTGTTGTACCTGAAAAATATCATCAGCAATACAGTTATAGGAGTCCATTTCCATCTAGATTACTGTACAGATAATGAAGTGTCATATATCGATGAATAGTACCTAAGCCATAATAGCCATGAAGGTGTAAATCCAATGGTCTCTTTCATACCAAAGAAGGAATATCGGATGATCTGCAAGAATACATTCTGATAAGCTTTACTCATTGTCAACAAAAATGAAAATCTTTGTGATGCCTAAGCTGTAAATATAGAGTTCAAAGGTTTTATTTGGAGAAAGTTATTCAGCTCTTCTAGAAAGCAAGCTTTGCTCTTTAGGCTTTCAGGTATGTCGTGCTACGTTTCACTTAAAGTACATTGTGAGTATGTGACGTCCCAACAGGAAATGTTTCAAGTGAGTTAATAAACATATGCAAAATAAAAATTTACCTCTGTGATGGACCAACTTATGACCAAAGGAGTAACAAGAACGTGAGATTGTATCTGCAAAACAAGACAATATCGTTAAGAATTAAGTGTTCTCCTATAAATAAAAGAAACAGGAATCAGGGATGCAAAGGTAAAAAAAATATTTATGCTTGGTGAACCCATCATAGTATCATACCTCAGGAAAGCTCCACAAGATAGCCCACGTGAGAAACAATCTTGATCCAATTTGTGGAAGAGTTGCAGAGACAGGTGACCGCACCAACCCTAAAAAATTTCAGCATGTCCAAATTTGATCAGACACCACCAAAATGAACAGAAGAAAAAATCTTGTATATTCTATAACACTTTTAGATGTTGATGATGAGCATAGTGGGGGGAAAAAGTTTGTGTTAGAAGCCACAAAGTAGAAAGGAAAGCTGCATACCTACAAGCCCGTGAAGAATCTGCATCATCGCCACCAGCGGCACCATGCAAACATAAAGAGTTTAGTACCTCACAATTTCAATGTGCAAACAAATAAAGAAAAGTTGGAGCATGTAGATTTGTCGCTCAAAATTCATGTCATTAGCACTTCGTTGATGTATTATATACTTGTTAAAAGTAGTAGAGAAATTGAAGTGACATAGTAAACTGAAGGAGAGACCGTACCTCCATGATGGCAGCGGTCTGTGCAAACTGAAGCGGCCGCTGGACGGCCGCGTAGACGGCACCATGCCCGCCCATCAGCAGCGTCAGGACCGCGTAGTACAGCACTTGCACCCTGCAAGACGATCCAAGATGTAGGAATCCCGGTCAGTAATGCCAACAAATAACCAAGAACCAACGGAGAGGTGGCAAACGAATACAGACCATCCGAAGAAGATGACCCAATTGTAGACGGAAAGGTATATCCGCCGGACAGCCAAGCCAACGCCCGCCATGGCAGAGCCTCGAGGAAGAACGTGACGCCGGTATAGGATTAGGCTAAATTGCATTGGAAGACACTGTTATATCAGCATCCCAACTATGGCTTGCTCGGACTCGGAAACGAGTCTCTGCTTCGAGCGGAATCGAGCCGGATTCCTCTTCCGCCGTTCTCGCGGGCGAAACTGTAGCGATGTCGGAGGCCCAGCCCGTTCGAAGCACTTCGCAGACGCCGGCGACAGCAGCCTGATCTCCCTGTGGCTAATGATGAACACACTCGTCCGGTAAGAGAACGACGAACAAAGTAGCACCGATCGCCAGTGTCGCCACCCAATCCATCCATGTCAAAAACAAATATGTTCACAATTCAGCCACCAGTTAAGTGCTAAATCTTCACTATATGATACAACAGCATAATGGTCAAATCCATATTCACGCACCATTCGAATCAAAAGGCGGCTAATCAACAACCAAATAGTGATTGTATTGCACTGTAATCTTCACCATATTTGGGTGATTCGATCAATTGTTCACCCATACACGAGCTAGTACAACCTCAGTACAACAAGTAGCCAGCAAATCATGCAAATTGTTGGATACTAACACTCCCAACCCACTAACGTCTGCCAAAGGAGTAACAAACTTGAACGTTGAGAAGTCACACACAGTGTCCTAGGAAGCTCTTGAGCAGATTACGCGGATTTTGCCTTGGCCAAGGCCTTCTTCCGCTGGGCACGCATGTAATTGTACATGTGAGGGCTTCCTGCATCAAGACAACGCGAAACAATGAACCTTGTCATTTGTCAAATCATACTCACCTATAATGTTGTCAACAAAAGAAAAAAACAGTCAGAGAGAGAAGGAAGGGGCACCTGGAACGTAGATGGCAATGGCAAGAATAGATCCGTACAAGTAATCAAAGGAGAAATTCCATTTGTTGGGCATCCTAAGGCAGTACTTCTCAGATGCCTGATGGTAGTCACCCAAGAAAGGAGCAGTTCAGAAAAATTGTTACTAAACAAATTTGAAGGACATCTTTCTTAATTTTTTCAAGTTACCTTCATGAAAGGCAGGGCAATGTAGATTAGGCCGACCTCACTAGTGATACCAGTAGGATACAATACCAAAAAGGTGCTGTACCTGCAAGCAAGCAATAAGACAAAAAAATAAACGTGAGATGCATTTAAAGAAAACTGTGCCCAAAAGCCAATGAATTTTAGTTTGGTGCAAATTTACAAAGTACTGACCTAAGCCATAAGAGCCAGGAAGGTGCAAATCCAAGTGCCTCCTTCATACCGAAGAATGAATATCTGATAATCTGCATGAGACCAGAATTTTTCATGACATTGCATTGAAAATGCCAAAAGAAATAAATGGGTACTACTCTAGGCATTTTTCAGTTTAGCTTGTTTCAAGAATGCTTATATATAAATAGATATGTACCTCAGTGATGGACCAGCTTATGACCAAGGAAGTAACAAGAATATGAGATTGTGTCTGCAAAACAGAAGCCAATAGTTCATGAAACCATCTAGCATATAAAGTATGGGATAAAATACATAAAAAGCAATATTTATTCTTCTCTAAGATACCTGTAAACACTAAAATTTGGAAGGCCACTCACACAATGCACATTCAGTCACTTATTCCATGATCAACCATAAAATCGTTGCAATTATGTGGTACCCATGTGCTACTCTTGAAAATCAGTGTAATCCAGTATATGTTCTATCTATTTCTAGAAGATGCTTTTAAGTTCTAAATCGTGAAAAAGAAATGTTTCTTTATGTTATTTTTTAAGAGAAGGATAAGCTTTACATGAAAGCAAGACTTAGGAAGTGATGAGCAAATGATACCTCGGGAAAACTATACAAGACTCCCCACGTGAGAAACAATCTTGATCCAATTTGTGGAAGAGTTGCTGAGACCGGAGACCTCACCAATCCTTTTAAAGAATATCATTTATCACAATAATTAAACATGAACAGATATAACAAGAGAGAAGAAAGCATTCTTCTTATTTTTTAAGAAGAATATATAATTGGGCACTTATTTGCTAATGTTTAAATCATCCTCCAAGTAGAAGAAGAACATACCCACAAGCCCATGAAGAATCTGCAGCAGCACGAAAATAAAAATTCAGTTAAAATTTGGCATAATTGATGTCTAGCTGTAGAGCAAATGCACGACACTTAAAGTTGAATAATTGCATAATTTTGCTATGGGCCTTAGTGGTATCTCTGTTTTTGTAACTGAACCTATATAGTTAGAGTTTGACAGTGTATTTGCATTGTATTGTGTACCTTTAGTACCTTTATCAAGAAATTCTGCTAGAGTAGAATATAGCTACACCATATTACGGTTTGAATTACCGGTTTCCGATTATTACCGTTCCGTTTCGATGTTTTTCCCGACCGTTTTGAATTCCCATTCTTTTTCCCGATCGTTTTCCGTTTCCGGCTTTTCCGTTTTCGTTCCGTCCATTCAAAATAAATGTGAAAATGAAAATGGTATAGGTGTTTTCCGACCGTTTTCATCCCTACCTGAGTAAATTAGAACTACGCACTACTGAAAGGAACAGAAAGTTTAAATATTACACGAGTTAACTCCCATAAAGAGCAAGAAACTAAAGTGCTCCAGTAAAATGTAAATGTAAATGGAGGAAAATAACCATACTTCCATGATGGCGGCAGTCTGTGCATACTGCAGCGGCCGCTCGACGGCGGCGTAGACGGCCTCATGCCCGCTCTGCTGCAGCGCCATGACCGCGTAGTACAGCACCTGTGCCCTGCAACAAGACCACAAGATCCAAGAAGACTCAGATCAAACCAAGAACCGGCCAGCGAAGCAGCGACACACGCCAAAGATCCATCCAGTGTAAAATCGAGCAGCAGGCAGGGGAGCAACGCACCATCCGTAGAAGACGACCCAGTTGTAGACGGAGAGGTAGAGCCGCCGCAGCGCGGAACCGACGCCCGCCATCGCCGAGCTGCCGGGAGGAAGGAGACTGACAGCGAGAGAAGACGGGCGGCTTTGGGTGCTCTGACCGGGGGTCCGGGACTAGTACACCACGGGCATCAGATCAGGCGCCGTAAAATAGCATTCAGCTTGGCCGTCAGCAGCTGCTTGGATTGGCAAATCGAACTGTTCCAGCAGGGCAGGTCCAACTGCTGCTCGCATAGATTTGGCAATGAATTGGGATCGGATCGGGGATGGATGGTGGGTGCTGGGTGGGCAGTGGCAGTTATTGCCGCTGCAGCTGCTTAACTGCCCGCCGCCCGCGCCAATTACATCCGTATGAGCAGAAGATTTCGCCCCATAGCACGAAAGACAGTACAGCACATCAAGCACGCCGTCTGCAACTTCTTTCGTTCTCTCCCTCAGCGATGAAGTACGTGTCGTGTGGCTCAAAGAAATTGCTGTACCTGAATCCTCAGAAAAATCATATTTTTCTCCTGATTGACACAGTATGTGTGATTCAGATAAGTCTCAAGGACTGAAGGAGTCTAGTACATCAGGATCCCAACAACATCAGCTGTGATCAGTCAAACAGTTATGCCAGTCAGCCAGTCAGGCGCACCAGAAACATTCCAGTAGCTTTCCAAGAAATAAATCCGGTGGGCTAACCCAACTGTCAGCAATTAGTTCAACAAACAAGGAGCAGACAGCTCGGCTAGCAAGTCCATTACACTTCTTTACAATCGAATTATAGCATCTAAAGAAAATCCCAGAATAATGTTACATGATGTGCCCATCTAAACAAGCTCAACTCACTATATTTATCCTTCCAGAATGTTGAAGAACATAATTATATTTAGTACAAAAAACAAAATTCTACAGCGCGGCAGAGAGGATCCCTAGTTCCACGCGAAGTTGTTCAACCCCTTCCTCCTCCAACAAGGAAAGGGCAGCCAGGCCGTAGTAAGAATGGTAAATGTCAGGTATTCTGTCACGTGGAAATTTGGTAAAACCTCCATACTGTTGCACCAGCAAAACAGAGACATATTCTATGTCAGTAAAGAAATCAATTTGACTGATTCGAGTATGTAATTGCATCGATAAAAGAGATTTCAATCATTACAGGTGACTGGCATGTAAGCAAAAATTCCCGAAGAGCATGATGATCCAGCAAGTGGAAAGCACCAATGATTTTCAGAACACCTCCAACCCTGTTCAGTGAAATTGGAAGCAACAAAATTACGCAGGGTTCTTGTTCTCGTCAGAAAATTAGTTCATAGACTACAGTGTACTAACCAAAAGGCATAGCATGTATCACTGGGCTTGTTTCTTCTCCCTTGGAATCCTCCATCAGCCTCTTGTCTCTGTGTGATAATAGGGTAATAAATTTGTAAGGTTCACCATAGGTTAAGTTTATTAAAGTTTTATTGACAATGTGGCCCCTTCAGAATTTTCTTGTGCGGTTATGCAATATCTTTCTTGTTATTATTCTAATCTAGCTAATTTCAGATAATAACATGTACAAGGATCTATAGTGCCATCTCTGCTCCACGACCACGAGTAATTTTTTTTAAAAAAAACATTATCTTTACATGTGCATAAGAAATCGTTGAAATAAACAAAAGGGTTGCCTTAATGCAATATATATCTTTTGGGACAGCAGCAAAATTTCTTGATGACAATGTCCAATTATCAGTACTTGTCAATATCACATAAGAGGCATTTCAGTAGATAACTGCAAATACATGATTGAGCAGAACTTACGTGAAGACACCACTCCAGGAGCATGTGTATGTCAATCAACGCAGATTCCCTTAAGTTAGACTCCAAATCAGCATGAATGAAGCCCATTAGATGGAGAGCTGCAACGGCACAAAAAGTCCCTCCACCTGACTCACTAACACAAAGATAAACAATGAGAACCCACAACAAGTTGCAAGGAAGCAAGTAAATATTTAACTGAGATGCTATATAATAAAAAAAATCCAACAGATTTAAGTGTACCTTAAACAACACAAAGTAGGTGCAGTAACAAATCAAAAGGCCAAATGAAATTGCTTACCATGCGACTCTGAACCAGGAACCATGCCAAAGCCCCCATCATATGACTGCACGTGATAGCAATAGAATTAGACATCGCAAGCCCATCGGTTTCAGTATGTTAATACAAAAGTAGAGCACTATAATTTAGTTTCAAGTAAATGATTATTATTCTTTTCACAATACAACCTGGCAGTTATGAATGTATTCCTGTGCTTTTAACTTGTCCATTCCTGTCCAGTCATCTAGCATTGAGCATATTGCAGCTGAAAAGACAAATCATTCAGCATTAAATATATCAAAAATAATTATTTAAGTATAGTGAGAAGTGTAAATAGGAGACAACACACACCTGCACAGTATACAAAACGAAGATCTGTTTCTGCTCCAATATGAGTAGGCATGAAGCTACAAAAATACGCTTCTCAAGTTAGCTGATAAACCCATGTATTATGTGATTCGTAAAAACAAAAGCCTCTTAAAGTTGAGTAACAAGAAACCATAACTCACCGATAATAAAGATCACATGCGCATGCACTTACGAAAACAAACAAAACCATCCTAACATGATTTCATTTACTAGGACCATAGAATAGAATCCTAACATCTGTATCGAATTTTTAAGAGTGACAATACAGTGATGTATGGGAAAGGTACCGTTACTAGTGCAAAAAACATTAAACAAGAGATCATTATTTAAATTGCTTCAAAGAATAGGCATGCAACAAATGATACAGGTAGCAGTGACACATAAAGAAAACCAACTTTGATATACTAATTAAGAAACAGATCGAAT
The DNA here is from genome assembly GCA_031894775.1 of Chloris gayana. Classification (NCBI taxonomy): domain Eukaryota; kingdom Viridiplantae; phylum Streptophyta; class Magnoliopsida; order Poales; family Poaceae; genus Chloris; species Chloris gayana. Next base: position 50,480 of record JAUNZO010003775.1, on the reverse strand, counting down.
GCTATGTCACTAATCGAGTGTTTATGGTGAGTGAAAATTCTGTTGGTAGGATGTAGCAAATCTAAAAAGTATAGGACCTACCTACAAACCTAATGAACATGATGAGGGAGAAGAATGCTAAATGCATACCTTCCATCTGGTTGTTGAAGTTTTCTCATGGATGATAAAAGCGCCTTGCTGTCAATACTTGCTAGATCATAACCTACAATCTTCAGGATAGCAAGGGCAGAATAAGTACTTGCAAGATGGCTACCATTGAGGCAAGGGACCTGAAACAAATAATGATTTAATAACTTATAAGACTGTCATGCATATAGATAATACCACAACTTTGGGAATGAGTCAGCATCAGCCATTCATACCTCCATATTATCCAAGGGAAACTGAGTTGATCGGGAACCGCAGAATCCAAAAAACTGCCCTATAGATACACTAACTGTTGTATAAGGAGCGAATGGCAGTTGGAAAATTAAATCGATAAGGGTTTTTTCATATCAGTAACAGGGCGACTTACCATTACCTACATCCTCATTCGCCTTGGGATGCACTTGAAAAGATAAAACCCATTTTGCAATTTCATCCTTGTTAACCTGAAGTAAAAAAGAAGATGCACAACTTTTTAAGGTTCTGCGGTTACTTTTTTTATGAAGATTCAAATAAAAATACAGGTTGCTTTTGGACCTTCAGCTAGAATGCTAACCCTGAAGGCACATCGTTCACAAAAGCAATCAGTATTACAGGAAACTGCCCTCTGCCTAGACAGGGGTGAATATAATTAAGATTGCAAGATCTACATTACAAGCACTTGTGCCACATATCTGCTACAACATCAACATCACATGGGGCCCCTTTTCCTAAAGACAGCAGTGTCTACAAATTTTGAGCGTACTGCATTGTGACATGTTTCTATCAAAAAGAGTTATACATCCAAGTCCTACTAGCCTCTAACCACTTTGATATACTATTAAGAAACAGATCGAATGCTATGTCACTAAAATTGCTTGTGCAAGGATCTAATAAACATTGAAGTGCATCCATCCATAACTCGCATTCTGATAGCCTCATATTTGCAACCTCCTGCATTTATCATTACGAAAATCACTTGTACCAATATGAATTCCTTGACGAATTTGTTAATATTATATAGTTATTTACAAGTTAACGAAGTTCAAGGTGTCACGAGCTTTGAATGCTCTCATCTTCACTCCTTGTTCCAAATAGCCCCATTTCTAAATAACCTGACCATCAAAAATTTCTCTGTACCACCAAAAGACACTACTACTCTCAAAGCCAAAAACATGTTCGGGACGAGAAGGTCCGTCCTATTCTGAATTCCAAGTTCTTAAGCTCACAGATCTGCCACCACCCTGATCTATGTTCTTTTGTAAGTCAATAACTAAGGCTAATGAGGCAAACGGCAACTAACAAGTAATCAAGATCCAATTTTCGCACTAAGGTGCATCCAGAACTCAGTCACAGATCGCCGGTTGGAAAAAAAAGGTTCCGCGTGATTCCACGAACGGAACGCGCGAAGATCTTACCCGGTCGAGCTCCCTCAGGAGCGAGAGACCGCCGACGGCGAAGTAGGCGAGGGTGAGGTGGTTGACCTCCTGCGACGCGTAGTCTCCCGGGAGCTCGGTGGCCATGGCATCGAAGAATGCCACGTGGTGCGTCCGCGCGAAATCGGCGAACCCCGGGTCCCCCATCTCCAGCTTTCAGTCGCCAAGCCCACCTCTTCGCCGGCGAATCCGCTACGTCGGCGAAGGCAAGCTCCCAACTGTGGGAGATGATCCGTAAGCACTTCGGCACTCGCCGGTGGAAGAGGAAGAGAGAACAGAGAGATGGAGGAGAATATTCGAACGGACAACGATTGGGGTGAAAATGAAATCGAGTTGAATCTGGGGGAAATTCATCCATTTTGTATTCTTCTTTGGTTTCAAGGCATAGTATGATTCAAATTAGAGGTGTAGTACATATTTGAGATACATTTGAGGCCCTGAAAATTCAAGTGTTTACCAAAATTCAATTTAAAGAAAGTGCAGATGCTATGATACTTCAAATGCAAATATGAAAGTGCAGATGCCTAGCATGATTCAAATTAGAGGTTACATACTCCTCCGTTCGGTGATTAATGTTGTTTAGGGGGGACATTATTTGTATTGGTCGTAGCTTATTATTGGCTGCGGGAACGACATTATTTTTAGTATAGAGGAGTATAGAATTTGGTGAAAACTTGATTTTTTTTCCTTAAATTGTATTTTGGACCTATGAAAAGGACTCCAAGCCTTTATTTTCTTATCTTGCTCCATAAAATCCATAGTACGAGACAATCTGATCTTTTTTTTCTGCAAGGGAAGGATATAAAATATCTACGATAACAAACATTTTGATTGTGTTTTATAGTGCAAATGTATATGACACCGTATTTCTAAAGCTATCGAAACGTGCATAAATTGTATCTGATGATAATGAAAATGCAAGCTTTTAATCGGGATTGCTCGATGTTGCAAGTTTGATTATCCGGCTTTAACCAAATCAATAGTGATTTTGAGTTTTATGTTTGATCATATTCTATTGTTAAAGTGTGGTCCGCTCATTATCTCTACGCTCTGCCGCCGCTAACCCAGGTCATATTTGATCTATCAAATCATAAAACCAACCGTTCAACTAAGATCATGGTCCACAAGAGTACAAGACCATCCTACGTACGCACGCGGCGGAACGGCGGTGTACGGTACGGCCGGAGGTGACGCATCTGCGGGCTGGCACGGAAAGAGCGTGTTGGGGGGACGGGTCAGCCGCGCGGCGTTGGGGGCCGTTGGGCCGGCGCTCTACTCCCCAACCAACAGCTGCCCCCTTAACTCCGATCACTCGTGGGCCCCTGCCTGCAGATGGATTCGTGAACCCGGTCCATGCGCGAGGACTGCCACGAAGGGGCGTTTATGGCGTGGGCAGCTCACCGGAGCTTTCATTTCACAGGTCTGGCCTCGCAGGACGAACAGCGTATTAATCGCTCGCCTCCAAGACGATGACCTGCACCGGTCACATTGACGAAAGGCATGCAAAGGGAGTGGCATCGCTTTCTTTGGCCGTGGCCGTGGCGGCAATCCCGAGGCCTAGGTAACGCCCGGCTCCGATGGAGTCTTGAGGCTGATAACTGTCAAGTGTCAATTCAGCTGCTTCAAGGTTGCCCTCCCATCTCTAGCAGCGTCCTCTAACCAAATCAATTAGTAGCACAGCGAATGATTAATTCAGTGTACAGCTGCGAGCAGTTAGCTTATGTCTTTGAGAGTACCAGTGTCATCTTGGAACTGAACTGAATATGGGCACAGCACAACACAAGCTTTGCGCCCGGTGTACGACCCGGGCCGGGCCGTGCGCCATGGACCCGGTCCACATCAAGAGGTTGAACACCATAACTCCGGGTGGGTCCAACGCCCCCCCACCTGCGCGCGGGCCCCGCACCCTCCCCGCCGCGGGATCAAATACGCCACCCCCGTCCGTCCACTCCCTCGCCGCCCCGTCTCCTTCCTTCCTTCCTTCCTCCTCCTACTACGACCACAGCGCAGCAGCGAGCGACTGCTTAGCCGCTGCACCGGCGTAGCGGAGGGGCGGCATGAAGGTCACCGTCGTGTCCCGGAGCGGCCGGGAGCTCGTCAAGGGCGGCATCGACATCAAGGACTCGGTACGTGCCTGCCGCCGCCTCCTCCCTGTTTCCTTCCCTCCCTCCCTGCCGCCGCCGGCGCTTGGTTCCGTCGGAGGGAATCGGCTCTGTCGGGTGCTCCGCGGTTGGTTGGGGTTTAAGATCCTGTGCAAAGGCTCGAAATTTGATTGTCTGTGGGTTCGTGTGCAGGCCAAGGTCGCGGATCTGCAGGAGGCCATCCATGCCAGGAGTAAGTGAATTCCCGCTGAGACTCTGCTCCTTAGCTGTTGTTTGCTGAAGCGCCGTGTGTTTTGCTCGTTGATGTGCTGCCGTGCTTGGCTGAAACTCTGTCCACCATCGCACATGGGGCGCTTTGCAGACTTGCAGTGTAGTACTGTAGTGTGCCAGTAGTATCTTTGTCACGTGCGATCTGTAGGCAGTAGGCTCTTTTACTTTGGTTGCACTAGCTATATTTGCAAGATGCAAGGTTCGTGGCAAAAGTTAGGGGAGTATAGTGTCCTGTTCCTGCAACTCTAAACTTCATTTTTCTTTTTTGAAATAGAAAGGCTTCAAATGGTTTCTGCTGGTTCTGCAAACAATGAAAATCTGCACCTTTCTGTTTGCTCGTGTTTAGCTGTATAATTTGAGCTATTTGATTGCCTTTTTAATTCATCCTACAACTCTGTCCCTGCAAACTTCAGTTGCAGTTTCAAATGGTTTGGTGATAGATCATAGCATCCTTAGCTTTAGTTTCTTCTAGAACTTCATTGCCAAGTCTGGGGTGTTTAGGACTTGGAGGGAAATACTTAGAAGGACTATCAGGAGCCAATATGGAAACTGAACTGTTTTAATAGAAGTGAAAAGTAGAAAAGATTTTCTGTTTCTGCAATTGAAAAACTGTCGATATGCACCACTATGAAACTCATTGATGTGAGCAGAGTAGTTGTATGTTACGCCTGTTGTTGAGCTAACGAGCACCTGATTGAAAGCAGCTCTGTCCTAACATTATCTTATCTGTAGTCAAACCCTGGTTAGTTTTATATGCTTCTTTTCTTGTTGTATAGAGGTTGTTAAGATTTATGTTGGTAGTTGGGGTTGGCCATCAGTAGCTCACACCCTTTGTATTTTGGCCTCTTCTTGTAAAAATACATACACACCCTTTGTGACTTTCTAAGTTGCGGAACAGTAAAAAAGTTTAGTGAAGGATATCTTAAATGGAAATAAGAAGTACTATGTGTTATTTAGAAATTGGTTTCAGGACATGCCTTATTTACTTTTCCACTTTTTTTCTTGGAAAATAGCATAAGTGAAGCAATAGCTCATGATGGAGATGACAAGTAACTTTAGTTATGTGGAAAACCTTTTTATTTTTAAGCTGATAAGCTTGGTTACTTATGTAAATATTAAAAGTATGTACTTTGCACTAATGTTGTGCTTAATTTGTTTATGCTTATACCTCATGAGTTGAATTTAAGTATACAGTTACTTTTGTATTTGTTGTAGGAACCAAACGTGCTTTTATAGTCTGCATTGCTTCTGTATATGTTGTTTGCCCTTTTTGTGGCGTTCAAACTTGTTTGAAGTGATATATTTTGCATGTTGCATTTTAACCGAGTACTACAAATGATACATGTTTACTGCTAGGAATTATCAATTTTTGCTGCATAGGGAACCAGGTTGTCTTGCCATCTATGTTTTCATGCTATTTATTTTTCACATTTATGTTCACCTTCTTTTCCAAATGTACACTCTGCAGACTAGGAATCGGCAATTTCGTTTATTAACTTGCCATAATATCATCCTGAGGTGGTCACAAGCACTTAATTTTTCATGTTGGACCACTATAGAAGAAATGCAGTCATGTGATTGGGTGAACAATTTATCAATATGTATGGCATATAGTACTCTTTTCTACTTTTGCACCTCAAGCATGGGTCTGCTTCACTTCCTGTATTAATAAATGTCTTGGCCTTATGCATCTTTTCACAAAAAAGGAAAATAAAGGAAAAGTGAAAAACTCGCCATGATTACAGTCTCCACATGTCAGATCATTTTCTTAAGGTTTCATTTTGAGATGCAGGGTAGATTATGAAAGATATATAAACTATAGAATAGGTGAACTGAGCGGGAAACTAAACGGACATGTTTCTTACTGTGGATAAATCATACAAGATTGCTAGAAGCCTAAAATACTTTTTACTGCAAAGCTAAATGTGGCATATTTTGTTGGATGTATTTGTTTAATTTACCTAAATGTACTTATTGGTTCTTGCTTATATTAGTATGAGTTATAGTGTACAAAATGCTAACTGCTTGCTACACCATGCAGCTAAGAAGTATTATCCGGCTAGGCAGCGGCTCACCCTGCCTGTACAACCTGGGAAAGGTGGAAAGCCAGTTGTCCTCAATCCAAAGGCCAGCCTGTCAGAATACTGTGAGAAGGGTTCTGGGTCACTGACAGTAGTCTTCAAAGATTTAGGCCCACAGGTCTACTACAGCACGCTGTTCTTCTTCGAGTACTTGGGTCCTCTTATTATCTACCCCATGTTCTATTATTTGCCCGTCTACAAATATTTTGGATACAAGGAAGAGCGGGTCATCCACCCTGTCCAGACCTATGCCATGTACTACTGGTGCTTCCACTACTTCAAGAGGATCATGGAGACATTCTTTGTGCACCGTTTCAGCCATGCGACTTCGCCTCTGTCAAACGTCTTCAGGAACTGCGCCTACTACTGGACCTTTGGTGCTTACATTGCTTACTACTGCAACCATCCGCTGTACACCCCAGTGAGTGATTTGCAGATGAAGATTGGGTTTGGCTTTGGGATCCTCTGCCAGATTGCAAACTTCTACTGCCACATTCTGCTAAGGAACCTCAGAAGCCCAAGCGGGAATGGTGGTTACCAGATCCCTCGTGGTTTCCTATTCAACATTGTGACATGTGCTAACTACACCACTGAGATCTACCAGTGGCTCGGGTTCAACATTGCTACACAGACTGTGGCAGGTTACATCTTCCTTATTGTGGCAGCAAGTATCATGACCAACTGGGCACTGGGCAAGCACCGCCGCCTGGTGAAGGCAAGTGTTGTTTTCACATCTTATTGAGCAATACAATTGAAATTTGTAGGTTTACTGACATTACTTTTTCTGCAGCTGTTCGACGGCAAGGAGGGAGGCCCAAGTATCCTCGTCGCTGGGTAATTCTCCCTCCATTCCTGTGAAGGGGCACTAAATGTGGGCTGCTGGACTATTGGTGTTCAATGTCTGCCATGTTGCCAGCATTTAGAAGTTCTATTCTTGAATATCATGCAAAACATTTGTACTAATCATGCCTTTGTAATCCGGAAGATGGATGTCGAACTTTCCTCTGGAATTCTATGAGAAAGTTATGTGTTGTTCTTGTCACAATGGTTAATAGTACGGTAGCAGTTTTCATCTGATGTCAGTCTCTTGTCCAAGCAGAAGTGAATGTAAACATAGTTTCGCTTTTTTTATGCTTTGCGTTGTTATGTTGTCCTGCATATCTTGACTATTGATATTGCCGCCTATGCCTGTGGTCCACTGAACCATCATGAGAAACCGTTAGTTTCAACGCACGGCATACAACCTGGTGAATTTGACTTGCTGACTTATTGGTTCCCAGGTGGCACTGCTATTGTGTCCCAAACAGAATGTATTGTTCAGCTTGTCATCCTCGTTGGTTAAGACGATATGCTTAATTTCTTGCAGCTGCTCACATGTGGACATTCTGCAGACCACACTTTGTTTTACTTGGGAGTCTCGGCCCTGCGGAACATAACTACAAGAAACGTAGGGATGAAAAAAACAGTGACGTTGATGTCATCTCCTGTTGACGTAAAATTGTGGAAATTAATCTGGGAGATCTGCCAAGATTGTGTCCATGGTCATTCAGCATATATTTTCTTTGGGAATATCGGTATGGAAATCATATGAATGAATTGCATAAGAAAGACCTTGGACGGTTGGTGGCAGTAGTCCAGTTAGACCGGAAGGTTTCTTGCTGACCATCACTTTCCTGCTTGGTCCATCCAGGCATGTAGTTAGACCGGGAAGGCTTTGTTGCTTGTATGTGCATTGTCAGCCAGCTCCTCCAAACGATCAACTACAGGCAACAAACGAGAAAACAGTGACCCGTCCATTGTCGTGTCTCAAACCACAGCCTGTCCATTTCGGTTTCCCAGCAACATTTGACACTTCATTACGTCTCGAAAAAATTACAGCCGTACTATTTCAGGACAATTTCTTCCTCCTTTTTTTTGTGTCTGTTGAGATCATATGTCCCTCGGACTTTGTCTGGATTGACCGGTTCAGCTACTCGAGCCATATTGTGGTCTGTACAGTGTCTCAAGCCACATCATTTTCATCTCCCAGCAGCATTTGACACCTCATTACATCTCATAAATTTTACAGCGACATTATTTCAGGGTATTATCCTTTTTTCTTTATTTTTGTTGAGGTTATATGACCATCAGAGTTTGACTGGACTGACTACTTCAGCTATGAGCTATTGCAGCCATTCTGTGGTCGGTACACTCATGAGGAACTGAAATGGTCAGCTTGCACAAGCTATGACCCCCTACAATGTCTACAGAATTTCAAGTTGACTTTTCCACAATTCTTGTCGCTCACAGTTGGTGCCTCAAAGATGCTGTGGCAACTGGCATGCGACTCACTAGTTAATCACGCGTGTCAGTGAGAATTCTCTATGACATCAGTGCTGCGGCGATCTCGATCTGAATTCACGTGACTGATCGATGCCCTTTATTTAGCATGGATGATACATAGAATTAAGTTTTTATGCAAAGACATGAGTCAGGAATTTTTACGGGAGCAAATTATAAATTCTTTTTTTTTTAGAAACAAATTATAAATTCTCCACACGTACTGGTACTACCTCCATTTGATGTCCTAGAATAAAAATATCAATACTGAATATATGAAAATAACATGGTTATATTGTCTACGAAAATAATTTCATTTTCTTTCGCATTTTATTCATGTGAAGTTACTAAAATTAGCCGTTAATATCATGTATAGGAGACAGCCAATAATAAAATAATTATTCACCGATTATGATATTAACTTGATATGCAGTTCCCCAATAACTTACGAACTGATGGAGCTTAAGAGCAGCTTGAGCCAATCTCTAGAAGGCCCAGAAAAATGACGCAATTAACTTGCATGAAGCCAAGGACAGAATAACAAGTCAACACACAAGACCACCCAAGCTTATTCTCCCCTTATCTCTATCACACACTTATTTTATGATGATGAGGCAGCTTGACACTCTCCAATGATATGTTCGTAGCCAATAAGAATGAACTAGAAAGCATGGCAAGTCTGATTGGAGCATGCCTCCCAAACATTGACCAGGTCAGCTCAATCGAAACCATAACATTTACATTTGAATTTATTTTTTGAAACCACTCGATAGATTCTGAAAAATATCTACCGAGTCAAATTCGTAGTACTAACCAGCCTGCCGTGTGGCCCACCACGATGCAAACGAGTACTACTCGTGGTACACAAGTCAGTGAAGTCTACGAAAAGGCAGTGGGAAATCAAGGAGGGATACGAGGCTTTGGAGCACAAAAGCAAGTGATAAATTAAAGTGTTGGCAATAATATGGTCCGTGCCTGACGGCAACGCGGTTCTCGGTACTTTCACCATAGGTTGCTTTGATTTATGTGTGTTTATTGGCTCCCTTCATTTGCTACAGCTCAGTAGCTGACAAGGACAGCCATCTCATCCTTCTTTTTTTAGATAATATCCTCCTTCTTGCAAATCAAATAACTCACCAGAGAAATGCGGATTTAGATCATCCTTGTAAATATGGAACGCACAAGTTATACTCACGCTATCTTCATAACATAGCGTAAGATCTTTATGTGTTCATGTACAAACAGTTATGTACCAACCTGTTATGTACAAACAGTATTTTTTTTTTTTGCGAGGGATGTACAAACGGTATTTGAAAACAAGAAAATTGGGCACGTGCGAACCTGGTACCAGTCTTCATAACACAGCGTATAAGATCTTTATAGGAAATTAAATAACATTGTATATGTTATTAATGTCGCTGTACATTTTGAACAAATTCATTTGACTTCAATATATATTAATAAAAATTAATATGTAATTGGCGTAACTGAGCCGGAGTGAGAAATACATAACGGTAAACTACCTCCTGTCTCATGACATGAAAAGGGCAAACTTTCCAGGAGGTTGACGTATTCAACTGGCAGCAATCGCGGCATCCAGGCACCCGCCACTGACCGGAATTTAACCGAAACGCCCCTCTCTTTTCTCCTACCTCACTTCCCGGATCCATCCGTTTCTTTCCATTCTTGTTCTCATTTCTTTCCACCAACTCCTTCCAGAACTCCGGTCCTCGATTCAACACCAAACCCTTCGCGATTGTCGGCTGCAGGCGGCGGCGGCGGTGTCATCGTCGTCTGAATTCAATTTTCGTCTCCAATAGAGGAGCAAGGTGTGTAGAAGAAAAAGTTTCTTTTTGTTGGTTTGCTGCGTGTTTCATGAGTTCTTGATGATGCCATGGCGCCGCCGCTCTACGGGTGCCCGTAATATATTCGTGGAAAGGCGCCAATAGGTCTCTATTCGGTTCGTTCCATGGATCAACATGAGCGCTGCGGGAAACCTGCGAGCGTTAGCTCAGGTGCCAGGACAGGACATTATTTTTCATCTTGTATTCTTTCCATCTTGGATGTTCCTTCTGATTGCGTTTTGTTTCGTCTCTTTTATTGATAAAGAGGCATTATTTTCTTCATTAATTTTGTGTTGATCATGTTTAGTAATTTCACTTTTGGGCTTGGGCGACTGGAATTTACACCTTGTTTGGTTCTCTTTGCATGCTTTCAAGTGTTTTAGCTGTTTTTTTTTTTGAAGAACCTGTTTTAGCTGGTATACCGGGTTCTCTTCCTTTTTTTCCCATTGTTTTGGAGTTCCGAGCATGAAGGGAAGATCAACCGGTCAAGTTGTCGACTGGAGAAGTAACTAAAACGTGAGTTTGTCTTCGGTGTCATGTGGATCAGGATCGTTTTACCGGCAGTGTTTTTCTCCAGTTGGAAAGCATTAAGTATCTTCTTGGTGCCATTACTCTTCATTTGTTTCTCGAAGACGTATTTTCGTAAATTACGCGGTGTCTTGTAATTTGATACTTATTTCTTTTTGCTGCTTCCTGAGAAATTTGTCTGCTTCTGTTTGGTTTTTCTTTTTATGTCCATTTCCCTTTTGTGCTGCATATAAATACTGAAGAAACTCGTTTCAGAATTGGACCAGATTTCCTTCGTAGTTCAAATTTTAATCTCATTAGAAGCTTGATCGATGCAACTCTTGGATTTTGCACCGATTTCTTACCTATGGTTTGAGTACCCTTTGATTCTTTGAAGAAAGGCCTGGAAATCACAATCTTTTCTCTGCATCTCATACTGGTTCTCAGTGCCAAAGTGTTCTGTATTTTGCATTTCTCTGTAATCATCTAATTATTGATTAGCAATGGTCACAATAATTATTTATTGATTAGCAGTGGAGAGACTAACTAACACAGATATGAGATATGGGTAGATTATATTATAGTCAATCTGTCTCAATAAATCTTCCATTGCAGTTGGCGGATTTTTGTCCGCATGCTTTCGGGAAGAGGAGTGTTATGTCAGCATCTTTGGTTCACTAACCTAGAAAAGGCCCTGTTAAGATGGCTTTTATTTTGCATGTTCGCCGTTTATGGTGCAAATATTTTTTATATGTTACTTTATGCGTTTTTTCAGGATTTGTATCTTGCTTTAGCTTGCTGATTTTGTGGATACTTAGTTGGAGACCATCTTTTCCTGTATTAAATCTATTCGGTACCTACACTTTTGATGTATGGTCTAGGGACAATGATTTGGTTGGGATGGAAAAGCATTAGGTATTTGCAAGGTTGTTAATCAGTGGCCAGTCTGTTCATGACAGGTGGGAGCATTGAGCGAAGCTGAAGCCGTGTTCCGTGTTTTGCAAGGGTGGTGCTCATAAGGAACCACCCCTCTGCTTTGCTGGAGGGCAAACACCAAATGGCCCAGCTGTTGCAGCATCAGGAGTCCGCGTTTTATGGCAAGGAATTGAATGGTACCCGATGGGGCATTCTTCAGTTCTTCGGATTTCGCCGGCGCTTGCGATCCACAAAGATGCTATCTGACAAGAAACATGGTCATGGGAAAGGAAGTGGTGGTAAGTGTTATTGAGCCCTTCATTCTTCCATACTAGCGTAACCAGAGGAGAGTGATTAAAAAATCTCATATTTGGCATTCAACTATCTGAAGCTTCTTCCATACTAGCATAAGTCCGAGGAGACCAATTGAAAAACTCATGTTTTCCATCAAGTATCCGAAACTGTACCATTTTGTTTTGATTGTTAAGGTGGCTTGTGCACTGATATTAGTTTGGTCTTATGTTCAGATTAACCAAAACCGTACTTTCTGCTCACATTTTTTTTTGCAAAACAGGGTTTCCCCTGGAATTTCATTACTTTGGGTAACGAAATTACAGAATAGTTCCGCAAGCATTAGTTCATACTAGTTAAGACTAGCTACCAGATTCGACTTAGACTACCAGAAATAAAATCTGAAGTTTCCCTATTACACCGCATCAGAATGCGCACGAGATCTCGCTTTCCTCTTTCTTCCTTCTTCCATCTTCTTTTCGTGCTTCAGATTGTTCGCACACGTGCTCCTTGTTCTTGATTGTTGCGGCTTCCATCGTTGCTTCTAGTTGGATGAACAGCAACAGCATTCTGTTGCAGTACGCTGGCTCCAGCCTCCAAGCTTGCTTTGTCCGCCTCCTTTTGTAATCCTGCCCAATAATTGAGACTACAGAAACAGTAATGGAAATTCTGATCATTAATTCACGTTAAATTGTCATATCTTATTATGCAGGAAGTGAAACTTCTTCCATACTAGCATAAGTCAGAGGAGAGTAATTGAAAAACTCATTGTCATTCAAGTATCTGAAACTGTACTTTTTTGTTTTGATCGTCAAGGTGAATTGTGCACGGATATTAGTTTGGCCTTATATGGACATTAACCAAAACCTTACTTTCTGCTCACGTATAGAAAAGTGGAAATTCTGCTCATTTATTCATATTGAATTGTCAAATCTTATGATGCAGGAAGTAGACGTCGAAGCTCCTATGCTCCATTGAAAAACGAAGACAGTGGCATTGTCCTGGAAGAAGAGAAAAATGAAGTATATCCAAGAACTATCCTTCATTGTCTAACTGAACCGTTTCAAAAAAACTGTCAAACTGAAATACTTCATGAGAATAGTACTTAAAATATTTCTTATGCTCATTTCATATTCTGTCTTCAATAAGCCATCTTTGCACCCTACTTGCTACTTGATGGTTATGCATTTGAACCATTATCATTCTTTCCCTTTTTTGTGTGTGTGTTCATTTTAGCTTAAATGGCCACTATTTTGACTGAAAATACTATTCACATCAAAGAGAATTAGAAAATATCTGTAAAAATACTTATTTAGATATATGCTATGTTATATCTAAAACTAGCATTTTCCTTAAATAACTTACTTCTCCAAATTACCTACACATACCGTTAAATTTTCCTTTGAAGATGACTTACCTGAATCCTTCCATTTTCCTATTTCAGATTACAAAAAAACAGAAGGCCTCAAAAAAGAATACGTGTAAAGCTAGCTTAAGGTCCTTGATTCTAAGAAAATTATATGGAAAGGAAGGCCAGAAAGAAAAGATGCTTCCTGTTGCACCAAAGCTATTGCGCACTATTTCCATACACTATTTGGAAAGTAATGAATATGTTCTCGATGGTGAAGCCACTTGCAGTGTTGATGGTTCTTCACACAGTGGTACAATGTCAATGCAAGATGCTACCAAGAAAGACTTACAGTATGCCACATCAGATATAGTGGGTGGTTCTGATAATAATACAAGTTCGTCACTTTCCATAAAGAGGGACAACAGTCATGTGAAGCGAAAGAACCACCGTAGTATTTCAATGGATGGTGTTCTTCATAAGGTCCCTTACGGAAAGAAGGCGTCTGATGACATAATCAGTGAAGTACTTCCCCGGTCAGCATCTGCGACATATGATAGGGACGGTCAGAAATCTTACATTGGTATTGCTGCAAAGAGGCATGTCAATCAGGGTTTTCGACGTTCACGTTCTCTCAATGAATCCTTGGAAAGTTACTCTCGCTTACTTGATTCTATTGCAAATAGTGAATCCAAAAGAATGCTGACAAGTTCAAAGTCAACAAGGGATCGCTTTTTAGATGGACCTAGTATGATGAGTTCATTACCAAAAACATCAATTGGTGAGTTTGCATCACAAGGTTTGACAAGACATGATGAAACTCCTGAAGATGCCTTGGAATCCCATGAAAATGATGCTGAGAAAGCCAATTTTCATGGAGATGAGGAGGTTGGGGTGAGTGAGAGACCTAGTGATGAAATTACCTGTGGCTCACAAAATCTATGTCCGGCTGAAGAGTGTATCAGTGACAAAAAGTGTGATGTTGCAATATCAACTGAAGCGCGCTCATGTACTGATCCTTCAACAATTGAAGTTAATTTATATGATTCATGTTCAACTACAGAAGAAGTTGACCCTCTGGACCAACATGCAGCAATTTGTGATGATGATGAGATCCAGTCATCAAAGAAAGCAGATGCATGTATACTGTCTTCAGAAGACGTGACTATTGCTGAAGAACACACAACACATTCTGATGATAGTCAAATGCACTCATTCCAGAATTCAAAACCAATCGAAGGTACCTTTTGTGTTCCTGATCCTGGTCAAGAATTTGAGGCTGACATAAGTCTAAGTTACGAACAAGAAACTGAAAGTCCAATGTCAGTTCTTGACGTGGCCTTCTCAGATGATCCCGCTAGTCCGGTGAAACGTACCAAGTTGGATGGTGAGATTTTCATTTAGTATTCAGAAACCCTATGCTTATTATCCATGTATATTATTAAAAATAAATAATAAATTACACTAAACTGGTAGTTCTCGCGCTTACTTTTGCTTTCGTCTGCTTCTTGTTTCAAGCACCCAATTACAGTTTCCAGTAACATTATCTTGTTTGTCGGCTCTTGCAGATACATTGCTGAAGCCACAAATTCTCCACTTAAATGACACTGATGTGTCAACCGGCATTACTGTTGTACAAGAAAATTATTCTGATGACATTAGTGGTCTGCAAGTAGATCCAACACACGAAGATGAGTTCAACTATGTACAAGAGATATTCAAGAGGTCCAGCTTCAGGAATGAAATATTGTATGATGAATGGTACTCACAGAATATTACAGCTCTCCAAGAAGAGGACTGCCAACACTACGAGGCAGCTGCTGCAGCATTTGATTTCACCAACATGTCTGCAGAGCAGCTACTCCTGTTTGACCTAACAAACGAAGCATTGCTAGACATGTACAGGAAATACTCTTTTTGTAAGTCCAAGCTCTCATGGTTCTCATCGTATGACAGACCAAAACCCGTAGGACGCCTTGTCCTCAAGGAATTATGGTCTAAAGTGAGCTGCCAACTGGACGAACAACCACGGTCCACCATAGAAGTCGACACAATTTTGTCGAGTGACCTAGCCAAGAATGACCGCTGGGTAAATTTCCAGAGGGATGCTGACAATGTAAGGAACCACTTGGGAGATTTTGTGTTTGACAGGCTTGTGACTGAGCTCGTTCTTGAGCTTGCAGAGTCTTGAGTCTAGATAGTTATTTCTCTTCCCCTGGTTTTTAGTTTAGGTGTTCTATATTGTGCAACACATGGAATCATTCCGGTGTACATACAGCAAATTCTTTTTGTTTTCTCTATAGATTGTTTTTAGATCTTAGGAATTCTATTCATGTGCTGGGAAGTTTTGCCTGTCAAGTATACCACTATAAACGAATCGAGAAGGAATTGTTTGTATGTATAAATATCAAGAGTGAAGCAGATTTTTTGTAAAAAAAATGAGGCAGAGAATTTGTTCAAGCAATGGCAATACTTTTATCTGGTCTAAAAGCTTCCAAAACTTAATTATAACCAAATTGCTGATGATATTGCGGAAAATATCCATTTGAATCGTGAATGACATCATAGTGCTTTTAGCAAGCAGATACTGAGATCAATTACATACATAAGTGTTTTTTTCAGATGTCAGCTCTGCGTGCTTTGCTGGGCTGGACGACATTAGTTGGCGTTCATGTTAAGCCCAGAGCCCTTGTAATAGAAGGCCCAGCCTGCTGGATCGAAAACGTCCTATGGCCTAGTGGAGATTTACGGCCCATAATTTGAGAACGCTAAGTAGAATCATGGGCCTAGGAAATGCAGGTGCACTGGACCGTGGAGAGTAGAGATTGGATTGGAGAAGCTCAAGTTTTCCTTCTATTGGCTTGAAGATAAATCAGTAGTCGGTATCACACACACAAAAAAAAAGAGGTAAATCAGTAGTCTGTGAACCTTGACGAAGCATCTAGGTCGGTCGACTACGTTTCAGAATAAAATACTGGTACACTTATTACGCTAGTCAGTCAGAAGAGGGGTGCTGGCTCAAGTCGCTAGAAATTTCTTCGGACGTCTATAGATCGCAAGGCATTTCAAGAACACGCGTAGCATGTCTCTCGTTGGTGTATGCTGGAGCAGGAGGATTCGAGATGCTTCAATCATGGAGGAGAACGGGAGCACATTGCGGAGAATGCAGACGTTGTCTTGGAGCCTAGAGCGAAGAAGACTCTCCGTCTTGAATAGTTTGCAAACAGGAAAAGTGACCATTTTTTGGATGGACCCATATGATACGTTGCGTGGGTCATATCCAAAATTAGGCCCGTCTCAGTTTTGACATCGTTTTTATTGGAAAATATATATATAAAGCTAATAATGGATAAATAAACCATACTAATAAGCTAGGCTGTCTACTGGGGCATGGGTGCAGGTGAGAATGGCAGCCGGCACGCATGCCGGCTATGGTGGAGGTTAAAGAGTAACTTTAGCAAGGGCACAGAAATTCCGGTTAACGGATTGTGCTACTCTCGTATGATCAACCTCCCAAGAAACAGTAAAACTTTAATTAAGTCGATAGCCACGGTGCCGTAAAAGGTCTTTTGATGTTGCTGTTACTGCTAATAGCGTTGTAATGGTCTGTTTCACGTGTAGAACGGCCACGTAGTTTCACAGGAGTACTTTTTACTGTAACTCCCGTGGCCGTCCCTATCCGAACTTGCAAAGGAGCAAGGCCACGTCGCCCACCCCAGCTTAGATATTTATGGACCAAGGAGCCACACGTGTTTCAACTCAAGACAGACTTCGAGGTAAATACAAATAATTTTGGAGTAAACGCTAGTAATGCCCTTTTGGCACGGAAAGTTTTGCGAGAGGCGTGGCAGCCGTTGCTTTCCGGCATTTCCAGGCCATTATCTCTGCCGCTTTAGAGTTTTTCTTGGCGAATTCAAACGTTAATGCCCTTTTTGGCACGACATACTTATTTTTCTGAACAGTGAAGCTAGTTTAAGAAACAAGGAAATCTCCGAAAAGAGACAAAATAATATTGCAGAGATGATCTATTGTTTCGGTTCATAGAATCAGTTTTGAGATAATTGACATTGTTGCCTGAAGAAGGGCATGATCATAAAGAGAAGATGGCCAGGAAGAAGCAGCCTCCGATCGAGAGTTGATTGCAAAGATAAGAATGCAAGACACGAGCATATGCTTCTCGGGCCATTCTGTGAACGTTGATTGCTCGAGGTAGTAGGATAGGTCCAGCCCCACAGTGATATTCCGATTCCCTCTTGAAAGGCCCTCGTCGTGCAAAAGTGCCACCTCTTTTGCACTCGAGAGCAGTACATCAGTAGTACAATTTCTGCTGATGCCGCAGTACATTTTTGGTTGGACACTCATGTAGTAGCATGAAGGATTACGAACTAAGGTATCCAGAAACTTTTTGAGAATTATGTTTTGTTGTTTCACATAAATCTCATCACACACAAAAACCCACATAAATAGCGAGATGTCGCGACTCAGCAAAAAGAAAGGAATAATAACATTAGCACATTGCCCGTAGTTCATTTGCAGTGTCCTACATAATTTTTTCATTCCGTATCCTCCGGCCAAAGTTGAATTTTTACCATGTCACTAGACAAATTATCCTAACATCATAGAGGGAAATGAGTTCCTTAAAAATTAATTCTACAACAAACTCATTTGCAAAAGGAAAAAAGGAATTCTAGTACTACAAAGTGAGACCGTTCTCACTAATAACTGCCAGTGTAATCTCACCGCACCGGCATTTGGACGGTTCTCATGGACGGTCCAGAAGAACCGTTCGCTCCACTCAATCAGTGAGGAGGGGCAAAACCGTAATTCGCAAACTCGTCCACCGCCACAGTACAAAGCACCGGAACGGCCCCACGTCACTGACGCCTGGGGATCCGCGTTGGCGCCAGGTGGACGGCCCGATGGCCTCTTGCGCGCCTATAAATGCAACCCCCGAGCCGAGCAGGGTGATCCCGTGCGATAGCGAAGAGGAGAGAACACTCACGATCCGCTTGTTGTTTGTGTGGTGTTGATCTCGATCTGAAGATGTCGTCGTGCTGTGGAGGCAACTGCGGGTGCGGCTCCGGCTGCAAGTGCGGCAACGGCTGCGGAGGGTAAGATCCATGGATCAAATTATGGCCGTGTTCTTGATCCCTTTCTCCGGGATCGAGGGGGATGTTATGTTTGTTGGGTTGATTGGGATGTCGATCTGGGACATGTTACTATGTCTCTGTTTCATGCTTGAGAAGGTTGTATAGAGGGATTTACATGCATGTTATTTGCTGCGTAGATCTCTCTTGAGACGGGCATGGGCATCATCTCCTGATGTTTTTTATCGTCGACTGCTGTTTCTTCTCCTGTTCTATTTGGGAATTTGAAAATTCTCATGGTCTTTGATGTGAATTTTTAGCCGATGCGCTCCTGGAGGAGGAAAAATTACTGATTATTTTGGGTTTTTTTCTTACGGACTGATGCATGCAGGTGCAAGATGTACCCGGATATGGCCGAGGAGGTGACCACCACCACCCAGACTGTTATCATGGGTGTTGCGCCTTCCAAGGGGTACGTGTCTCTCTTCTTTCTCTGTTGCAATTATTTGGATGCCACTGCATCGCCCCTTGAACACTACTGTAGCAGCCAACATGCAATCAGCTCTCGCTGTCTTCTAAAATATACAAACAGAAAAAAAAAAGGAAAATTGAACCTTCTTTTTTTTCCCCTTTTTCTTTGTCCTGTGCTGAGAAAAAAAAGAGTAGGTGAAAGTGCATCTGAGTCGTTTGCTATTTGTGTGCAGGCACGCCGCGGACGGGTTCGAGGCTGCTGGAGCCGAGAACGACGGTTGCAAGTGCGGCCCCAACTGCAGCTGCAACCCCTGCAAGTGCGGCAAGTGAGCTGCCCTGCCCTGGCCGCCACCGGAGATGGAAGGACGAGCTAGTCGGAATCGGAACAGCTAATGGCGTATACTTATGTTGTTGATCAGACTTGTCTAAGTGTGTGCGGCGTGCTTAATAACTGTGTTGTGCATGCTGCTACCGGTAGTAATTAAGTACTGAATAATAAGGCGAACCGCAGTGTGTATGGCGTCCTTCCTCTCCGGCTGGGGTGAGGCTCTAGCTGTCAGTAGTGTGCTCTGCCTCATGTACGGTCACTGTGTTTAAGCTGTTATAGTCCTGTGTGTCGTTACTGTTAATCGAATCTCTTTATCCATCCAGAGATGAGCTGTTACGTGTGGACGAGGCTATTATCGAGGTCCAAATACACTGGATGGAGTTAACGATATTATTAAGGTCACTCTTATGCATTAAATAAGACACCACATAAACGAAAGAGATGACGTGATATAGGGATGAAACTTATTTGACACCTATAAAACTCCCATTGAATATCCCAACACGTTTTAACAACCAATCTCACTGCAACGAATAGATGTTAATTTAATGCTATAACTTATCTATGAAATCGTGAGAAGAAATTGTTTCATACATCAAACTAAATCTTCAAAGCACTCTTGAAAACTATAAGATAAAACTATACATCGAGACTAACCTAATTAACTGCACTGGCAGGAGTCAACAAAACTTGCTCTTGTTTGGCAAGAATGGTTCTGATGACACAAAACTTGCATTTACCTCCCAAACGGATCTCTCCCAAAGCATAAAATCGAGTCAAAATCAACCCCTTAACCACGATTAATAAGCAGTTTATGGAGGCATTTTTTTAAAAAAAAGTTCCAACACACGTTAGTGCATCACAAGTTGGCATTTCGCGGCCGAGGATAGGAACGACAGGAAGGTGGCGATGAAGTACCTCCGGCCGCAGCAGCCGTATACTCACCTTTCTAGTAGGCGAGTAGTCTTCTCAAGTAGTCAAGTGACTTGACTGAATTGAATGTGCAAATATCTCGTCACCTTTCTACATTGCTCTGACCTGCATCTTCGACTTCTCCTCGAGCTCCGCCATGACGCACACGACCGCCTTCCTCATGGATGATTTCTTCATGGCTAACCAGCTAACTAGTCATGTAACATTATCCGTTGCTGCATCCTTGGGCGCCACTGCTTATCAGCTCTACTGGGACTTCGTACCAGGGATTGTTGAGCCTGAAATCCAAGAATTTCTGGCTCCGAGACGAGCTCGTGTCTTGAAGAACAAGTGCATCTACTATGCTTCCATGTTATATACTTAAACTTCGTTCAGTATCATAGTAAATAAACTACCATATATTACATGCAAGTGAAAATGTTGTTCTAACATCATAATTTCCACAAGGAGCGATAGAAAATTGCACCAACCTTAAATACCTTGTTCAAAAAACATAAAAAATGATGGGGGAAAATAGCACCACCTTTAAAGGCAACAGCTCTGCCAATACAGGTGCTCAACTGCGTGCTGCTTCTAGCCTAGATTCAGAGTGTAATGAAGATCCATGTGGAGCATCGCAATACAGGTGCTCAACTGCGTGCTGCTTCTAGCCTAGATTCAGTGTAATGAAGATCCATGTGGAGCATCGCTTAATTGGTTTCTCACTTGCGTCTCTGGAGATAATCCGACGAGCACACTGGAACTTCTACAGGTACCTTAGTAACACTGCTATACATAGAAAGCTGGGAGCATTTGCGTTGATTCAGGGCTTCAGTTGTGACACAGTATATCCTTTGCTGGATTGCAGGATGAAGAATGCGCGCACTTGAACAATGTTGGAAACTATCTCATTGCCTTTCCGGGAACTCGAAACTAATTGGTGATGGGCGGTAGTGCTCATGTTATGGCAGCTTGACAAAACAAAGTATAGTGAGGCAAATGTCTAATGCAATCCATGAACAGCAATTTGTTTTTTATTCATTTCCCTGTGGCTGCAGCGTAAGCAGTGCTACTACCACCATAAATTTAATCTTCATAATACGGATAAAAGGAGATTCAAGGCTCCAATATCAACAGAACGTAGAACCGTCAATCGTACAGCATAGATATCAAATGGGATGTGGCACAGATGCCTGCATTTCGTATTGATAAACTGTAGATACTGTACAGACCATGCGGCCAATCACTGTATTTTTACAAGGTCAACAGGCCCGCTATCCACTTGCGAATAACGAGCCATAAACAAACGAAAAGGCACAAAAAATCACTGTACATGATGTGCATGAGGATTTGCGAAGCACGGCCTGGTAGCAAGCCTGCAGGATCCATACCGTCATCTGGACAGGAGAACAACAGTCAGACGCTTAAAAAAGGAAACAAGCATGCTATTGACAGTATGCGCAAAGCACTTTCAATTATGACCTTGGGAACACTTCCATTGCCACTGAAGCATGGATATGAAGCTGAACTACAGTTCCCGAACATATGCGCATTCAAAAAGCCCTGTCAAGACAATATGAATAAGTGATAAACAAGTGCCCAACAACTGCATTGTGATCCAGGTGCCATGCAGCCAGCAGAAGGGGTTGACCTCACAAGAAAGCACAATATCAGAATCGAAATAGTTTTACGAGTCACGTGAATATGAATACTCTTTCCAAACTAATCAACCAATACGGTCTCAAAAAAAAAAACTAATCAACCAATACCAACTCATCTATCCTCTTGCATTATGTTTTCTGCCTTTTGGCAGTGCCAATCTTGTAGGATATGGTGTAGAGAGTCATGTATAGTGCAGCAATGGCAGTACTAGTCCAAACTATACAACCATTCAGAAAAACAGCAAAGTCGATTGCCATAGATTCAGATAGACAAGACCCAAAAAACCATTGTGAATGGTCACAAGCTCAAAACTTGGAAGCCAACATACTAGAAAAGTATAAAACAAAAGATGGGGATAGGGCTCTCCTCTAGATTGACATTAGTGAACTAAAGATTTATTTTTAGCGGGAGAACTGAATATCTAGCTTTTTGAAAAAAAAAACTACTAGAAAAGACCCAAAGGGTTCGGGCTCCACCCTACCCCCAAACAAGATCCATCTCGAACTGAAGAGACCCAAGGGTCCGGGCTCCACCATACACCCCCAGACAAGATTCATCTCGAACTGAAGTTCCAAATTACTTCAAGTTGTTTTAACTAATCCTCGGAGAATTTTGCATACCCATTATTAGATGGTGGCAAATTGCACCTCTATTTACTTCTTCAAAATTGTACTCTTGTTTATTCCCTCCATTAAAAAATAGATGTCGTTTTGGAGTTGGACACGGGAATTAAAGATAAGTAAAAAGGTGGATGCACTGAAAACGAGTAGAGAGAGATAAGAGATAGAGATGTAGTGGAAAGAGAGAATATTGTATTGGGAAGAGGGAAAGGTGCATTGGGAAGTGAGAATGACATGTAATTGGAGAAAAGTGCGGAAGTCTAGAATGACATGTAAATGTGAACAGAGGGACTACTATTTATTGAACATTTTCCAAAAACAGTCTAGGCCATTTTATGGATAGGACCAATATGTTAGTACCTATATTTTGCCCCGTTTGGAAAACTAGAGTAGAGAAAGATAAGAGATAGATATTGTATTGGGAAGAGGGAAAGGTGCATTGGAAAGTGAGAATGACATGTAATTGGAGAAAAGTGCGGAAGTCTAGAATGACATGTAAATGTGAACAGAGGGACTACTATTTATTGACCATTTTCCAAAAACAGTCTGTGCCATTTTATGGATAGGACCAATATGTTAGTACCTATATTTTGCCCCGTTTGGAAAACTAGAGTCGAAGCTGTAAGCCTTTACTTCTGCATTGATCATTGAACTACATGAAGAGAACTAATCAAATTACAGAACAGTTCTATTTGATGTTTAAGTCTTGCAAGCCTAGAGAGCAAGCCCAGCAGCTGCTGTAAAATGCCACCGTGCTGTAAAATGCTGGGATATACAGCACCGGACCGCTTCAGCAGCTGCTGTAAAATGGCGCCATGCTGTAAACAAATTTAGAGATTCTCTAAATCTCCCCCTCTGCTGTATATTTGGAGCACGAACCAAGGAGCTCTATCGGCTGCTGTATCCCAGTTTCTTCATGGCGGGAACGTCTTGCTCTTCCCGCCTCTTGCTCCCGCCAAAATGTGGCAACGGCGGGTCTCGCCGTCCAGCTGCCGGAGCATGCGCCACGCTACAGGTTGCCGCCGTTCTACTTCTGCTCACCACCCCAGCTGCCCGCCGCCGCCGCCCGAGGTCCTTGCCGCCCAAATCGTCGCCCAAGTCGCCGCCGAGCTGTCCGAGGTCACGTACGGTCCAACCATGGCTGGCACGACGCCCGTAGGGAATGGCGTTCCCCCACGCGCCCGAGCAAGCCCACTGGAGCATGCCCCCACGTGCGGCTCCTCCAAAGAAGAAGGCGGAAGCGGCTACACAGCAGCCCGCTGCTCCTGTGCACAGCACGACGGCAGCTCCCTCCGTCCCCAACTCCAGCGATGGTGCAACCATGGGAGATGACCTCCAGGTGTTCGATGGAATGCCAAAAAGACTGGTGTTCAGTCTTTGTTATTTCTAGTTTACTCATTGTTCAGGCTATTGGAACTCATTGTTCAGGCTAGTGGAACTGATATGTTCAGTACTATTTGTTATTTCCAGTTTACTCATTGTTCTTTTTTCTTCAGTCATTATTATTATATAAGAATCACAAAATGGAGAGTGTATACGCTCAAAGGGAAGAGCATTGGAGGGAAATGAATTATACAACACCAGTTTTAGAGCACCTGCTGCAGCACAACACTAAGGATCCTTAAAATTCAGTTTTATAGGATCTCTAAAACTGGATATACAGCACAAGTTTTAGAGCAGCTGCTGGGCTTGCTTTAAGGGAAGTAAATAGCGCTCAGACACTACTATCTAAAAAAAGCCAATGAAACAACCCATTATATCAACGCATGCCTATCCATCAAATCCCTTTATAGTATTCAACAGAGAAAAATGTTCAATCCATAACGATAAGAAAAAGAAAAGAATCAAACATGACAGATATGTTTAGTCCAAACCTTTTGACATTTTTTCTTGTATACTAATCACCATAAAAGCTGATGGTTGTTTGCCGAAGGACTTCAGAAGTTCGATCAAGGCTATGAGATGCCACCTATCATATATAGGGCCATGTGTCCCATTAGGATGACTGCAAATTCATGACTGGCACCAAATTCAGGAAGATATAGAATTAATAGGGTGGACCTGTACCAGATATGTCAGGGCTGCATATCTTTCTGGACTCAGATATAGCGGCTTTCCTCTTTGCATTTCATGATCCTGCATCGGAATAAATACCAATCGATAAGGGAACGGGTATGGTCACTTCTAACACAGTCCCCACCATCATTGCCTAACATCTATGTAATATGTGGGCATTTATCTCAGGACAGTCCCTTAGCCATCAACCAACACTAAAACATTAATTCAAGTTTGTCCCAAAGAAGCAAAAAATGAAATATGCTTCCAGGCAATCACAGCAACACAGAGAAATTCATAACCCGAATAAACACTGCCACAAAAATTAATACATCCATTAATACAATTGTATATTAAGAAAGTAATCAATACCTCCTCCCCAAAGGCGTCAAGATAAGGAGATGGCCAGAAGGCAAGGCGAGCAGATCGCTGCAACAGGATTGTAGTTTTCTGCACCAAAAAAAAATCATTAAAGAATGCAATAAGAACAGTACACAAGCCACAACAATTTTTCCTGATAAGGGTAATGATCTAATACTGTAATACATACCCTCACTAAAAGAAATATGCCAACACCAGCACCGCACTGCAATGCGTGATTCAGGCATTTACCAGTCCTACAAAGAATATACAAGAAACAAGGTTTAGCATTTGATAACTCATACAGAACCCTAATAATTGTAATAAGAATTCAAATAACCAAAGTACAATCACCTGCAGCATGGTTTCCAGCTAGGCGAGCATAGTTTGCCACATAGCAAACATAACGCCGGTTCATCAGGCACCGAACCACAATCAGGGCATTGCATTTTCACGTATCTAAGCAGAGAACAAACAGTATCTCATTAGATCCAAAAAATAAGGTATGCACAGTACACACCAAGGAGAGTATTGCAGCTTATAATAAGACTAAACCTTTCTAGGAGAACTTGGTAGACAGGTGGTAGCTGCATCAGCCTAAATGGAACTGCAGGGGTAGAAAAGAGAGCTCCTCTGTATTTCCGGGAACAGTATTCTTCGTAGAAATGTTGAGACCATTTTAGGGCAAGAATATGTACAGATTCATCACGGAGAATCAGGTCCAGTGATTGAATCTGAAACGAGTCTTCCAGTTCTCTTATCCCATTCAGCTCTACTGCCAGAGAAGAATCACCATCTTGTGTGCTATTACTCAGATAAAGATGCGATCCTTCCCAAATATTGGAACTATCATACAAAGGTGATGCGGATGAAGATCTTAGCAGCTCCCAAAGCAACGCACACCTCCGAAGATAAGGAAACGTCAATCTCCGTACCATATCTTTTGGATCACAAGAGGGGTTGATGTATTTAGAAACAAAATACTCTCTTGCGATGTCATATCCTGACATTGTCTTGCAAACATCATTAAGAAGGCAGTCACTGAAGCAAGACCGGTCAAAAGTTTCTTCTCCATAGCACGTTATCAGGGCCTACAAAAAATGCATGCAAGAACATGGTATAAATAAACATAACTGACATAAAATCTGCAAATCCTGAGAGAAGGCAGTGCAAGACCGCATACCTGAATAACACAAACAACATAGAACAGATGGACAAAAGGGATGAAAAATTCGGTCGATGACAGAAATTGAACAGGTAGACAGAAAAGTGCTGACATCAATGACGAAAATGGATCTTGGGCGAGGATTGGATCGGCACATTGCTTCCAAAACTGGATATCAGGGAAGAGTCCTCCCTCAGTAGATGGATCAACCAGAGGTGGCAAAGCGCCTGTTGAAAATGCAAAATGTGAGAAGGGTTAAATATATATTATGTATATATATTTATCTTCTACAGTGCATAGTAGAAGGGTGCAAAAGACACACAATAATTCATGTCTCTGGTACAACAAAATCAATCATGAAAGCGTACTGCACAAGTCACGCCAATATGACATTCTGGTGCCTATCACTAAATCAAATACTGCCTCCTGAATCCTGCCCTTGTTTCAAAACATATAATAGGGCAGACCTAGTGCCAAAGGCTCCCACCCAAGTGGGGTCCTGGGGAAGGGAATATTAAAGGCAAGCCTTACGCCCACAGTAAACTGCAGGGAGGCTGCTCGAACCCACGACCTGGCACTTCGGCGAGCAATCACTCAACCAACTGCACCAGGCCTGCCCTTTCTTTCAAAACATATACTATTTACAATTTCTTATAAATTCAAGCTAAGATAAAGATCCCTTCAGGTTGTTACTTTCACTTGTATGCCCGTTTATGACAGTTACACAATTATACAAGGTCATAAATCTCACCCATCAGTATATTTTCTTTCAAGTACTACAATTACAAAAGCAATGATCTCTTATATGAGCATTGTTTAACTTGTCAAGATCAGCCTTGGTTATTCAAAAATATGGCCTGATCAGTGATTATTACAAATCTCTGATACAAATATTCTTACTGGTTGCTGCCAATATGTCAAGGATTTCAGATGCAAATGGTAAGCCAACAGTCAATAACATATGAGTTTCATCAAGAGATAATAGAACCATTGATAAGATGAAAACCGAAATGACTGATGATGCAAATTCTTTCCTATATAACAATCAGTATAATAAAGCAAACAAATCAATAGTTTCACTGCATAAATATTTCTATTAATATGTTCCATGACAGAAGCAGTAGCATTTAATAATAAACAAATAGATCACTTCACATATGAAAATTGGTATAAATGCTGTTAATTCGAAATTGGTGATCCAAAATCTCATTGTACCTACTATTAGTGGAAAAGAGAAGGCACTTCAAAATACAGGAAAACTATCTAAGATGTAGGAAGTTCATTGCATACCTTTTCGCTTAATAGCATTTATAATGTCCTTATAGCCGGAAACGCAAGAGCAAATAGACCCTGCTAATAGTTGAATACCTTCAAACCTCAGGAGAACCTCGAGATGATTCAAATTTCGTGCAGAGTGGGCAACATGGAATAATAGGGACAATATGAATCCACTTGATGAATTAAGTTCGCTGCACAAAGATTCTAAGCAGGACTTGGATTCAGAAGAGTGGCTTGACATCCTACCACGAGAAGCAATTTCTGTAGATACCAGAGAATATTTAAGAGTATCCCAGAGAAATAGGGACGGACTCAGCCGTTCTGATGCTGAAAAACTGCTGTGGTTGCGAGGATAGTAAAGCATAGTTAATCTTCTAAGTGAAGGATCTAGTGAGGGCTCTGTAGTGTGATTAAGCCTCCCAGATAAAGATCTTAGAAATTTGTTTTTCCCAACAACCTTTCCGGCAATTTGAAGTAGAGATAGCGCGCGAGGAAACTGTAAGTTATTTATATCCATATCTGAAGTAGTTGTAACATCTTCAGGTGACACAGTTTGAACAAATGGCTTTGCCAAACTCAAGGTTGAGAAATTAGGTGACGCTGGAAGAATGGAATTTGAAAATCTCCGACACACTGGACATAGCAACTCTCCCTGGACAAAGAAACATGTAAGCAAAGAATCAAGAATAACAAGACACTATTGTAGACACAAATATACATTACCAGATCAGGATCAACAATATGACCACCTTCAAAACCAAGTCTCCGGATATATCTGTATACAAGAATAATGTTCAAAACAGAAATATGAGCAAACAGCATAATATATAAGACCCGACTAACTCATAAAGGCCTGGTATATTTGTATTCAACCTCTGAACACTGAGCATGTATCCTTCGAAAGTTAATTAGCTAATATATCACGTGAATGTTAGAAACTGAAAACATCTGTGCTCTTGTACTGCCAAAAATGTAAGATTCTCATTCTTGATATAATACTACACAAACGAAGCAATGTGAAAAAACCATCAACTAAATGAAACTGACGGAATTAACTGGAAACTGGTCAGTGTACCTTTGTTTCAAGGAGAACAAATATCTATCATGACATTCCTGATGTACAGCATGTCCACAAGACGATATGTGGATGCCATCACAATCCATGGGACCAAATTTGTTCCTTGTAGTTACAGAGGCAGACGCTCTGGATGCTACATCATAGAGTGCAGACTGGCGGTGTTTTGCTGAAATACAACTAACATATGTTCCCAGAATAGAACACTTGGGGCTTCTGATTTTCTTGGAATCAACTGTGACATTTGAAGTAGATGATGACAATGTTTGCTCACCATCTTGAATGGACACGTTGTTGGATCCAATTAGATTGTCTACAATAGCTTTATAAATGTCAGCCTCAAAATCCTCAAGTGAGACCATGACATCTTCATTGTTGTTGCAATGCCCACTAGGGAAAGATGACGTATATCTATTCAGTGGACGTTGCTCATTTGAAAGATCAAGAAAGTCATCAACTTCCATACTGTCTAACTCAAAAGAAGGCTCAACTGTTGTATCGTGGACAAGCTCCTCAGAAGAAGTTGAAGAATCAGAAACTGAGGAATCAGTTGAATCTTCCCTTTTGAATGATCCAGATGTTTTGTTCACTTGAGTTTGATTTTCCCACGATGGATTACCCATATCAACAAAAGATGAAAGACGAGATTTCTGGATATTTGAACACATAATAAAGCTTATTATATTGTACTAACATATAGCACCGTAATTAAGTGTACAAAAATGTATTAACATGTGTTAAGTTATGGCAATGCATACTTGGAATATTCTAGAATATTTGGGAAAGCACAAGAGAGAAGATATTTGCCATGGAAGAGTCTAGAACTATTTCTTCATGGCAAAGTAAAGAATAGTCTAGAAACTAGATATTTATGTATGGTAAGAAATATCTAGATAAGGACAAGAATATTCTAGAGCTAGATATTTTAGTTAGAAGAGTGTGGAATGTTGCCATGTGGCAACATCCTAAAGACTATGTACAAGTATAAATAGGGGTGCCTCCCCTCCCTAAGGTGCCATGACTTGAAGTGTCATTGTGTCCTAGGTAGCATGGCAAGGTTGCTATGGTGTGCTAGTGTGTATGTGTGTCATGGTGAGTCATAGGTAGCCACCTACAAGAAGAGTGTACCATATCAAGTTTGTGTTGTGAATAAAGGTTAAGCTCTTTTGTAGAGAGTTGGTCTCCCAAGTTAGTAGAGTAAGGTGAAGATCTCCTCGATATAGATAGAAGGTTGGGTTTGGGTCCACGGAAGAAGTGGTATCACACCAGTTTGGTACCATTTCTAGGAAGTCGGTGTTAGTCTAGGGACATCGATTTCCCAACAATTGGTATCGGAGCCAGGTTGGTCCGGGACTGCCAATAGAGGGAGGAGTCCGTTGTAAGTGCAGGGCACTTACATTGGCTGGTGCGATCGGTAAGCACGAGGTGCTTATATTGCTCGGTGGCATCGAGCGGCGCTAGAGGAGAGATCGCGGAGATCACGATCCGGGATCGTGAAGAACACTGATCCGGGACCAAGTGTAATTGACGTAGGGTGTCGGTAGAGATGGCAGATTTCTTGAGCGCGAGCGATGGCATGAAGAAGCTCAATAGCCATAACTATGGTTATTGGAGGACCTGCATAGAGTCATACCCGCAAGGGCGGGATCTATGGGAGGTCGTTTCGAGCACCGCGACGGATCCTCCGGCGAGGGAGAGTTCTTTGAGGAAGTGGCGAATCAAGGCAGGAAAAGCGATGTTTGTCTTGAAGACGACGATCGAGGAGGACCTAGTGGAGCATATCCGAGATGCGAGAGACACCTAAGGAGGCATGGGAGACACCGGCGAAGCTATTCTCGCAAGAAAAATGAGGCGCGACTCCAGCTCCTGGAGAACGAGCTTGCGGGTATCTCACAAGGCACTTTGAGTATTAGTCAATACTTTACAAAGGTGAAGAGTATATGCCGTGAGATATCTCGACTTGACCCGGAGGAGAAGGTCGGTGAGGCTCGGATGAAGCGGATCATCATCCATGGCCTTAGACCCGAGTACAACGGGTTTATTGCTGCGGTGAGGGGTTGGCCAACGCAGCCAACACTAGTGGAGTTGGAGAATTTGTCTGGCTAATCAAGAGGCATTGGCCAAGCAAATGGGCAACATCACCTTGAATGAGAGAGATGAGGAGGAGGCACTCTTCATCAAGAAAAAGGGCCCCTTAAGAGGGCGAAGAGAGGCGAAGGAGTGGACAAGAGGTGGTAGATGTTGCCTAATGGAGAGCAAACATTCGAGAGGAGCTCAACTAGAGAGTGAAGAGGAAGATCAAGAAGATTTGATGGAGAGAAGAAGAAAGAGAGGAGAATGCTTCAAATGTGGCAAGAAAGGACATCTTGCTAGGAACTGCACGAATGTCTCGGAAGGAAATGTGGCTGCTACAAAGGACGTGGCACTAAGTGGGTGCCTTAGTGAAGAAGAATGGGATGCAGAGGCAGGCCTCACAATTGAGGAAGATGAGGTTTACTTTGTGGAGGACTTGACTGCAAGCGACACTCTATCGTCCGACCAAGATGAAGATGACGAAGAAGAAGAATGGGACATGGAAGAAGGCTTCTCCATCGAGGTGAGAGACTCAAATATTTCTAATGAGCTTCTAGTATTTGAGAATGTTAGAGATGAAGACTTGGAGGCTCCACCCAACGAAGATGATGATGTTGAGAATGAGGAGATAGAGCCTTTATTCATGGAGAATGATGAGGTTATTCATGGAGCGCATGAAGATACAAAAGTGCATTCTACGAGTGAAGAAGGCTCAAGAAGCAAGTGACATGAATTGGAGAATGAGAAAGAAACCAAGTATAAGGTATGTCACTACTCGCACCTCCTCGAGTTACTTTGCCTTCATATAAAGAAGTGACCAAAGGGCAAGTATGGAGGAGATCAAAGAAGAAAGAAGGGTTGTCTAATAGTGAGAAAAATGAAGAGGCCAAGATGAAGGGTGAGTCAACATTTTCAATGAAGAGACAAGAGAAGAAGAAGGCTCGCAATGGTAGAGCACGGAAGATCCGAGCAAGTATGCATTGAGAGGGAGTGTTAAGTTATGGCAATGCATACTTGGAATATTCTAGAATATTTGGGAAAGCACAAGAGAGAAGATATTTGCCATGGAAGAGTCTAGAACTATTTCTTCATGGCAAAGTAAAGAATAGTCTAGAAACTAGATATTTATGTATGGTAAGAAATATCTAGATAAGGACAAGAATATTCTAGAGCTAGATATTTTAGTTAGAAGAGTGTGGAATGTTGCCATGTGGCAACATCCTAAAGACTATGTACAAGTATAAATAGGGGTGCCTCCCTCCCCTAAGGTGCCATGACTTGAAGTGTCATTGTGTCCTAGGTAGCATGGCAAGGTTGCTATGGTGTGCTAGTGTGTATGTGTGTCATGGTGAGTCATAGGTAGCCACCTACAAGAAGAGTGTACCATATCAAGTTTGTGTTGTGAATAAAGGTTAAGCTCTTTTGTAGAGAGTTGGTCTCCCAAGTTAGTAGAGTAAGGTGAAGATCTCCTCGATATAGATAGAAGGTTGGGTTTGGGTCCACGGAAGAAGTGGTATCACACCGGTTTGGTACCATTTCTAGGAAGTCGGTGTTAGTCTAGGGACATCGATTTCCCAACAATTGGTATCGAGCCGAGGTTGGTCCGGGATCGCCAATAGAGGGAGGAGTCCGTTGTAAGTGCAGGGCACTTACATTGGCGGTGCGATCGGTAAGCACGGGGTGCTTATATTGCTCGGTGGCATCGAGCGGCGCTAGAGGAGAGATCGCAGAGATCACGGTCCGGGATCGTGAAGAACACCGGTCCGGGACCAAGTGTAATTGACGTAGGGTGTCGGTAGAGATGGCAGATTTCTTGAGCGCGAGCGATGGCATGAAGAAGCTCAATAGCCATAACTATGGTTATTGGAGGACCCGCATAGAGTCATACCGCAAGGGCGGGATCTATGGGAGGTCGTTTCGAGCACCGCGACGGATCCTCCGGCGAGGGAGAGTTCTTTGAGGAAGTGGCGAATCAAGGCAGGAAAAGCGATGTTTGTCTTGAAGACGACGATCGAGGAGGACCTAGTGGAGCATATCCGAGATGCGAGAGACACCTAAGGAGGCATGGGAGACACCGGCGAAGCTATTCCGCAAGAAAAATGAGGCGCGACTCCGGCTCCTGGAGAACGAGCTTGCGGGTATCTCACAAGGCACTTTGAGTATTAGTCAATACTTTACAAAGGTGAAGAGTATATGCCGTGAGATATCTCGGCTTGACCCGGAGGAGAAGGTCGGTGAGGCTCGGATGAAGCGGATCATCATCCATGGCCTTAGACCCGAGTACAACGGGTTTATTGCTGCGGTGAGGGGTTGGCCAACGCAGCCAACACTAGTGGAGTTGGAGAATTTGTCTGGCTAATCAAGAGGCATTGGCCAAGCAAATGGGCAACATCACCTTGAATGAGAGAGATGAGGAGGAGGCACTCTTCATCAAGAAAAAGGGCCCCTTAAGAGGGCGAAGAGAGGCGAAGGAGTGGACAAGAGGTGGTAGATGTTGCCTAATGGAGAGCAAACATTCGGAGGGAGCTCAACTAGAGAGTGAAGAGGAAGATCAAGAAGATTTGATGGAGAGAAGAAGAAAGAGAGGAGAATGCTTCAAATGTGGCAAGAAAGGACATCTTGCTAGGAACTGCCGGAATGTCTCGGAAGGAAATGTGGTCTGCTACAAAGGACGTGGCACTAAGTGGGTGCCTTAGTGAAGAAGAATGGGATGCAGAGGCAGGCCTCACAATTGAGGAAGATGAGGTTTACTTTGTGGAGGACTTGACTGCAAGCGACACTCTATCGTCCGACCAAGATGAAGATGACGAAGAAGAAGAATGGGACATGGAAGAAGGCTTCTCCACCGAGGTGAGAGACTCAAATATTTCTAATGAGCTTCTAGTATTTGAGAATGTTAGAGATGAAGACTTGGAGGCTCCACCCAACGAAGATGATGATGTTGAGAATGAGGAGATAGAGCCTTTATTCATGGAGAATGATGAGGTTATTCATGGAGCGCATGAAGATACAAAAGTGCATTCTACAGTGAAGAAGGCTCAAGAAGCAAGTGACATGAATTGGAGAATGAGAAAGAAACCAAGTATAAGGTATGTCACTACTGCACCTCCTCGAGTTACTTTGCCTTCATATAAAGAAGTGACCAAAGGGCAAGTATGGAGGAGATCAAAGAAGAAAGAAGGGTTGTCTAATAGTGAGAAAAATGAAGAGGCCAAGATGAAGGGTGAGTCAACATTTTCAATGAAGAGACAAGAGAAGAAGAAGGCTCGCAATGGTAGAGCACGGAAGATCCGAGCAAGTATGCATTGAGAGGGAGTGTTAAGTTATGGCAATGCATACTTGGAATATTCTAGAATATTTGGGAAAGCACAAGAGAGAAGATATTTGCCATGGAAGAGTCTAGAACTATTTCTTCATGGCAAAGTAAAGAATAGTCTAGAAACTAGATATTTATGTATGGTAAGAAATATCTAGATAAGGACAAGAATATTCTAGAGCTAGATATTTTAGTTAGAAGAGTGTGGAATGTTGCCATGTGGCAACATCCTAAAGACTATGTACAAGTATAAATAGGGGTGCCTCCCTCCCCTAAGGTGCCATGACTTGAAGTGTCATTGTGTCCTAGGTAGCATGGCAAGGTTGCTATGGTGTGCTAGTGTGTATGTGTGTCATGGTGAGTCATAGGTAGCCACCTACAAGAAGAGTGTACCATATCAAGTTTGTGTTGTGAATAAAGGTTAAGCTCTTTTGTAGAGAGTTGGTCTCCCAAGTTAGTAGAGTAAGGTGAAGATCTCCTCGATATAGATAGAAGGTTGGGTTTGGGTCCACGGAAGAAGTGGTATCACACCGGTTTGGTACCATTTCTAGGAAGTCGGTGTTAGTCTAGGGACATCGATTTCCCAACAATTGGTATCGAGCCGAGGTTGGTCCGGGATCGCCAATAGAGGGAGGAGTCCGTTGTAAGTGCGAGGGCACTTACATTGGCCGGTGCGATCGGTAAGCACGAGGTGCTTATATTGCTCGGTGGCATCGAGCGGCGCTAGAGGAGAGATCGCGGAGATCACGATCCGGGATCGTGAAGAACACCTGATGCTGGGACCAAGTGTAATTGACGTAGGGTGTCGGTAGAGATGGCAGATTTCTTGAGCGCGAGCGATGGCATGAAGAAGCTCAATAGCCATAACTATGGTTATTGGAGGACCCGCATAGAGTCATACACGCAAGGGCGGGATCTATGGGAGGTCGTTTCGAGCACCGCGACAGATCCTCCGGCGAGGGAGAGTTCTTTGAGGAAGTGGCGAATCAAGGCAGGAAAAGCGATGTTTGTCTTGAAGACGACGATCGAGGAGGACCTAGTGGAGCATATCCGAGATGCGAGAGACACCTAAGGAGGCATGGGAGACACCGGCGAAGCTATTCCGCAAGAAAAATGAGGCGCGACTCCGGCTCCCGGAGAACGAGCTTGCGGGTATCTCACAAGGCACTTTGAGTATTAGTCAATACTTTACAAAGGTGAAGAGTATATGCCGTGAGATATCTCGACTTGACCCGGAGGAGAAGGTCGGTGAGGCTCGGATGAAGCGGATCATCATCCATGGCCTTAGACCCGAGTACAACGGGTTTATTGCTGCGGTGAGGGGTTGGCCAACGCAGCCAACACTAGTGGAGTTGGAGAATTTGTCTGGCTAATCAAGAGGCATTGGCCAAGCAAATGGGCAACATCACCTTGAATGAGAGAGATGAGGAGGAGGCACTCTTCATCAAGAAAAAGGGCCCCTTAAGAGGGCGAAGAGAGGCGAAGGAGTGGACAAGAGGTGGTAGATGTTGCCTAATGGAGAGCAAACATTCGGAGGGAGCTCAACTAGAGAGTGAAGAGGAAGATCAAGAAGATTTGATGGAGAGAAGAAGAAAGAGAGGAGAATGCTTCAAATGTGGCAAGAAAGGACATCTTGCTAGGAACTGCCGGAATGTCTCGGAAGGAAATGTGGCTGCTACAAAGGACGTGGCACTAAGTGGGTGCCTTAGTGAAGAAGAATGGGATGCGAGGCAGGCCTCACAATTGAGGAAGATGAGGTTTACTTTGTGGAGGACTTGATCGCAAGCGACACTCTATCGTCCGACCAAGATGAAGATGACGAAGAAGAAGAATGGGACATGGAAGAAGGCTTCTCCATCGAGGTGAGAGACTCAAATATTTCTAATGAGCTTCTAGTATTTGAGAATGTTAGAGATGAAGACTTGGAGGCTCCACCCAACGAAGATGATGATGTTGAGAATGAGGAGATAGAGCCTTTATTCATGGAGAATGATGAGGTTATTCATGGAGCGCATGAAGATACAAAAGTGCATTCTACAGTGAAGAAGGCTCAAGAAGCAAGTGACATGAATTGGAGAATGAGAAAGAAACCAAGTATAAGGTATGTCACTACTCGCACCTCCTCGAGTTACTTTGCCTTCATATAAAGAAGTGACCAAAGGGCAAGTATGGAGGAGATCAAAGAAGAAAGAAGGGTTGTCTAATAGTGAGAAAAATGAAGAGGCCAAGATGAAGGGTGAGTCAACATTTTCAATGAAGAGACAAGAGAAGAAGAAGGCTCGCAATGGTAGAGCACGGAAGATCCGAGCAAGTATGCATTGAGAGGGAGTGTTAAGTTATGGCAATGCATACTTGGAATATTCTAGAATATTTGGGAAAGCACAAGAGAGAAGATATTTGCCATGGAAGAGTCTAGAACTATTTCTTCATGGCAAAGTAAAGAATAGTCTAGAAACTAGATATTTATGTATGGTAAGAAATATCTAGATAAGGACAAGAATATTCTAGAGCTAGATATTTTAGTTAGAAGAGTGTGGAATGTTGCCATGTGGCAACATCCTAAAGACTATGTACAAGTATAAATAGGGGTGCCTCCCTCCCCTAAGGTGCCATGACTTGAAGTGTCATTGTGTCCTAGGTAGCATGGCAAGGTTGCTATGGTGTGCTAGTGTGTATGTGTGTCATGGTGAGTCATAGGTAGCCACCTACAAGAAGAGTGTACCATATCAAGTTTGTGTTGTGAATAAAGGTTAAGCTCTTTTGTAGAGAGTTGGTCTCCCAAGTTAGTAGAGTAAGGTGAAGATCTCCTCGATATAGATAGAAGGTTGGGTTTGGGTCCACGGAAGAAGTGGTATCACACCAGTTTGGTACCATTTCTAGGAAGTCGGTGTTAGTCTAGGGACATCGATTTCCCAACAATTGGTATCGAGCCGAGGTTGGTCCGGGACTGCCAATAGAGGGAGGAGTCCGTTGTAAGTGCAGGGCACTTACATTGGCGGTGCGATCGGTAAGCACGGGGTGCTTATATTGCTCGGTGGCATCGAGCGGCGCTAGAGGAGAGATCGCGAGAGATCACGATCCGGGATCGTGAAGAACACCTGATCCGGGACCAAGTGTAATTGACGTAGGGTGTCGGTAGAGATGGCAGATTTCTTGAGCGCGAGCGATGGCATGAAGAAGCTCAATAGCCATAACTATGGTTATTGGAGGACCCGCATAGAGTCATACCCGCAAGGGCGGGATCTATGGGAGGTCGTTTCGAGCACCGCGACAGATCCTCCGGCGAGGGAGAGTTCTTTGAGGAAGTGGCGAATCAAGGCAGGAAAAGCGATGTTTGTCTTGAAGACGACGATCGAGGAGGACCTAGTGGAGCATATCCGAGATGCGAGAGACACCTAAGGAGGCATGGGAGACACCGGCGAAGCTATTCTCGCAAGAAAAATGAGGCGCGACTCCGGCTCCTGGAGAACGAGCTTGCGGGTATCTCACAAGGCACTTTGAGTATTAGTCAATACTTTACAAAGGTGAAGAGTATATGCCGTGAGATATCTCGGCTTGACCCGGAGGAGAAGGTCGGTGAGGCTCGGATGAAGCGGATCATCATCCATGGCCTTAGACCCGAGTACAACGGGTTTATTGCTGCGGTGAGGGGTTGGCCAACGCAGCCAACACTAGTGGAGTTGGAGAATTTGCTCGGCTAATCAAGAGGCATTGGCCAAGCAAATGGGCAACATCACCTTGAATGAGAGAGATGAGGAGGAGGCACTCTTCATCAAGAAAAAGGGCCCCTTAAGAGGGCGAAGAGAGGCGAAGGAGTGGACAAGAGGTGGTAGATGTTGCCTAATGGAGAGCAAACATTCGGAGGGAGCTCAACTAGAGAGTGAAGAGGAAGATCAAGAAGATTTGATGGAGAGAAGAAGAAAGAGAGGAGAATGCTTCAAATGTGGCAAGAAAGGACATCTTGCTAGGAAGCTGCCGGAATGTCTCGGAAGGAAATGTGGCTGCTACAAAGGACGTGGCACTAAGTGGGTGCCTTAGTGAAGAAGAATGGGATGCAGAGGCGAGGCCTCACAATTGAGGAAGATGAGGTTTACTTTGTGGAGGACTTGATCGCAAGCGACACTCTATCGTCCGACCAAGATGAAGATGACGAAGAAGAAGAATGGGACATGGAAGAAGGCTTCTCCATCGAGGTGAGAGACTCAAATATTTCTAATGAGCTTCTAGTATTTGAGAATGTTAGAGATGAAGACTTGGAGGCTCCACCCAACGAAGATGATGATGTTGAGAATGAGGAGATAGAGCCTTTATTCATGGAGAATGATGAGGTTATTCATGGAGCGCATGAAGATACAAAAGTGCATTCTACGAGTGAAGAAGGCTCAAGAAGCAAGTGACATGAATTGGAGAATGAGAAAGAAACCAAGTATAAGGTATGTCACTACTGCACCTCCTCGAGTTACTTTGCCTTCATATAAAGAAGTGACCAAAGGGCAAGTATGGAGGAGATCAAAGAAGAA
The DNA here is from genome assembly GCA_031894775.1 of Chloris gayana. Lineage (NCBI taxonomy): Eukaryota > Viridiplantae > Streptophyta > Magnoliopsida > Poales > Poaceae > Chloris > Chloris gayana. The sequence continues at coordinate 12,322 of JAUNZO010003775.1, read as the reverse complement.
AGAAGGGTTGTCTAATAGTGAGAAAAATGAAGAGGCCAAGATGAAGGGTGAGTCAACATTTTCAATGAAGAGACAAGAGAAGAAGAAGGCTCGCAATGGTAGAGCACGAGAAGATCCGAGCAAGTATGCATTGAGAGGGAGTGTTAAGTTATGGCAATGCATACTTGGAATATTCTAGAATATTTGGGAAAGCACAAGAGAGAAGATATTTGCCATGGAAGAGTCTAGAACTATTTCTTCATGGCAAAGTAAAGAATAGTCTAGAAACTAGATATTTATGTATGGTAAGAAATATCTAGATAAGGACAAGAATATTCTAGAGCTAGATATTTTAGTTAGAAGAGTGTGGAATGTTGCCATGTGGCAACATCCTAAAGACTATGTACAAGTATAAATAGGGGTGCCTCCCTCCCCTAAGGTGCCATGACTTGAAGTGTCATTGTGTCCTAGGTAGCATGGCAAGGTTGCTATGGTGTGCTAGTGTGTATGTGTGTCATGGTGAGTCATAGGTAGCCACCTACAAGAAGAGTGTACCATATCAAGTTTGTGTTGTGAATAAAGGTTAAGCTCTTTTGTAGAGAGTTGGTCTCCCAAGTTAGTAGAGTAAGGTGAAGATCTCCTCGATATAGATAGAAGGTTGGGTTTGGGTCCACGGAAGAAGTGGTATCACACCGGTTTGGTACCATTTCTAGGAAGTCGGTGTTAGTCTAGGGACATCGATTTCCCAACAATTGGTATCGAGCCGAGGTTGGTCCGGGATCGCCAATAGAGGGAGGAGTCACGTTGTAAGTGCGAGGGCACTTACATTGGCCGGTGCGATCGGTAAGCACAGGGTGCTTATATTGCTCGGTGGCATCGAGCGGCGCTAGAGGAGAGATCGCGAGAGATCACGGTCTGGGATCGTGAAGAACACCTGATCCGGGACCAAGTGTAATTGACGTAGGGTGTCGGTAGAGATGGCAGATTTCTTGAGCGCGAGCGATGGCATGAAGAAGCTCAATAGCCATAACTATGGTTATTGGAGGACCCGCATAGAGTCATACACGCAAGGGCGGGATCTATGGGAGGTCGTTTCGAGCACCGCGACGGATCCTCCGGCGAGGGAGAGTTCTTTGAGGAAGTGGCGAATCAAGGCAGGAAAAGCGATGTTTGTCTTGAAGACGACGATCGAGGAGGACCTAGTGGAGCATATCCGAGATGCGAGAGACACCTAAGGAGGCATGGGAGACACCGGCGAAGCTATTCCGCAAGAAAAATGAGGCGCGACTCCGGCTCCTGGAGAACGAGCTTGCGGGTATCTCACAAGGCACTTTGAGTATTAGTCAATACTTTACAAAGGTGAAGAGTATATGCCGTGAGATATCTCGGCTTGACCGGAGGAGAAGGTCGGTGAGGCTCGGATGAAGCGGATCATCATCCATGGCCTTAGACCCGAGTACAACGGGTTTATTGCTGCGGTGAGGGGTTGGCCAACGCAGCCAACACTAGTGGAGTTGGAGAATTTGTCTGGCTAATCAAGAGGCATTGGCCAAGCAAATGGGCAACATCACCTTGAATGAGAGAGATGAGGAGGAGGCACTCTTCATCAAGAAAAAGGGCCCCTTAAGAGGGCGAAGAGAGGCGAAGGAGTGGACAAGAGGTGGTAGATGTTGCCTAATGGAGAGCAAACATTCGGAGGGAGCTCAACTAGAGAGTGAAGAGGAAGATCAAGAAGATTTGATGGAGAGAAGAAGAAAGAGAGGAGAATGCTTCAAATGTGGCAAGAAAGGACATCTTGCTAGGAAGCTACGGAATGTCTCGGAAGGAAATGTGGTCGCTACAAAGGACGTGGCACTAAGTGGGTGCCTTAGTGAAGAAGAATGGGATGCAGAGGCGAGGCCTCACAATTGAGGAAGATGAGGTTTACTTTGTGGAGGACTTGGCTGCAAGCGACACTCTATCGTCCGACCAAGATGAAGATGACGAAGAAGAAGAATGGGACATGGAAGAAGGCTTCTCCATCGAGGTGAGAGACTCAAATATTTCTAATGAGCTTCTAGTATTTGAGAATGTTAGAGATGAAGACTTGGAGGCTCCACCCAACGAAGATGATGATGTTGAGAATGAGGAGATAGAGCCTTTATTCATGGAGAATGATGAGGTTATTCATGGAGCGCATGAAGATACAAAAGTGCATTCTACAGTGAAGAAGGCTCAAGAAGCAAGTGACATGAATTGGAGAATGAGAAAGAAACCAAGTATAAGGTATGTCACTATCGCACCTCCTCGAGTTACTTTGCCTTCATATAAAGAAGTGACCAAAGGGCAAGTATGGAGGAGATCAAAGAAGAAAGAAGGGTTGTCTAATAGTGAGAAAAATGAAGAGGCCAAGATGAAGGGTGAGTCAACATTTTCAATGAAGAGACAAGAGAAGAAGAAGGCTCGCAATGGTAGAGCACGAGAAGATCCGAGCAAGTATGCATTGAGAGGGAGTGTTAAGTTATGGCAATGCATACTTGGAATATTCTAGAATATTTGGGAAAGCACAAGAGAGAAGATATTTGCCATGGAAGAGTCTAGAACTATTTCTTCATGGCAAAGTAAAGAATAGTCTAGAAACTAGATATTTATGTATGGTAAGAAATATCTAGATAAGGACAAGAATATTCTAGAGCTAGATATTTTAGTTAGAAGAGTGTGGAATGTTGCCATGTGGCAACATCCTAAAGACTATGTACAAGTATAAATAGGGGTGCCTCCCTCCCCTAAGGTGCCATGACTTGAAGTGTCATTGTGTCCTAGGTAGCATGGCAAGGTTGCTATGGTGTGCTAGTGTGTATGTGTGTCATGGTGAGTCATAGGTAGCCACCTACAAGAAGAGTGTACCATATCAAGTTTGTGTTGTGAATAAAGGTTAAGCTCTTTTGTAGAGAGTTGGTCTCCCAAGTTAGTAGAGTAAGGTGAAGATCTCCTCGATATAGATAGAAGGTTGGGTTTGGGTCCACGGAAGAAGTGGTATCACACCGGTTTGGTACCATTTCTAGGAAGTCGGTGTTAGTCTAGGGACATCGATTTCCCAACAATTGGTATCGGAGCCGAGGTTGGTCCGGGATCGCCAATAGAGGGAGGAGTCCGTTGTAAGTGCGGGGCACTTACATTGGCCGGTGCGATCGGTAAGCACGGGGTGCTTATATTGCTCGGTGGCATCGAGCGGCGCTAGAGGAGAGATCGCGAGAGATCACGATCCGGGATCGTGAAGAACACCGGTCCGGGACCAAGTGTAATTGACGTAGGGTGTCGGTAGAGATGGCAGATTTCTTGAGCGCGAGCGGTGGCATGAAGAAGCTCAATAGCCATAACTATGGTTATTGGAGGACCTGCATAGAGTCATACACGCAAGGGCGGGATCTATGGGAGGTCGTTTCGAGCACCGCGACGGATCCTCCGGCGAGGGAGAGTTCTTTGAGGAAGTGGCGAATCAAGGCGGGAAAAGCGATGTTTGTCTTGAAGACGACGATCGAGGAGGACCTAGTGGAGCATATCCGAGATGCGAGAGACACCTAAGGAGGCATGGGAGACACCGGCGAAGCTATTCTGCAAGAAAAATGAGGCGCGACTCCGGCTCCTGGAGAACGAGCTTGCGGGTATCTCACAAGGCACTTTGAGTATTAGTCAATACTTTACAAAGGTGAAGAGTATATGCCGTGAGATATCTCGACTTGACCCGGAGGAGAAGGTCGGTGAGGCTCGGATGAAGCGGATCATCATCCATGGCCTTAGACCCGAGTACAACGGGTTTATTGCTGCGGTGAGGGGTTGGCCAACGCAGCCAACACTAGTGGAGTTGGAGAATTTGCTCGGCTAATCAAGAGGCATTGGCCAAGCAAATGGGCAACATCACCTTGAATGAGAGAGATGAGGAGGAGGCACTCTTCATCAAGAAAAAGGGCCCCTTAAGAGGGCGAAGAGAGGCGAAGGAGTGGACAAGAGGTGGTAGATGTTGCCTAATGGAGAGCAAACATTCGGAGGGAGCTCAACTAGAGAGTGAAGAGGAAGATCAAGAAGATTTGATGGAGAGAAGAAGAAAGAGAGGAGAATGCTTCAAATGTGGCAAGAAAGGACATCTTGCTAGGAAGCTGCGGAATGTCTCGGAAGGAAATGTGGCTGCTACAAAGGACGTGGCACTAAGTGGGTGCCTTAGTGAAGAAGAATGGGATGCGAGGCGAGGCCTCACAATTGAGGAAGATGAGGTTTACTTTGTGGAGGACTTGACTGCAAGCGACACTCTATCGTCCGACCAAGATGAAGATGACGAAGAAGAAGAATGGGACATGGAAGAAGGCTTCTCCATCGAGGTGAGAGACTCAAATATTTCTAATGAGCTTCTAGTATTTGAGAATGTTAGAGATGAAGACTTGGAGGCTCCACCCAACGAAGATGATGATGTTGAGAATGAGGAGATAGAGCCTTTATTCATGGAGAATGATGAGGTTATTCATGGAGCGCATGAAGATACAAAAGTGCATTCTACGAGTGAAGAAGGCTCAAGAAGCAAGTGACATGAATTGGAGAATGAGAAAGAAACCAAGTATAAGGTATGTCACTACCGCACCTCCTCGAGTTACTTTGCCTTCATATAAAGAAGTGACCAAAGGGCAAGTATGGAGGAGATCAAAGAAGAAAGAAGGGTTGTCTAATAGTGAGAAAAATGAAGAGGCCAAGATGAAGGGTGAGTCAACATTTTCAATGAAGAGACAAGAGAAGAAGAAGGCTCGCAATGGTAGAGCACGGAAGATCCGAGCAAGTATGCATTGAGAGGGAGTGTTAAGTTATGGCAATGCATACTTGGAATATTCTAGAATATTTGGGAAAGCACAAGAGAGAAGATATTTGCCATGGAAGAGTCTAGAACTATTTCTTCATGGCAAAGTAAAGAATAGTCTAGAAACTAGATATTTATGTATGGTAAGAAATATCTAGATAAGGACAAGAATATTCTAGAGCTAGATATTTTAGTTAGAAGAGTGTGGAATGTTGCCATGTGGCAACATCCTAAAGACTATGTACAAGTATAAATAGGGGTGCCTCCCCTCCCTAAGGTGCCATGACTTGAAGTGTCATTGTGTCCTAGGTAGCATGGCAAGGTTGCTATGGTGTGCTAGTGTGTATGTGTGTCATGGTGAGTCATAGGTAGCCACCTACAAGAAGAGTGTACCATATCAAGTTTGTGTTGTGAATAAAGGTTAAGCTCTTTTGTAGAGAGTTGGTCTCCCAAGTTAGTAGAGTAAGGTGAAGATCTCCTCGATATAGATAGAAGGTTGGGTTTGGGTCCACGGAAGAAGTGGTATCACACCAGTTTGGTACCATTTCTAGGAAGTCGGTGTTAGTCTAGGGACATCGATTTCCCAACAACATGTATTTAAAACAAATAATAAAAATTGGAATATATCAAAATATTATTAAAAATATCATAGAAAGAATAACTGCTACTTCAACTAGCTATGAGTCTTAATCGGATAAAGCAATCTGATGTCAAGTCAACAATGATTACCTGAAGAAGAATCAGGTAGCACAGAGGGCTTTTTGAATCTGATTCCCGGCACAGAGAGCAAACTTGCAATGACTCCTCGGACACAGCACCAGTTGAACTGGACACATCTGGCTCTGACATTAGAGCATCATTTCCTTCATTTACAGATGACTTCATAGTTTCAGCAAATTTGGACTGCTCTGCTCTCATTTTCGCCTAAGGTCCAGGAGAAGGAACGTGCGCTTAATATAAGATATGAAAGGTCCAAGCAAACAAGTAACCTTACAACTAGAATTAAGATAGTGCAGAGCATAGATGAATCAAGGAAGGTTAAAACTAAATTTGCATCAAAGTAACAAACTAGTCCGAGAATTTATAAAGAATATAATAATGTTGTATATTTTCAAAAGCCTGCACAACAAATATATCACATCGAACTTTAAAGGTTGGGATTTGAGACAGATGTAACCAACTGTGTACTTCACAGGTAAACCTCTTACCATAATTTCAGCTTGGCGTTGGCGAGCTTTTGCTTTCTTTTCCAATGAGTCTGAAGAAAACTCATGGCTTTCTTTGGAGCTGGTCTGATTTGGAGTGGACGGGACTACATGTGGTGCCATTTGCCTCAATGCAAACATGCACTCCTTACTTAGCTTGGCAAATTTCTTTAACAAGTTCTCAATTAGAGACGGAATGTTACAGTACTTGGATCCAGAGAAAGTGATATCATTCTCTTCTTTGTATTTCTTCATTAATGAAACAAGCAAGGTCAACATACTCTCTTTCTTTGTCTTGCCAGACTCTGGGGCAACTAGTTCAGTAGAATAAGTCAAGATGGGAAAAGTCTCTTCCATATGTGACGATAAGACAACCCATGACTCATCATCATGCTGCACAATGTCCATCCCACACTGGCTCGCGTATATTTGACTTTCTGATTCACAGATATCAAGTGCCAACCAAAGCAGATGCAAACTCGTCACGAGAACATTATCAGGGGCACGTGATGCTGACGTCGCATCACTGTACAGGGCATAAAAAAGAACAGAGCGAACAATCTGAAGGATGCCCTTGGAGGTTGCAACTTTAGAAATATTTCTCAGGGGGTAAAAACACGAGTCCACTGAGGTAGCTGAGCATTGAGAGCAGAGATTTTGCAGAAACGGTAGTATCTTTCTTCAGCAAATTGTAATTCCCTGGAATTCCAACGAGGGTGATACAGGTCCAAATCCTTCCAGCATGTTTTGCGAAGTACATACTTACCCTATCATAAGTTTTTATGTTAGTCAAATTTGAATGGCAAACAATATTTGCAGGAAGTAATACGTTTTGAAAGACAAATACCTGCTTCATGCCAGATGGATTAGAATAAACTGCCAACGAATCCAGAACATTTTGAAGCTCATTGCTTGATGAAAGATCGCGAGGAAGAGACTTCACAATCTGGCTATGGGTGGCATCTCCAATAGCTAACTTATAAATCAATTCTCTTTTTAAGTTGTCTACTGTAGAAAGTCCACAAAATCGCCGTTCTTTAACTAACTGTATGATAAATGTTAGCATTTCTTGCACCAAAACTGACTCATACCTGAAAACAATATCAGATCAGAACCTCTTCATAAAAATCAATATTCTAAACTTAACAAAAAGTTCAGGTAGATGAATCTAATATGAGCAGAGGAAAATAGTGACTGTGAACACGTATTTCATCACTGAAGAAAAATCTTGAACATTGATTGAATTGCAATTACACATGCATACTCCCTCCGTCCCAGTTTATTTGACATTCTCGAGGTGTTTTGGGGTGTCCAGGTTCAGAGAATGTTCAATGAATCTGGACAGACGGCGTGTCCGGATTCAAAGAATGTCCAGAAAGCCAGAATGACAAGTAATTTGGTACAGGGAGTGCTATTTAGCTTATTAGGCATGTCATCAAATGGTTCATTTTTCCCGTTTGCATACACAAACCGTATGTTATTGTTATATCAACAATGTCAGTGTTAGTAATAGATTGTTTGATCCAAATAAAGTATGTGGTCACACAAAAAAAACATAACTTGTGCCAAAAAAGATGTTACTAATCCACGAGATATAAATGATCACTATTAGAACTGCACTCGTAGGATGCTCCCCAAAAAGTACTAGACAATCAGCAACCAAGCAAAAAAATAGGTCAGTGTGCCTCAGCATCACTCAAGCATGCAAATGATAAAATTTGACATGGAGAAGGAAACAAGTAATGAATGATTGCAGAAGTGATCATGAAAGATAGGAAACATCATTTTTAACTTTAACTTATCAAAAATTGAAGAATCAATACTAAGACAGAAATATAGCATGGCAGTGGGATGTTGGGCCTTACTCATTCTGTTCTGAGAGATCCAAAGATGTGTAGCTCAACAAACCAAACCGTTCTTGAATCGTTCTAACAAAGAATTCAGGAGACGATAGCGCAGCACAACATTGAAGCAGAAACAGGTCCGACTCTAAACCTTGTTCAAGCCTGGAAATATAGTGGATTAACTTCAGCACCATAATTGAACAGTAGATAGTCATGAGATCACGAGGGAATTACCATTGCACAGAGCGGTACCACTCAGCACTCAATATAGCTGCATCACCGTTCTTACGCCACATTCCAGCACGTACTTGGGCACAGAACACTCTCACTCTTAGTGGATGCTCCATCACAATTGAAGCAAAACCGTAAGGCTGACAACCTTTAAGAACAATAGAAAAGAACTCATCGGACTGCACATTTGAACCTTCATCGGGCTTGGCATACTCTCCAAAACATTTTTTCAGTGCCTTCCGCAGAAGTGAAGATAGCATACGATGTAAAGGGATGTGAAACGATGTTTCTTGTGAACTTACATCGAAGACAACATGAGGCCACCCTCTAGCATTGAGTATACCTAGTTCCTCAATTCTTGAATCTGGCTGGGCATACAAAAGGCTGCCATCAGTCAGAGTATAAGAAATGGCATTCTCCGGGTGCAACCGTACATCTGTTGCATTGCTACTCTCACTCATCTTTCCTTTGCCTGTTCCGTTACTAGCCTGAGCCATCGAATCTTGATCAACATGCATCATGCTGTCCTGCTCTTGCACAGTACTAAAGGCCTCATGATAATCTGATTGACATTCTTCATTTACTTTGATACCCGCTGCATCCATCTTTGTACTTGGGCCTCCCTTATCAGAAGTCAAACGCTCTTCAAGAAAAGCCACAAAATTGCGAGGATCACTGCTGCTAGCATCCAGGGAGGATAGCTTGCTCCTCAGAGCTATATCAGGTTCCAACCAACTTTCAATAGCTCTGAGACATTGAAGAATTAACCAGACAGCAGGTGGTGGCACTCCGCAACTCAAAGAACTGTCTCCGCTACTTGAAACGGATATTGAGTTTTCCTGTGAGACCCTTCCAACTTTTGCATTCCGCTGATTCTCGGCATTTTCCATGCCTTTAATCGCAGTGGAGCAGACAGTAACATCAGTTGATTCATGTTGCTCAGGAGGAGAAAAAGCTCCCTTCATCAGAAGATTTTGAACAATGCCTAGATAGTGCCCCATCACGAAAGGGGCAGATAGATGCTCATTCTCATCTTCAGCATGAATACTTGTCACTCTCTTCTGAGGATCCATTCCTTGCACAAGTGATAAGAGCTTAATCCATGCCCTTGTTAGATCAGGTTTCTCATAAGCAACATACTTAGAAACCTCCTCATGACTCAGAACATAGCGTGTATCTTCTAATAATCTAACAGACACATCAAATAAATTCCCCCATTTGTTTGTCTGCACATAACAAGGTAAAAGGTCCCCATGACTATATGAAATAACATTGTAGGAGCCAATATTGATTGAGCTCGCAGAGAGTAACAATGTCAATGACATAAAACCATCGGTCGAATAATTCTTGATTATAGACATTTTTTTTGCAATCTAGGATACTAGAGCCCTTAGTACGAATTTATTAAAGTAAAAAAGGTATTGCTTGAGATGTTTAACAGTATATACATATTCCAAATAATTCACGGAATAACATAAATTATGGCAAACAGGTCTGATAATAGATTAGCAATAGGTACTAAATTCTTTGAGCGATAAGAGAGAAAAAACAAGCACAAGTAGTCAAAGATACCTGTAGACGAGCATCCTCACTAATGCAAGATCGAAACAGATCCATCAAGCACCCAAAAAGAACGCCCAACAAATCAACCTCACGCACAAGCCTTGGAGTTAATGTAGGCACAGTGAATATTTGCACTGAGAAGGTTGGCATCAGCGAGTATTCCTCCAGCAGGGAGTCATTGCATGCTTTGATAACTTCACCAAATATAACAGGGTAGTAGCGTATGAAAACCTTGGCAAACTCATACTTGAAAGCCGGGTCACTGATAAGCTTCAAAAGCAACTCATGCAATTTCTTCACAACCTTCTTGTCAAGCAACCTTTCTGCCCTGATCAAGGTATCTAGCAGATCTGGGCACTCACGGATCCTTAGGGACACAAAACTAAGAAGGCTTTCACTGCATGTGCAAAATTCAAGAAGCATGCTTGAAACAGAAGTTGTCAGCTCGTCAGCCACCCTCTTGCATGAGCTACCGCCGTCACCCTTTGCGCGTGGTGGTTCAACCATGCATATCCTCTCCTTCCAAACCTGCAAAAGCACGTCCAGCACAGGCCCCACAGAACTCGCAAGCTCCTCCGGAAGAGGCTTGATCTGCTCAGCCCCCTTGTGCTTGGAGCAGAACCCTTCACGCTTCCAGGCAGTAGCATCGCCACAGTCACAGCATCCACCCCCGTATACATGATGGAGTAATCATGGTCCTCGTGGTTGCCATTCTGGAAGCAAGGGACACAGATGGCACATGTCGGGTCATTCTCGCAAGTCCGGCACCGGTACGCAAGGTCATTCTGCCCCCAGACAGACCCACAGACCGCCCGCTCTCCTTGGGCGGAATGCTCCAGATGCTCCAGCATTGCCTCCGGCTCGTGGTTGAACATCAACCACTGCAGCCAAGACAAGCTCTCACTGTACGCATCGCCACTGCTGCTACCGCCTGCATCCTTCTTCGAAGCCTTCCGGGACTCCAGCTTATCGGTGCCTGCTGATAGGATGAGCTTCACGATATCAGCAATCTCATCCTTGTGTGCCTCCGTGTAAACCAATAAGCCTTCTTGGTGCTCTTGCAGCAGTTCCTGGGGCACCCCGTGGAGAATGAGCTTCTGCAGGGACAGGGCAGTGAGACACACATTAGTGGATTTCTAGTGCCTGAGTTCTACTGAACCACCTAGATCATCATTACCAAGTTAAGACTGTAACCGGTCAACTGGTTCCGTTTTGAACCCAACAAGCCTAGTTCCTGAACAAATGTCTCGTTGCTACCTTGAGAAATCACAAGGAAATGGCCGATCCGCCCTAACTAAAATTAGAAAGGAGACGCGCCAAACTGGCATTGCAGGTCTAACAGAACCCTTTTTTTCTGGAAGGAACACTTGCAAATATGAAGGTGACTGATGGCAAGCACTGATAACTACGAGCGCCATCACCAATAGGTGGTATGAACAGGCCCCCCAAACCCGGAACCAACCAATCCACAGGCAGACCGAAAAGAAAAACGTCTAGAGCACATGGGAATCAACCACCGGCACGGGACGGGGCCGCGATTGACGGGACGCACCTGCTCGATACGCTGCTGCGGCGACAGCTCCGGCGGCGGCACGGGCGCCCCTCGCCGGCGTCGATCCCGGCCATGGCCCGCAGCCAGTGGGCGCAGCTCCAGTGGCCCGATCGGCCGCCCCCACGCCCCAGCCTCGCCGAATCAGGCGATCAGCCACCGCAGGTCGCCGGCCCCAGGTTTCGAATCCGGCGCCTGGAACCCCCGGGGACCTCGAGAGGCTCGGGCCCGGGGATCCGCCTCCTCCGGCCGCGACGCAGCCCCCTGCTCGACGGACGGCTCCGGCAACAAGTGGGCAGGGCAAGCACCAGGAGAACAAGAACAGACGGGTGGAGAGAGAGGGAAAAAAATCGTTAACCCTAACAGCGCCGGGGTTATTTATAATTTCGCCGGGCAGGCTCGAGACGATTCGTGCAGGGTTGCGGGTCTATTTTCCGCTTTTCTCTGGTTCTCTCCCCCTCCCCGAGAACTGGCTGATGGTGTGTTGGCTGGGATGATGATGATGGAGGAGGCAGGAGGCGGCTTCGTGGTGGAGTGGAAGGAATCCCGTGCTTATCCCCCGCCCGGTGTTGAAGGCGGAGAGGAGGTTAGCTCGCCCGCTGACTCGTGGGCCGGCACCCAGATCCGTGGCGCCCATCGGGGCCGTGCCACGCCGCCACGGTGGGTAATCCCGTTTGGTTCGACAGTCACTGCCGGTGGGGCCCAGTGGTTTTATCAACTAAAATAGGCCCGGGTGGACGCGCATGTTGCCGTGGGCCAATTTGCGCAAGCATTCAGGTCGGACTAGTAGGAGCGCTCCTAGATCTTTAAAAGAAAAAGTAGGAAAGCCCTTTGGTGAGGGAGGGCAGGACATGTCGCATTGACTAATTGAGTAATCGTGGTGGTGTTTGATTATTACAAGTGCGAGCGTTAACCCGGAGGCGGAGGAAATCAGAAAACGCCAGTATATACGGCTTGGGTGATGATTTACTCCATCCAAAGTTGTGAACACGCCGACACGGCCGGTCATGGTCTTAGTAAACTAATGGTGGCTGTATGTACGCCGTGTATAATCGCAGCACGTTAGTACGCGTCACCACGTTATCTGTTGCGTGGCAAAAAAAAGATTAATAAATCAATCACTACAGAT
>JAUNZO010003772.1:0-27787 GCA_031894775.1 Chloris gayana | reverse complement strand
CATGTATTTAAAACAAATAATAAAAATTGGAATATATCAAAATATTATTAAAAATATCATAGAAAGAATAACTGCTACTTCAACTAGCTATGAGTCTTAATCGGATAAAGCAATCTGATGTCAAGTCAACAATGATTACCTGAAGAAGAATCAGGTAGCACAGAGGGCTTTTTGAATCTGATTCCCGGCACAGAGAGCAAACTTGCAATGACTCCTCAGACACAGCACCAGTTGAACTGGACACATCTGGCTCTGACATTAGAGCATCATTTCCTTCATTTACAGATGACTTCATAGTTTCAGCAAATTTGGACTGCTCTGCTCTCATTTTCGCCTAAGGTCCAGGAGAAGGAACGTGCGCTTAATATAAGATATGAAAGGTCCAAGCAAACAAGTAACCTTACAACTAGAATTAAGATAGTGCAGAGCATAGATGAATCAAGGAAGGTTAAAACTAAATTTGCATCAAAGTAACAAACTAGTCCGAGAATTTATAAAGAATATAATAATGTTGTATATTTTCAAAAGCCTGCACAACAAATATATCACATCGAACTTTAAAGGTTGGGATTTGAGACAGATGTAACCAACTGTGTACTTCACAGGTAAACCTCTTACCATAATTTCAGCTTGGCGTTGGCGAGCTTTTGCTTTCTTTTCCAATGAGTCTGAAGAAAACTCATGGCTTTCTTTGGAGCTGGTCTGATTTGGAGTGGACGGGACTACATGTGGTGCCATTTGCCTCAATGCAAACATGCACTCCTTACTTAGCTTGGCAAATTTCTTTAACAAGTTCTCAATTAGAGACGGAATGTTACAGTACTTGGATCCAGAGAAAGTGATATCATTCTCTTCTTTGTATTTCTTCATTAATGAAACAAGCAAGGTCAACATACTCTCTTTCTTTGTCTTGCCAGACTCTGGGGCAACTAGTTCAGTAGAATAAGTCAAGATGGGAAAAGTCTCTTCCATATGTGACGATAAGACAACCCATGACTCATCATCATGCTGCACAATGTCCATCCCACACTGGCTCGCGTATATTTGACTTTCTGATTCACAGATATCAAGTGCCAACCAAAGCAGATGCAAACTCGTCACGAGAACATTATCAGGGGCACGTGATGCTGACGTCGCATCACTGTACAGGGCATAAAAAAGAACAGAGCGAACAATCTGAAGGATGCCCTTGGAGGTTGCAACTTTAGAAATATTTCTCAGGGGGTAAAAACACGAGTCCACTGAGGTAGCTGAGCATTGAGAGCAGAGATTTTGCAGAAACGGTAGTATCTTTCTTCAGCAAATTGTAATTCCCTGGAATTCCAACGAGGGTGATACAGGTCCAAATCCTTCCAGCATGTTTTGCGAAGTACATACTTACCCTATCATAAGTTTTTATGTTAGTCAAATTTGAATGGCAAACAATATTTGCAGGAAGTAATACGTTTTGAAAGACAAATACCTGCTTCATGCCAGATGGATTAGAATAAACTGCCAACGAATCCAGAACATTTTGAAGCTCATTGCTTGATGAAAGATCGCGAGGAAGAGACTTCACAATCTGGCTATGGGTGGCATCTCCAATAGCTAACTTATAAATCAATTCTCTTTTTAAGTTGTCTACTGTAGAAAGTCCACAAAATCGCCGTTCTTTAACTAACTGTATGATAAATGTTAGCATTTCTTGCACCAAAACTGACTCATACCTGAAAACAATATCAGATCAGAACCTCTTCATAAAAATCAATATTCTAAACTTAACAAAAAGTTCAGGTAGATGAATCTAATATGAGCAGAGGAAAATAGTGACTGTGAACACGTATTTCATCACTGAAGAAAAATCTTGAACATTGATTGAATTGCAATTACACATGCATACTCCCTCCGTCCCAGTTTATTTGACATTCTCGAGGTGTTTTGGGGTGTCCAGGTTCAGAGAATGTTCAATGAATCTGGACAGACGGCGTGTCCGGATTCAAAGAATGTCCAGAAAGCCAGAATGACAAGTAATTTGGTACAGGGAGTGCTATTTAGCTTATTAGGCATGTCATCAAATGGTTCATTTTTCCCGTTTGCATACACAAACCGTATGTTATTGTTATATCAACAATGTCAGTGTTAGTAATAGATTGTTTGATCCAAATAAAGTATGTGGTCACACAAAAAAAACATAACTTGTGCCAAAAAAGATGTTACTAATCCACGAGATATAAATGATCACTATTAGAACTGCACTCGTAGGATGCTCCCCAAAAAGTACTAGACAATCAGCAACCAAGCAAAAAAATAGGTCAGTGTGCCTCAGCATCACTCAAGCATGCAAATGATAAAATTTGACATGGAGAAGGAAACAAGTAATGAATGATTGCAGAAGTGATCATGAAAGATAGGAAACATCATTTTTAACTTTAACTTATCAAAAATTGAAGAATCAATACTAAGACAGAAATATAGCATGGCAGTGGGATGTTGGGCCTTACTCATTCTGTTCTGAGAGATCCAAAGATGTGTAGCTCAACAAACCAAACCGTTCTTGAATCGTTCTAACAAAGAATTCAGGAGACGATAGCGCAGCACAACATTGAAGCAGAAACAGGTCCGACTCTAAACCTTGTTCAAGCCTGGAAATATAGTGGATTAACTTCAGCACCATAATTGAACAGTAGATAGTCATGAGATCACGAGGGAATTACCATTGCACAGAGCGGTACCACTCAGCACTCAATATAGCTGCATCACCGTTCTTACGCCACATTCCAGCACGTACTTGGGCACAGAACACTCTCACTCTTAGTGGATGCTCCATCACAATTGAAGCAAAACCGTAAGGCTGACAACCTTTAAGAACAATAGAAAAGAACTCATCGGACTGCACATTTGAACCTTCATCGGGCTTGGCATACTCTCCAAAACATTTTTTCAGTGCCTTCCGCAGAAGTGAAGATAGCATACGATGTAAAGGGATGTGAAACGATGTTTCTTGTGAACTTACATCGAAGACAACATGAGGCCACCCTCTAGCATTGAGTATACCTAGTTCCTCAATTCTTGAATCTGGCTGGGCATACAAAAGGCTGCCATCAGTCAGAGTATAAGAAATGGCATTCTCCGGGTGCAACCGTACATCTGTTGCATTGCTACTCTCACTCATCTTTCCTTTGCCTGTTCCGTTACTAGCCTGAGCCATCGAATCTTGATCAACATGCATCATGCTGTCCTGCTCTTGCACAGTACTAAAGGCCTCATGATAATCTGATTGACATTCTTCATTTACTTTGATACCCGCTGCATCCATCTTTGTACTTGGGCCTCCCTTATCAGAAGTCAAACGCTCTTCAAGAAAAGCCACAAAATTGCGAGGATCACTGCTGCTAGCATCCAGGGAGGATAGCTTGCTCCTCAGAGCTATATCAGGTTCCAACCAACTTTCAATAGCTCTGAGACATTGAAGAATTAACCAGACAGCAGGTGGTGGCACTCCGCAACTCAAAGAACTGTCTCCGCTACTTGAAACGGATATTGAGTTTTCCTGTGAGACCCTTCCAACTTTTGCATTCCGCTGATTCTCGGCATTTTCCATGCCTTTAATCGCAGTGGAGCAGACAGTAACATCAGTTGATTCATGTTGCTCAGGAGGAGAAAAAGCTCCCTTCATCAGAAGATTTTGAACAATGCCTAGATAGTGCCCCATCACGAAAGGGGCAGATAGATGCTCATTCTCATCTTCAGCATGAATACTTGTCACTCTCTTCTGAGGATCCATTCCTTGCACAAGTGATAAGAGCTTAATCCATGCCCTTGTTAGATCAGGTTTCTCATAAGCAACATACTTAGAAACCTCCTCATGACTCAGAACATAGCGTGTATCTTCTAATAATCTAACAGACACATCAAATAAATTCCCCCATTTGTTTGTCTGCACATAACAAGGTAAAAGGTCCCCATGACTATATGAAATAACATTGTAGGAGCCAATATTGATTGAGCTCGCAGAGAGTAACAATGTCAATGACATAAAACCATCGGTCGAATAATTCTTGATTATAGACATTTTTTTTTGCAATCTAGGATACTAGAGCCCTTAGTACGAATTTATTAAAGTAAAAAAGGTATTGCTTGAGATGTTTAACAGTATATACATATTCCAAATAATTCACGGAATAACATAAATTATGGCAAACAGGTCTGATAATAGATTAGCAATAGGTACTAAATTCTTTGAGCGATAAGAGAGAAAAAACAAGCACAAGTAGTCAAAGATACCTGTAGACGAGCATCCTCACTAATGCAAGATCGAAACAGATCCATCAAGCACCCAAAAAGAACGCCCAACAAATCAACCTCACGCACAAGCCTTGGAGTTAATGTAGGCACAGTGAATATTTGCACTGAGAAGGTTGGCATCAGCGAGTATTCCTCCAGCAGGGAGTCATTGCATGCTTTGATAACTTCACCAAATATAACAGGGTAGTAGCGTATGAAAACCTTGGCAAACTCATACTTGAAAGCCGGGTCACTGATAAGCTTCAAAAGCAACTCATGCAATTTCTTCACAACCTTCTTGTCAAGCAACCTTTCTGCCCTGATCAAGGTATCTAGCAGATCTGGGCACTCACGGATCCTTAGGGACACAAAACTAAGAAGGCTTTCACTGCATGTGCAAAATTCAAGAAGCATGCTTGAAACAGAAGTTGTCAGCTCGTCAGCCACCCTCTTGCATGAGCTACCGCCGTCACCCTTTGCGCGTGGTGGTTCAACCATGCATATCCTCTCCTTCCAAACCTGCAAAAGCACGTCCAGCACAGGCCCCACAGAACTCGCAAGCTCCTCCGGAAGAGGCTTGATCTGCTCAGCCCCCTTGTGCTTGGAGCAGAACCCTTCACGCTTCCAGGCAGTAGCATCGCCACAGTCACAGCATCCACCCCCGTATACATGATGGAGTAATCATGGTCCTCGTGGTTGCCATTCTGGAAGCAAGGGACACAGATGGCACATGTCGGGTCATTCTCGCAAGTCCGGCACCGGTACGCAAGGTCATTCTGCCCCCAGACAGACCCACAGACCGCCCGCTCTCCTTGGGCGGAATGCTCCAGATGCTCCAGCATTGCCTCCGGCTCGTGGTTGAACATCAACCACTGCAGCCAAGACAAGCTCTCACTGTACGCATCGCCACTGCTGCTACCGCCTGCATCCTTCTTCGAAGCCTTCCGGGACTCCAGCTTATCGGTGCCTGCTGATAGGATGAGCTTCACGATATCAGCAATCTCATCCTTGTGTGCCTCCGTGTAAACCAATAAGCCTTCTTGGTGCTCTTGCAGCAGTTCCTGGGGCACCCCGTGGAGAATGAGCTTCTGCAGGGACAGGGCAGTGAGACACACATTAGTGGATTTCTAGTGCCTGAGTTCTACTGAACCACCTAGATCATCATTACCAAGTTAAGACTGTAACCGGTCAACTGGTTCCGTTTTGAACCCAACAAGCCTAGTTCCTGAACAAATGTCTCGTTGCTACCTTGAGAAATCACAAGGAAATGGCCGATCCGCCCTAACTAAAATTAGAAAGGAGACGCGCCAAACTGGCATTGCAGGTCTAACAGAACCCTTTTTTTCTGGAAGGAACACTTGCAAATATGAAGGTGACTGATGGCAAGCACTGATAACTACGAGCGCCATCACCAATAGGTGGTATGAACAGGCCCCCCAAACCCGGAACCAACCAATCCACAGGCAGACCGAAAAGAAAAACGTCTAGAGCACATGGGAATCAACCACCGGCACGGGACGGGGCCGCGATTGACGGGACGCACCTGCTCGATACGCTGCTGCGGCGACAGCTCCGGCGGCGGCACGGGCGCCCCTCGCCGGCGTCGATCCCGGCCATGGCCCGCAGCCAGTGGGCGCAGCTCCAGTGGCCCGATCGGCCGCCCCCACGCCCCAGCCTCGCCGAATCAGGCGATCAGCCACCGCAGGTCGCCGGCCCCAGGTTTCGAATCCGGCGCCTGGAACCCCCGGGGACCTCGAGAGGCTCGGGCCCGGGGATCCGCCTCCTCCGGCCGCGACGCAGCCCCCTGCTCGACGGACGGCTCCGGCAACAAGTGGGCAGGGCAAGCACCAGGAGAACAAGAACAGACGGGTGGAGAGAGAGGGAAAAAATCGTTAACCCTAACAGCGCCGGGGTTATTTATAATTTCGCCGGGCAGGCTCGAGACGATTCGTGCAGGGTTGCGGGTCTATTTTCCGCTTTTCTCTGGTTCTCTCCCCCTCCCCGAGAACTGGCTGATGGTGTGTTGGCTGGGATGATGATGATGGAGGAGGCAGGAGGCGGCTTCGTGGTGGAGTGGAAGGAATCCCGTGCTTATCCCCCGCCCGGTGTTGAAGGCGGAGAGGAGGTTAGCTCGCCCGCTGACTCGTGGGCCGGCACCCAGATCCGTGGCGCCCATCGGGGCCGTGCCACGCCGCCACGGTGGGTAATCCCGTTTGGTTCGACAGTCACTGCCGGTGGGGCCCAGTGGTTTTATCAACTAAAATAGGCCCGGGTGGACGCGCATGTTGCCGTGGGCCAATTTGCGCAAGCATTCTCTAGGTCGGACTAGTAGGAGCGCTCCTAGATCTTTAAAAGAAAAAGTAGGAAAGCCCTTTGGTGAGGGAGGGCAGGACATGTCGCATTGACTAATTGAGTAATCGTGGTGGTGTTTGATTATTACAAGTGCGAGCGTTAACCCGGAGGCGGAGGAAATCAGAAAACGCCAGTATATACGGCTTGAGTGATGATTTACTCCATCCAAAGTTGTGAACACGCCGACACGGCCGGTCATCGTCTTATATAGTAAACTAATGGTGGCTGTATGTACGCCGTGTATAATCGCAGCACGTTAGTACGCGTCACCACGTTATCTGTTGCGTGGCAAAAAAAAGATTAATAAATCAATCACTACAGATCGCTAGAAGCACCAATGGCTGGTCGATGTGCAAAGTGGCGGCGCCCGAGACGCATGTTGAGCTCGAGTACAGCACAGTACTACTTGGCTTTCGGAGTGAGTGACTGATATCTCAGTCGCGCGTCGCATGCCCCGACCACGTCCACCGACCTGAATTCTCCAGTTACGCAAATGTGGATTGGCGTAGGGAATTGGCACACCTGAGAATGAGCCGAGGTGGACAGGACAGGGCAGGACAGTTGGCACAGTCAATCGCCATCGTCAAAATCTCACGCGCGGAGAAACTTGCAAGGTGTTTGGTTCGAACATGGCAACTCAAACACAATGGTAATTAGAACCGGCTGGTATCGTAACTAATGTAACAAAATCCAGACATTGTTTGGTTCCAACTTCGTAATTGGAAACGATGGCAGCGTTAGGTCGAAGCACACTACGGGGCTGTTTGGTAGACTGCATAGCCCGTGAACCAGGCCTAGCCCATGCAGTGTACCGTGTTTGGTAGGGTGGAGAGGCGAGCGAGCCGGGCCGAGCTGATGCGTTTCGGGCCGTTTTTGCTGCACGAGCGGGAACGACCAATTTGGTCGTGCCTCCGGAGCCCGGCGCGCGGCATGCAATTTCGCTGCACCCGCGGAGCCAATTTTGGCCGGACCGCGCGGGCTCGGGCGGACTTGGGCGCGAAACGAACGGCATGCCGCCGCCCTAGGGTTAGCAGCTATAAAGCCGGGGCTGCCGTCCCTCACCTCCCATTCCCATCCGCGCCGCATCCGGTCCTCCGGCCGCCTCTTGCTCTCCGCTTGTGCTCCCGCGACCGCGAAGAAGGCGACGGGGCCGGCGTCAAGGAAGGCGACCGGTCTTCTTCCTCCACGCTCCTCCGACCGTGATCGCGTCCTGCGACTCCCTCCTCCCCGACGGAACCCACTCCACCCTCGCCGCCTCGGTGCGAGCAAGGAGGTTGTTGCATCCTCGCCTTCCTCGTCGGTCGGATCTACCTCTTCTTCGGTTCCTTCGTTGCCACGAACAGGGTATGAGCGTTTCCCTCCGCCCTTCTCTCCTTTCTTGCGATTTCCCTTGGATTGTTGGATGGATTTACCTATGTTGTCAATGATGTTGAACTCACCGTAGCAGGGTGGCTACTGCATCTAGTAGCAGCCGTTATGGTGTTAGTAGCACATTGCTTATGTACTTGTAACATTGGACGTCGAACTGGATATGGCACTTATCTTGCATCTTTCACTCGTTGTTTATGTAGATGGACAACACGTCCTTGCTCCGTGCACAGAGCTATTTCAATGGTGATTGTCATGGTTGCTTTTCTTGCTAGAAAGATTAGGTCTCGTAGATGCCTAGAACAGCACCCTGTTGAGTTGTTGCCTAGGTGTGAGGCTGATGCCGAAAGGTATAAGAACCTTAAGCTGATCTATAACTCCACCGATGTGGAATGCGTAAACATGTTACGTATGCGAAGGGCACCCTTTTTTCCTTGTGTGATCTATTTAGACGAGAGGAATCTACTGTCGGATAACATAAACAGCTTCGTTGAGGAGCAGGTATCTATGTTCCTTCATGTTGTTGGTCACAATCAAAGGTTTCGTGTAGTTCACCAAAATTTCAGGAGGTCCATTGAAACCATAAGTAGGCAGTTTAGGCAGGTTTTGTTTGCTATTGAGGAGCTTAGGGATGAGATGATTAAGCCACCATGTACTGATATTCACCCGAAGATTTTAGGAAGTAACGTGATGGAATCCTTTTTTAAAGGTAATATGCATGTCAACAACAATTGTTCAATTGTACCTACAAATAAAAATGGATGCTAATAAGTACATTGCATACATAATTTTAGGACTGCATTGGAGCAATTGATGGCACTCATATCCTTGCTAAAGTGCCATTAAGAATGCAAGCTGCCTTTAGGGGTAGAAAGCATCGACCAACACAGAATGTGATGGCAGCTGTGGACTTTGATTTGAAGTTCACTTACATTTTAGCTGGTTGGGAAGGGTCCGCTCATGATGCTCATATCTTGGCTGATGCATTAGAGAGGGATGATGGGCTCAAGGTACCTGCAGGTAACACTAGGTAGCATATAGTTAGATACATTTAAGTTAACTTGCAATCTTAGATTGTTTCTGTTTCACCTGTAGGAAAATACTACCTAGTGGATGCTGGTTATGCTTGTCGTCCAGGTTTTCTACCACCCTTTCGTGTCTGTTCGGTACCATCTATCCGAGTTTAGCGAGTAGGAACTATCCACAAAACGCTAGGGAGTTGTTTAATCTGAGGCATTCTTCAATGCGTGTAAGTGTTGAGAGGGCATTTGCTGCATTCAAAGGTCGGTTCAAAATACTTGATGGCAAACAATACCATCCATATAAGACCCAAGTCAAGCTTGTTCTAGCATGTGGCATACTGCATAATTGGACTCTTTCTTTCGGGCTTGATGAGGTTGTTCCACCCGAGGAGACCTTCATTGCGAAGCTCCCGAAAACATTGCCCCAATTCCCGCCAATCAGGAAAATCAAGCTTGGGTTGCTAGTAGGGAAGCAATAGCTCAGGACATGTGGGATAACGAGGGTGCAACACATATTTGATTATCCTTATGTAATAATTCCAGCACTTGCCATATCCAATTTGGAACCATGTTATGTAGTACTGTGAAGCTCTATGTTGTGCATGTAATCGAGACAAAATTGAACTACATTTACATATTATTTGTTTCCTTTTTCTATATGTTTTTTTTCTTGGTTCTATATGCTATTTTTCTTGGTTCTATATGTTCTTCTTCTTGGTTCTATATGTTCTTTTTTATGTTATGAACTATTTGTTGGCTACCTACTGCACAAATAAATTAGGATTATGGCTGAGGAGAACTTTGTGGGGAATGAGGATGTTGTGGTTCCCGAGGCTGCTGTTGCTAATGTTGTGCCTCCTGCTGGTGCTCATGGTGGTGCAAGGCCTCCAATGAGGTGGACACCAGTGAACTCGGCTTTGTTCTTCGCCGCATTTGTGAACTTGTTGGCAAAGGTGCAAGGACCGACAAGGGCTTCAAGGAAGTCCATGTCAACCAGGTCTCCAAGTCTTTGAAGGAGTTCTCTCGGGGAGAATGTGACTTCAACACAAGTGTACAATCACTTGAGAAAGTGGAGGCAGAGGTGGGGGAAGGTCTGCAAGTTGAAGGACCTTAGTGGGGCTCTCCGGGATGAGGACACATGCAGCATAGTGCTTGAGCATGAGCACTACCCGGGTCACATCAAGGTGAGTTGGTTGCATATACCTTTAACATACATTATTCATATTTAATTCATAATCTTGTTCTCATGTTTGCTGTGTTTGTAACAGGATCACCCTAAAGATGTTGAATTCCTGAATAGACCCATTGAGTTCTACAACCAGATGCAGATTGCCTTTGGGAGCACCATGGCCATCGGGAGGTTTGCCATGGGCTCTGGAGAAGCACTCGGGAGTTTTCTCCTGCTTTGGAGATAGTGAAGCTAAAGACACAGCTCACACACTAGCTGGAGCAGGTGCTGGTCAAGAGAAACCGAGCCTGCAGAAGGATTTAAGGCCACCGATGGTGCACCTGTGTCCGGCAAGAGGAAGAGATCATTCATTTCGATGATGAAGTGTTGTTGATGAGCAACATGACCGATGCTCGTCAATAATGTAGCTGCTGCTTTGAGGGAGACTGGACTCGCACATGTCGATGATGAGCTATATGAAGCTGTCATGGGTGCTGTGGGTTTCACCGATGAGGCTCTCATGGTGGTGTTCTCTCACTTGCTGGACAACAAGTCTCAAGCCCGTGGCTACATCAAGATGTCTCGATGTCCACAGAGACTTGTGGCCGAGGACTTGGCTCGGCAAGCACTATAATTGAGGCCGGATGGCCGAGGTTGTGACTAACTTTTGTTATGGATAGATTAGAGATGGTATATTTCCTCCTCCCCGACACCAACACCCCTAATTTTGTGCAGCAAGGTAGCCTCCGACTTGCTTCAAATCTGCTATAGTTCTAACCTATGGCTGGTGGTAGTTGTTATTGATTTGTATGCATTGCCTAAACTATTTGGTGCTGCATTTGATTTGGACCTGGTATTGTAATATTATTAACTTGCTTATCTGTTGGCTGGTGCTACTACTTTGCCATTGCTAATTGGTGTCCGGTTTTCTGCTACTATTTTGCCATTGCTTCTTGTTGTATGTCTGTTCCGCTAGTACTTTGTCATTGCTTATCTATTTTATGGCCGATGATAACATGACACAGATCTGTGATGTGCTGGTTCATTTGATTTTTTGGTTGTTATTCGATTGCTTCTTTCAAGTCAAGCATTGAGTCAAAAAAAATTTTTGCTACTAAGTGTCATGTGTTGAGGCCACAAACTTGCCGGTGATGATATATTGTCAATATGATAGGGTTTAGGGTTTAGGGCCTGGTGGTCATGATGTTATTTATTGCATGCCTACTTGACCTTAATCCATAAACCCTATCTGTTTAAGACATACATCCGAGGCAATCTGTAGACAACTACTCCATTGAAACCGAGGCACAATATTTTGGACCTTTTTTCATTCATGCAGGATGGTGTGGTATGTGGTGTTTGTTGGAAGGCACCCTGGAGTGTATCCAACTTGGGAGCTATGCAACAGGGAGGTATGCGGCTATCTTGGGGCATGTTACAGGAAGATTGCATCGTATTCGGATGCAGTGAAGGCCTTCAATCAAAATGCGCCAAGTGCTCCAGTTATTCCACATGAATGGCATGAAGTTAAGTTAGGCAATAGTCGGACAACCGTTAATTGAGATGTTAGAAATGTAGTAATCATTTTCCTATCTCGTTATAGTAGTTGTATTGTTGTGCAAGCTGCTACAAATTAGTGCTTGACAGCCATATTATAGTACGATGTAAACTGTTGTGGACTCTTCAAATTATCCTTATCAATGCACATGTGTGGTAAACCGACCACAACCTTCAACTCGTCCAACCTACCAATCATCTTCTCTAACCGGCGAGTTACTCCGGACAGACATGCCATCCGGCCAAACAAACACAATCCTAGATGAACCTGGCCCAACTAGCGTAGGTACCAAACAAAGGCACCCCGCATCACTTCAACCAGGACCAGGTGGGCTGGCCGAGCTCCAGCCATGCTGGCTATCCTACTCCAGTCTACCAAACAGCCCCTACGAGATATGCCAAGCAAGCCACAACGACCTCGGTTCTTGATCCCTTTCTTGAACATTCTGCTACAGACACCATCGAATCTCTATAGCATTGGTGCCATGCACATCTCTAACATATATTTTGCTCCTCACATGGCCGTCGAGCCGCACCACCGCGCACCCTGCGTTAACATCGTCGACCATGCCACGACCAAATTTCTAGAAATTGAGACCTAAAATAAATTCCTAAAGGAACCATGGACGACAAGCACGAGCAAAGCACCATCATCACCATTAACGTCGGTCTCTCGGAAGTCAAATTTATTCGGGACCTCTCACAAAAAAAAAGAATTTATTTAGGACCTCGCTGCTATCACGTTCTTACGCGAGAAGCGAGGTCCCGACGTCGAGGTCGACCGGGTGTGGTTGAGTTTATCCTCGGGGTCGCGTAAGGACCTCGCCCTTCGAGGTCGTAGCCGGTGAGGGGATCTTGTGGAGAACGGAATAGATCGAGGAGCAGGACGACGGGATGGGTGCTGCAAGGCGAGGAGAGTGGCGTTGTCGGCCCGTTGTGGCGAAGAGGATTCGTAATTGGTGGTAGAGGAAGGAGTCAAATTTGTATTGATTGTTTTTGATTACAGGTAATCAAATTACGGAGCACCTCTTACCAAACAAATGTATCGACTTTTGTTACCATTTGTAATAAGATTACGATACTGAACTGTCAACCAAACACTTGGTGTGATCAGTGTGAAGGGTCACTCGTTGAAAATACGAGGACCATTGATCGATGACTCATCCGCATGAAGAACCTTCTCTTTACATCTGCTGGGTATTGGCTCGCACGCACGACAAGGCTCTCGTGAATGAACTTTTCATAAATGGGGGAAAAATCTTACTCCACCCATTCTTGTGGATGCCATTAACCAAATGGATGAGTACGTGTCTATGATTTTTGTGGGATCAATATGGCATAGTGATGCAAAAAGACGATGGAAAGGATTTAGAGAAATGAGACCTACCCTTTGACCATCAAGCATACAAAAATCGTGTACCACTCGTCCAAATGTATGTGTACGTGACTACTACATACAATACTCGCACACATAATTGATCAAGTTGAGGGGGTGAACCGAGCAACCTAAAAATATCACAATCAAAAGGGTGGGCATTGGCCAATGTTACAATAAACAATAAGACTATCGAAATCCTACCTCGCAAAGTGAAGTAGTAGCATGAAATTGAAACCGACGAGAAAGTCTAATGAACAAACATTATACAATAGACACTTGCCATTGCTGACTAAGGATTTTGCACTTAACGATTTATCCTACGATGTGATGGAGTGGGACTATGACTCGGTGAGAAATATGCTAGCTGAGAGAAGTCGGAGATGAGAAACAACTCCCTCACATGTTACGATTTTGCATCTAAAAAATAGGGATCGTAATTTTAAATAGTGATTTTTATTGTAATTGGTAAACTTATTGGAATATTTTATTACATTACAACGTATATTTACTTTTAAAAATTTTGAGCCCGGGGCATAGCCCCCACCCTCGGAGAAACCCGACGTTGCGAGTCGGACGGATGGGCAATTTAGGTTAGGACTCTCTAAGACTAGTGGTCTATCTGGGGAGCGGATGACTAATTTGATCGAATTAGTGAGGGTGTGTTCTTTTTCTAGGGTCTAAACTTTATAGTTGTCACATCAAAAAGAATCTTACTATTTATGAGTACTAAATAAAGTTTTATTATAAAATAAATTACGAAGGCCCCTAAACTAATTCACAAGAAGAATCTAATGAGGTTAATTAAGTCATAATTAGAAGGCGATTACTCGTAGCATCACTTTAGCAAAACATAAATTAATTAAGCTCATTAGATTCACCTCGAAAATTAACACCAATCTGTCAAAAGGGTTTTGTCATTAAATTGATCGAAATATTCATAAATAGTAAGATTGTCTTTTGATGTGATAGTGCTAAATTTTAGAGGGCAGGAAACGAACGGACTCGAGTGTTGGATGAAAGTGCAAAATTTAACCATGACAAGAAAAAAACGTCGTATGGCTCAGGATTACAAAGTTTTGAACGCCAATCGTCTTCATATAAATAAAATGTGGCTGGAATTTGTTCGTTCGCACGTGCGCGATGTATAATCGCAAAACCTTAATACCTGCTCGGTTGTCATCATGACACTATTTGTTGTGGCGAAAACCGGTCGATGATCCCTACGGAAAGCATGAGTGTGGCCGGTAGACATGCGAAGTGGTGGCGCCGAGATGCAGGTGAAGTTGGAGTTGTACAGCACAGAACGCACCTTCCGGAGGTACGGAACTACCGATCGCTTCGGTACCCCGAACACGTCCATCGCGCCTTGAATTACGGATCCAAGCTCTTAAAAAAAACGGCCAAAAAAGTATTGTAGGGAATAGGCGCACCCGAGAATGAACCGAGGTGGACATAACAGATTATGGTGGAGTGCGTCGCCATCGCCAAATCTCACGAGGGGAAACTTGGGACCTGGGGTGCCCGAAATGGTCCGAGTGGCGAGTCATTCCTCGTTGAAAATAGCTATAGTCCGGGCACGGTCGACAAAAGCCGACCACGAAACTTTCGGAGAAAAGAAAACGACCACGGAAACGTGTTTCGGCCACTCGCTTCTCTTGTACGAGCAGCTAGCACCGTACGTGGCTGCCACGTGGCCGGTGACTCGTCCGGGCACGGAGAAGCTTCTTCTCTATGGGTATGTTTGGTTGCCCGTATGAGCCCGCAGCCAGTGCCCAACTCATACAGGGTTACGGTGTTTGGTTACCCGGAGAGGCATCCGGGCCGGGCCGGGTGGATGCAACTTGAGCTCCGGGGCCGGGCCCGATAGGAACGGCCGTTTCGAGCTTCGCTCGAGAGCCCGGCCCGAGCGATGCACCCGCGGCCCGGCAACCTGCACCCACAAGCTGCAGCGTATAAAAGCCGGTGGCTCTAGGGTTTGCCCGCACTCGGGTTATTTGCGCCGCTCCTCTCTCATTTCTCTCGAGGCGGCGAGCACCGCTGGGGTCCGGCGAGGATCCCGACCGGCGACGAGCTCGGCTTCTCCGGCACCGACGAGCTCGGCACCGCTTCTCCACCGGCGACGAGCTCGACACCGCTTCGACTTCGGCAGCTTCGTCAACCCTCTTCTCCACACCCTCTTCTCCGACGACGGTATGGTCGTGAAAGAACCTCCCCCTCCCGACCCGATCCATTTCTTGGCGTGCTTCATGTTCCAATCGGCGATTGAAAGGTGTGCTCATGTGTGCTAGGGTTTACTCGTTTCCTAACCAAATATGGTCTTGTGGTTGCCTAATCTTTCCGGTTTCGAATCCATGGTAGCCTTGTCTATGATGTATTCTTGTAGATCCGATTAGGGTTTGATGATTTTTCCGATGTCTTGTACTCACTCCGAGCAGAGTGTCATTGGTCCGTGATGTTACCTTCTAGATATGAGCAGAGTAACATTTCTCCGAGATGTTTCCTTGTAGATATGAGCGAGTATCATTTGTCCGTGATGTTTTCTTGTACATATGAGCGAGTATCATTTGTCCATGATGTTTCCTTGTACATATGAGCAGAGTATCATTTGTTTGTGATGTTACCTTGTACATGTGAGCACAGTACCATTTGTTCTTATGTTACCTTGTAGACATGAGCGAGCATCATTTGTCCGTGATGTTTTGTTTCTTTGCTTGAGCGAGCATCATTCTTGCTGCTGCTTGGGGCATCTACTCGTTGGGGGATCTACTGCTGCTGCTGGGACATCCGAATCCAAGGCACTCGAAGACAGCCCTCACTTGGGAAAGAGGAGGAGGCCACCGACCGAAGATGAGGTTGGGATCATGACAGGACTCACCGGTGCAGTGAAGATGGTGGTCGAAGCTTTCAAGGCGCCGGTTGTTGTCCGGAAAACGAAGTACCGCCAAATCAGTACTCCTCTCGCATGTCAACTCCGGGGTTCATCGAAGATGATTTGATGCTTGCATTGAACCACCCGATGGACGAGCAAGCGTCATGGGGCTGGATTTGTCATGATGAACGAAGCTCACGGGGTCCTCTCGGATCGAGCGGTTCCTAGCCAAGCTAAGGATGAGGGACTCGGGGTGAATCCGAGTAGGCATAAATCCAAGTAACAAGCATCTAACCGGCATGCATGAGCGCTACTAGCACTAATTTTTGTATAGCTTAGGATCAATGCAACCTTTATCGACTCGGTTGAATCCCGGAGCTATTTCACTTCTCATGTCTGTCCTTGACTTATTAGTGCACACCATTTTTTTTATAGCATAGGGCAATAACTCAATCCTGATGCTTTCTTTACTCGTAGAATCTGTTGCTGGTTGTTACTTGACATGATGCTATGGTTTAACCTTACTCGTTGCTACTAAAAATTTACTTCATGCTATATCTCGTTCTTATGTATATTTGTTGAATTCTAGTGGTTCAATACTAGTGTAATTAGTTCATGAATTCTGGTGGTTCAATGATTTTTTTGGTGCAATTCATGATGTGTTCAAAATTGGTCATCAAAACTGGTGGCAGCAGCCCTTGGCGCCAAAACTGGCCAGCCACAGCCCTTGGCGCCAAAATCAGGGCGGCAGTTGGTGCCCGGCGCCAAATCAGGTGCTGGCATGCAGCCAACCAAACACTGAAACCTGCATGCACTCATGCGGGTTACGATGAGATGCAGGTAAACAAACACGATCACAACCCAGCCAGACCGACACCGAACCAGCCAACCAAACACTGAAGCTTGCACCCACTCATGCTGGCTCGGATGGGCCTGCATCCGCCCCTCAGCCTGGCCGAGGCTGCTGCGGGCAACCAAAAACACCCTATAGTACTCGCGCGCACGGCCGGCAAGGTTCCCATGAATCAACTTCTCAAAGGGTCCGTCCGCTCCACAGAGATTGTTTTGGGTGGGATCGGCTCCACTGTGACATAATGACGCACAAGGACCACGATAATGGGGAAGGAATTAGAGAAATGAGATGAGATCTAGTACCCTTCTTCCACCATCAACCATACAAAAACCGGGTACCGCTCTGTCCGGATTTGAGTGTGTCATCAATCAGCACGTGTCTACGCGACTGGAGTTTGGAGCGTGCACGTTCGTGTGAACTATGCACAATGCTATACCAAGCAGACCGTAATATATACTGGCCTTTTATAATGGTATATGATGATGAGAAAGGGAGGATATGCAAGCAAGGAGAAGCAATCCCCGGCCGCGACGATCGCCGGTAACTTATCCGGACGCGCGTGCGTGTGTTGTCGCCGTCCACGCGATGGACGACGAGTCCCAACAAATCCCGGACAAAATAAGCTGGCCAATAATTCACCTTGGATCTCTGGTGGTGGTTCCGGCAGCAGCCAGCAGGACCATCTAATGATACCTCGATTAGCTATATATAATAAGATACGCGCTCGGTCCAAATCCAAGCATATAGGTACAATATAATTCAGTGACGAATGAAATGATGCGATTAGCAGCCACTAACAATAACCTTGGCTCACCCCTGGGCTAATTAGACCTACCCTGTAAAGCGAGGAGCTTGGGGTGGGGGACGCGCCAGTGGCGACGGAGTTTGGTGACCACCTGCAGCCAGCAGAGACGACGACGGTGATAAGCCGAGCAATTCTTCTAGAACTAGTACTAGAAAGTAGTAGAAACCTGTCTCGCTCCTTTCCTAACCCCCGGCCAACCTGCTATCATTAAAAAAAAAAGGGCAACTGGTGGAAGAAGCTCCTGCGGGTGGGTCAACGCGCGCACCCAACAAAACCAAAACCAAAAACCACGTGTCGTGCCGCACGTGCGCGGTCGAGAGAACACAAGGTACCGGCGTCCACCTCGCGGGCGCACGTCACGAAAGCCCGGTCGCGGTCACGACGATTTCACCGTTTTCGATCGAACAAATTTGGGCGGAAGAACGTCACGGGTGATTCCTTTTAATTTCTGCGCCTGTTCAGACGTTTTGCGCGAAGGAAGCATGACGGGTAGACCACCATTGTATGGGAACCAAATAAGGACAGCAATGTTTCTACTCGATGACTTGCATGCCCAGCTGGACTCTGACAAGTCCCACGGGTGGCTGCTACACACACGGTTTGAACGGCGGGCAAGACTGGGCGGCGCGCACGGGCTTGCAGGTCGCTCACGATTTTCGTCAACGCGTCTCACGTCGTGTTACCTACGCTGCTTCTTTGTTTTTCTTTTTGTCGTTTGATCGGATGTTTAGCTACGCTACGCTACGCTGCCGAATCACGGTCGGATAATAGAAAAGGAAAAATGAATCACTGTGACGATGACTCGTTACCAGGTCCAACAAGCAAGCGTGGTGGAGGCAAATGGCGCTCGGCGAAACTTGATAGACGGGCCTCTGAACGAGCCCAATCTGCCCTCCTTTAGAAAAAAGAGCCCAATCTGCACTCTTATCCCTAACCAGGCCATCTCATTGCAAAGCCCAGTGGGCTGCTCCAGACTAGGCCCAGTTCCACTCCACGCGCGGACGAACCGAGGAAAGGGCAGAGCTGGAAACCCGGAATCGGCGATGCGTTAGATGCGCATCACCGATTCAGATGAGATGAGCAGGCAGAGACAGAGACAGGTCACGATGCGGTCCGCCGCTGCTTCGCCGCCCGTTGTTCCGCTGCTCGACAACCCGAGTGCCGCCAGGTGGCCACAATTTCCTCACGCACGATTCCTGTCGCCGCTGCAGTCCGCGCGAGCACGGCCGGACGTCCCTATCTTGAAACATCGAGAATCATCCAATACTCGTAGATTTTCTCCGTAACTTTTTCAGAAAAAGACGTTACTACGTAGTACAACAGGAAAAAATCGACCTATTCCCAGCGTTCTTCTTTGATCCATACCAGCCTTAGTTTCTTCCATAATACGATACGATTTTTGACCCTCTTCACTGTTAGAACAAACAACTAGCATAATTTAGCGTAAGCTTTCGGTGCTAGTATAAAATAACCCACGGCTTAATAAGCTTTTTTTTTCTAAAGATGCCTAATCGAACTTTGCCTAAAGATGCCCATAGTTTTTTTCTTTCGAGGGCAAAGATGCCCATAGTTTAGCTCGAAGGAAAACTCTCAAGAATTCGATGGTGGCAGCGGGGTCCACATGTCATTGGAACCGGTAGATGGCCGGCCTCGTGTGATCCCATCGCAGGCCACACATCCCCACCCATATTAACCTGCCCGGCCTCCCTGTCTGCCTTCCCCCACAAGAAGCAAATCCGATCTCTCCTCCCGAACCCTTTCCCTTCCTCGAGACTCCCCTTCCTCCGTCCAGCCGAACCCAATCTCCTCGACATGGGCCGCAAGTTCTTCGTTGGCGGCAACTGGAAATGCGTAAGTTCCTTCCCCCGGCAGCTCGATTGTTTACTGTTCCGTTTCCTGATGAATCGAGCGGAGCTTCAAGCGCTTTGATTCTCCTGATTGATTTCGTGCTCTTTTTGCTGGTTAAGCTTGTAATTGTGGGAGGTTATGTGTTGCGAGCAGCTATTGATCTCGACTCAGATCGATGCGAATCGTGGTTACTACTCTTTTTCCCCC
Organism: Chloris gayana; assembly: GCA_031894775.1. Taxonomy (NCBI): domain Eukaryota; kingdom Viridiplantae; phylum Streptophyta; class Magnoliopsida; order Poales; family Poaceae; genus Chloris; species Chloris gayana. Next base: position 8,097 of record JAUNZO010003772.1, on the reverse strand, counting down.
TTACTGTCGCGATCTACTTTTGGTTGGGGAGTCTGGATGTGTGTAGTTCATGGTGCCATTGTTGGAAGACCGCGGCAATTATTCGTGTGATACTTCAGGCTTGATTCAAAAAATCCAGACGGTGTATGATTTTGCTGTGGATAAGTTACTTCAGGCTTGATTCAAAAAATCCGACTGTGTGTACGCAATTGATGCATGCTGCCAGGCTTAGATTAGGTTGATTTGCCCGCTCTGCACATGCTTTAGGCTCTGTAATTCATATAGGTTCTCCTGAATCTTTACAAGAGCATGTAAAGCTTGGTAGAGCGACTTGAATCTCGACGCACTTCGGTGGACAGATTCAGGAGGGCCAATTGCTAGCTAATCTCGTGCAAATGAGATGCGTGCGTATTTATGCTGAAAATTGTGCGGGAGTTTTGACATCGTTAATCTTGTGCATGCAGAACGGAACCACCGAGCAGGTTGACAAGATTGTGAAGATTTTGAATGATGGACAGATTCCCTCTACAGATGTTGTTGGTACGGAGCCAAATCTCTCTTATTTGATTTGATGCTTCCTCGTAGCTATTCTTTTACATGCCAGTCACCCCTGAGAAATTTAGTAAAGCCCGTTGTGTGGTGTGCTTATCACTTTGGAATTGTTGCATTGCAGAGGTTGTTGTCAGCCCTCCGTATGTGTTCATTCCCGTGGTCAAGAGCCAGCTGCGCCCTGAGATCCAGGTTGCTGCTCAGAACTGCTGGGTGAAGAAGGGCGGTGCTTACACTGGTGAAGTCAGGTTGGTACTTCATTCAGCCCCACATGCTGTAGTGGCCATGAAGAGTTGACATCTTCAGTGCTGCGACTCATGTTACAATTGCTAAGAATTTTCTTATGTATATAAGTCTTCATGTGCTTACCTTTCACTCAGTTCGACTTGTTTTACAAATGATTAGCTTTCTTAAGGATTTTGCCAGTCAACACTCATTGAATTCCTCATTCAATCTATCTATTGACTGATGGTCCATTACTTATGCAGTGCTGAGATGCTCGTCAACCTTGGTGTTCCGTGGGTCATTCTTGGACACTCTGAAAGGAGAGCTCTTTTGGGAGAATCAAATGAGGTATGCTCCAAGTTGTATCTTATGCTCATAGTAATTTGATCTACGCTTGTGTTAATAAGAGCAACTGCTTTATGCTTGTGTAAATAATAAGAGCAACAAGAGTTGAGGTTATTGCGTCTTGAAAGGATATTGTAGTAGTATTAAGTTGACACTCATTCATTTATTGCTTTTTTAATTCTTCCCCTAGGCACCAGGTTTGCTAGTCTTTAAAAACTATCCGTGCAATATGTTCTTCTATTAAATATGACATTGATTCCAATCAGAGGGTATATTTGTGGTTCACTCATTGCAGTTGCTGTTTTACATTTTTTTCACTGCTACCTGGAGGATTTTCATATCTAATGGATTCCTAATGTTTATGATCCCAGTTTGTTGGAGACAAGGTTGCGTATGCACTTGCTCAGGGCTTGAAGGTAATTGCTTGCGTTGGTGAGACCCTTGAGCAGCGGGAATCTGGATCAACCATGGATGTCGTTGCTGCACAAACAAAAGCAATTGCCGGTATGTATCACTTTTGGTCTTGTTTGGAGTTATTTGCTTTTGACTCTATTTACTGAATTACATTATAAATTTGCCTGTGTTTGTTGCAGATACTTTTAAATTCTGGTTGTCTTAACTCAATTTGTGTGATATTGAGGGATCTTTTTATTGTTTATTTCTCAAATACATTTTACATTTAGCTCCCTGACATAATTAAGCTTTCCTTAGGAAGCTACATATCTTTTCATTAACAGATCTTTCTTGTTAATTCGTATCTAATATTGCTCATTTAAATTAAGCTGAGTTCACAAATCAGACGTGACACGCCAGTGTGTTGTTATCGATTAGGAGGTCTCAAATGCCTTCTCTTTCATAGTTAGGTCAATTCATGAGGACAGTGACCTGTTAAATTTGTTTGCATCGGTACATGTACATCCTTTTAAAGTTCAGACTGAAAGGATGAGTGGTTATTTGTTTTACAGAGAGGATCCAAGACTGGAGTAACGTGGTTATTGCCTACGAACCAGTCTGGGCCATTGGAACTGGTAAAGTTGCCACCCCAGCTCAGGCTCAAGAAGTAAGTCATCTCCATGAAACAACTTTGAAGTTCTTATCTTTGTGTTCTTTTTGATATTGGGCTAAGTTTCCACATATTTTTATTTTTTGTTCTGCTATTGTGCACTGTTTGTTTGCACATCTCTCATTCACTCAATTTTCCCAGGTGCATGCGTCCCTGAGGGATTGGCTGAAGACCAATGTCAGCCCTGAGGTTTCTGAATCGACCAGGATCATCTACGGAGGTATGCATTCCTTTGAGCGATTGGGTAGTGCTGTTTCGTTTTGGTACATTGTCAAACAAATGTTTTCCCTCCTGCAGGTTCTGTAACTGCTGCAAACAGCAAGGAGCTCGCAGGACAGGCCGATGTTGACGGTTTCCTTGTTGGTGGTGCCTCTTTGAAGGTAAAGAGTAAAAGAATCCTGCAAGGCATCTGATGTCCTGTTTATTTCGACTAGTAGTAGACAAACATTAGAAAACGACATAGATGTCCTTGTTTTCATTTAGGTCCTGACCACTTTCATGTCTTTGCTGTCATCTGCAGCCTGAATTCATCGACATCATCAACTCCGCCACTGTGAAGTCCGCCTAAGATGACCCTTCACCCTGATGTGGGAACCATCTTTTTTCCTTTGCTATGTGCGCTAGTAATTTTGTCTGAGATATATTGTTTTCCTTGCCCGTCTTGTCTGAAGTTACAGCTTAATAATGTGCACCGTCGGGAAATACCAATAATATTTTGTGCTTAGCAGTGTTTGACTGGAAGTCTGTTGGTTATGGCCCTGTTCGGCTGGAGCTTAAGCTGGCTTATGCTGCAACTTCAGCAGCCAGGAACCAGCAGCCAGCAGCTAGGAGCCAACAGTAATTTTGCTGCAAATAGCTCCAGCCGAACAGGGCCTATGTCTCTCTTTTCTTTTCTTTTTCACAAAAGGCAGTCTTTGGTTTGATGTGAATTATGAGGTTTGCTGTCACATGACTGTTGGCAATCTTGTGCCTATTCTTGATGAGCGGATGCCGGGTTCAAGGCAGATTTTGGGCCGTAGCAAGTTTCTCTACTGGTTGGAATTTCAGTGTTTTATTAGCTCGGGCCTCTGATTGCTACTGTTCACCTATTAATCATTATTAGGAAGCAGCCAATCTATGAGGTTCATTGTCGTGTCTGACGATTGGGACGTATCATCAGATTTGTACGATGATGCTGAGATTAATATTCCACGAACGATGCAAGACAAGACTGTTATGCGCAGTTGAACAAATGTCACAGTGACTGTTGTTGGGCTGGTATGCAAGGAGTCCATTGAGCTTGTGCATTTCCTGCGAGCGTTTTGAACGCTGCTGGAAAATTAATACTAGCAACTCAGCCACTCAGGCAGCCTGTTTGTTCATTCAACCGTACATACGTCCTTGGTTGGCTCAGAGGAATTCAGATCAAATAAATACTTGTAACGTCGTTCAGATTTAGGGCATATAAATCCTAGATTATCTGAAGGGATAATTGTCCTCTTGTCTGAACGCTCGCTCTCTCGTTCTAGCGTAACAGTTGGGATGGCCTCCCGGGCATATATAAACAAATAAATTCCGAGGCTTGGAGTGAGTGAGCAACCCGAACCGCCGGAGAATTTAAGCCGGTCATGCGTTGCATGGCCGCGCGATTTCCGTTGCGCGCACGGGAAGAGTGAGGACACTCCTCTGCCTCTCTGTGCCTGCCCGGAAAGCGGCGGCAACCCGCGCGGGCTCTTGTTGTAGCCAAGGCGCCGACAGCGTGAGACAGACCTCAACGAGCACTTCTCTTTTCCCTGCACTTGCACTTGCACACACACACCAGGGAGGTGGAAAGAAAGGCTCGTTGATACATAAATGAGCCCGCCGTCGACGCCATTACGCCCCACCGCCGCCGCCGCCGGCGGCAGTTACTCGCAGCAGCGGCGACGGCACGGGCGGGCGGGGTTAAGAAGGGCGCGGGTGCGGCGGTGCAAGATGAAGCTCATGTACTTTTTGATGGACCGGGAGGAGCAGCGCGGCAAGCGGGCGGAGCTGGAGTGGGAGGTGTCGGAGCTGGAGACGGCGCTGGACAGGGAGCAGCGCCTCGGGAGGGTGCTCCAGTGCTCGCTGCAGGGCCGCGTCGTCTGCCATTGCTGCCTCGCAGCGCTCGTCCCCAACAAGGTGATTCCATTCAGCTAACAAATACATCTCTGCTCGCTCGATGGTCCCCCCCCTCTTTCCCTTCCCTCTGTGTCTCGGGTGATGTTTCTTGCGTGCATGTTACGGGCTGTCCATTCAGTTTCGTCACTGAAACTCTGAACCAAACTTTTTTTCCCCCTTTTTGCGATGAACTCTGAACCAAAGTTAGCTTAGATTGAACCGGTTTATCTGCATATATAGCAGCGTAGGCGTCGGAGCAGATTCAATAGGCAATTTCATTCCATTTCGTGAGGGAAAGTTTGGTATATTCAGCTTCGCCTTACTACTCCGTATCCTGTTGGTAGCACGACGCTGTACGCACCGCTAGAATAATGTCTGGACAATGAAGAACAAACATGATTGGGAGCAGAAAGCTGTGTAGTGTTCAGTGCGCGCGCGCGTGTGCCAGGTTTATGCGCGCCCGTGTGAAGAAGAGCCTGCACGATGCCGAAGAACAAGCATGATTGCAAGCGTAACATCGCTGCAGTTCCATCAGAGGGAGATGGAGACACACCGCCATCATAGCGATTCCTCACCGTCATCCGGATGAAGATCACACACGTGATCGATCGACACTGGCTGATCAGTCTCTGGCAGAGTGGTACCCCTCTGCCGCTCCTTGTCCGCACGCAGCCATGGCCCAACGCGAGATCGCGCTCGGGATCACCCGTAGGCCCCGTTCGTTTTCACCCTCTAAAATTTAGATGTGACGAATCTTACTATTTAATATTAATTTTATTAATTTAATAACAAAACCTATGTCGCGATCCCTCCTCTAATTTGCTACAGTGATGCTACAGATAAACATCTTCTAATAACACTATAATTATCCTCGTTGGATTCGTCCTCGTGAATTAGATAGGGGTCTGCAATTAGTTTCGAGATTAGACTTTATTTAAGTATTTAAAATGATAAAATTCTCTTTAATTTGACCCTCTAAAAATTAGATAGGGGGAACGAACAGGCCCTGAATGGCCACGCACGGCCGTGTTCATCTGTAGCCAGCCAGCGATCTCAAGGATCCGGGTACACCAGTACCGCAGTACGGGCGCGCGACGCCAGGTGCAGAAACAGCGGGCGACTTGGGATTCCTTGCGGTGCCACCGAACGTCACCTGCTCCTGACTCGTAGCGCGAGGACGTCCCAGTACTGTTGTCGCGCTCTGCACCCGGGCTCCCGATTTGTCTTCGCCCCCGGTGATCTGTCGGATGTCGGTTCCTTTCCTGGATCGGGGCCACCCTTCGCCTTGCCCCGTACGTGCGCAACCATCGGCGCATAAGTATAACAGTCTTCGTTACTGAATTTGTCATCGTCACACATAAGTAAAATAGCCCTACTTCATGTTTATTACCAGCTGTGAATATAGGTTTGTTACTGCCCGTTTTTTTTTTTGTCAGCTGAGATCGAAGCGGTGCAGGTTAGGGCGCTCCTCGGGGAGCTGGCGATGGTGGAGGACGAGATATTCTACCTGGAGAAGAAGGTGGACGACCTGCGCCTGCGGCTGCACCGGGAGCGCGACTGGAACGACCAGCGCGTTCACCACCCGAACTGGCGGAAGGAGCTGCTCAAGGGAGGACCCGACCACTTGCCCAGGCTGCCGTGCCCCGCCGCGACCACTACCACTACTGACGAACGCGAGAGCAGGGCTTCTGTCGGATCCGCCTCCGCCACCAAAGGTTGGTTTTTTTTTTATATAAAAAAACGTTGTTCATTCAGCATACCTGATTGAACGCGTCATCGAGTACAATGTTGATCGTCGTGTTCAATGTATGGCGGTTCGATTAGTAGGCGACGAAGCGGAGCACGCGAGGAGGAGCAGCCACTGCCACTCGATAGTAGTACCAGAGACCCCGCCCCAGCGCAAACTCTGCCTCGGTAGCAGCCCCAACAAGGTCGCCGAGGAGCTGCTCCGGCTGACGGTGACCATCTTCCACAAGCTGAGCCGGACGGCAACGTCATCCCCGGAGCTGGAGCCCGCGAGGCTCAACATCTCCTGCATCGGGTCACGCAGCCTCGTCCCCCGGGCCGCCGCCACCGCCGCGGCGATCAGCATGAGCCCTCTCAAGGGCCGCGGCATCGGCGGCGGCAGCAGCAGGACCACCGCGGCGGCCAAGCAGGGCGATCGCGGCAAGGAGGAGGCCGCGGCCGGGCCGGGAGGGAGCCGCCGGAGGTTCGTCGAGTTCACGAGGAGCTCCGTCGACGTCAGCCGCGTCTCGCTGTGCCTCGTGGACATCAAGAACCTGAGGTTCAACGGCTTCGTTTGGTTCTGACAGAGGCGAAGGAGAGACTGCCAGCTCTCATCTGACAGAGTTTGTGGTTTCGTTTTCGACAGAGGGTTGATGCAGAAGCTCAGCGCCGTGGACCCGAGCTTCCTGACGAACAAGCAGAAGCTGGCCTTCTGGATCAACGTCTACAACTTCTGCGTGATGCATGTACTGTAAGCTTCCCCTTGTTGTTGTTTTTTTTTCCTTTTTCGTCTGAGTCATTATTTATTGCAAGTTGAAGAAATCCCGTTCAGGACAAGGTCACATTTTTCGTTCCTGCCATGATTTCAGGCGTTCCTTCAGCACGGCCTGCCTCCGTCGCCGGACAAGCTTCTCGCGCTGCTGAACCAGGTACAGCAGTAGTACTTCTCTTTCCGACAGGTAGAATTTGCATGGTGATCATGCTCTGTAAGTACTTGACCGCGTTTTACACGCCCGTGTGTCGTCAGGCTTCAGTGAACGTCGGTGGCACGGTGCTCAACGTCCTCACCATCGAGCACCTCATCCTGCGCCACTCTCCTGACGGCAAGCAGGTACTAGTACTAATTTCAACTCTGACACTGCTACAGTAAGAGCTGTTGACTGTTGTTGCTAATGACGGTGAGCAACCAGGGGATCGTGGATGACGGGGAGAGGGATCTGCTGCGGTCGTACGGGCTCGGGTTCCCCGAGCCCAACGTCATCTTCGCGCTCTGCCGGGGCAGCCGCTCCTCGCCGGCGGTAAGTCCATTCGTCGCCGCCAGTAACGTCAGATTCATTCTCACCGTCACACCGTGCCAGAAACGCCAATTAATCACCACCGGCCGGTGAAATGTACTGCAGCTGCGCGTGTACAGCGCGGAGGACGTGTCGAACGAGCTGGAGCTCGCCAAGGTGGAGTACCTGGAGTCGTCGGTGCGCGTGGTGGGCCGGCGGCAGCGCGCCGTCGCCGTGCCCCGCCTCCTGCACTGGCACATGCGCGACTTCGCCGACGACGCCGCGTCGCTGCTCGAGTGGGTCCACAGCCAGCTGCCCAGGGCCTCGGCCGCCGCCGCGCCGCTCAAGCGCGCCATCAGGGAGCTGCTCGGGGGCGGCGGCAGGGCCGGCAAGGTCGTCGTCGAGGTCGAGCCCTACGACGCCGAGTTCTGCTACCTCCTGCCCGTCTGCTAGCTGACCTACCACACGAGATCTTCATCAGGGCTCTTGCTCTGTTCGTGTTCGTCCGTCTCCACGAGCTGTTCTGTGTAGGCAGCCATTCGTCCACGGTAATGCAGGAAGAGCTGGCATGCGAACAACTAAGTGTACCTTTGCTATAGCAGTGTAAATTAATTGGTCTAGTCTAGCAGTGCTGTATTTACATGAAAATATATAGTAGTAGTAAATAAAGTGAGGAACTAAATGCCTCATTGATAATAAGATGGTTTCTTTTTCGCCTCACAAAAGAAGTCAGATGCTGGGTTTTACTCCTGAATCTGCCTATTACTCTTTTTGGTTTTATGTGAGCAACCTACTATCCATACACCATTATATATAATA
>JAUNZO010003771.1:0-177581 GCA_031894775.1 Chloris gayana | reverse complement strand
CCCGCCTCGCGACTCGGGGCAAATGGCTTCCTCATGAAGCCTCACGGGTGAACGGGGATCGCCATAACTCCGCACAGGAACTCACCAATCCACGGGGATCGGGTGAGATCGGCGCAGCTCCTCTTGTCTCATCTTCACGCGTCGCCGACACCCACGGCTCGACGACAAGACGGAGGCGCCAACACCATCTCTGCCGGAGCCATGATGAACGGGAGTGACGGATGGAGACCGCCATGCGACAGGACGGCTGCCACGGTGACGAGCGTGGCATTGACTCCGGCGCTACCAATCAAGACCGACCGTACGCCGCACGACCGGAGCGCCCAAAGCGGCCCGCATGCGAGCAGGGTAATGCACGGCGGCCCCGACCCCGCTTGGGACGACATGTAGTAACTCCGACCCCACCCGTAAGTGGCCCGGCCCTTGGACTATAAAAGGGACCCCACGCACACGCAAGAAGAGGGACAGACTCCACGGATCGAGCTAATCGAACTCATCATACACACATCCTAGAGGACATTGCACACGGAGGCTTGGAGCAACCCTCCTCCCTCGCATCCTTTGTAGCTCTTTTCACAAGACGAAACACGAACAATCCTCGAACCGGACGTAGGGCTTCGATTGCCCGAACCAGTATAAACCACGCTCTCCTAAATCATCCAAGGCCCATCCGAGTAGTAGCGTCGATCCCTTCAAAACACAAATTTACTTGTCGGCCGGTTTCACAACACCGACACACATCAAAAAGAATCTTCCTATTTAAGAATAGTAAATAAAGTTTAATTATAAAATAAATTACAGGCCCCTAGACTAATTCACGAAACGAATCTAATAAGGTTAATTAAGTCGTGATTAGAAGATGGTTACTGTAGCATCACTTTAGCAAAACATAGATTAATTAAGCTCATTAGATTCATCTCGAAAATTAGTACCAATCTGTTAATAGGGTTTTGTCATTAAATTGATCAAAATATTCATAAATAGTAAGATTCCCTTTGATGTGATAGTGCTAAATTTTAGATGGTAGGAAACGAACGGGGCCATAGACCTCTAATTTTCACCCTCTAAATTTATACACCTATAAAGGGAAACGAACGGACCCTGTATAGCAGTCGTATTACACGGAGGGACTTTATCAACCCAATGTATCTCGGTTATTACCTGTGGACCAGGGCTGCACATGGGCTCAAGCGAAGTCACGGGTCCTCCCTCGATCCTGTCCCCAATCACTCTCTTCTTCCTCACGCTGCTCCCTGTAGGCTTCCCCTATCTAGTTGACAAGGATTTAGTGCTCAAGAAGGTCTCATTCTTTCAGTTCTTTCGAGAACCTTTCGCATCTTGTTCCCAACAATTTGGTACTCCAGGTCGGCCTGTCTTGATTTTCAGGTTGGAGATGCACGGCTCTACTAGACTTGCAGTGAGATGGAGGATCGAAAATTAGCAATGATGATTTTGTGCTGAGTGGCGATCCTAAGTCCGTCCTTAACCACGCCGCCGTCGATCCAGGCCATCATGGTGGTAGTCGCAATATGCACGGATTAGTTTATAAGGCAGAAGATATTTGACTATCTACGGTGAATTAGTTTCCGTTACTAATATTTTGAGTTTGAAAACATATCATGTGTGCTGATGGTGCTGACCAGTTTGGCTTTGCTATAAAGCAGCCGTCTAATTAGAACTAAATGATTTATTCATGTTCATAAAAAACATTAATGAACATCTGTTCCACGTGTTCTAATTAATCTGTTGTTCAAATGAGTAAGATGAACGTAGGAAAATAACTATCTCGTTTATGTCTGCTGCTCAAAGTAGGAAACTGATTCATTTAACTTAAAGCATGCTGAACATTTGCCGGGGTTGGTGAACCCCATGTTTCACTGCAGATAAAAACACGTCACCATACAAACGCGTGCTATGCCTCCGAGGGCATGCCCTTATAGATGCAGTCCATCGATTGTATCATTTAGTTATTAATACATCATTTCCATGTGCAAAAAAGGGATCATCTATAATGTTTTTTTCTTTTGCTTCAGTCTTGGATTGACTGGACATAAACAGGTGGAACAACAGCCTTGTTACCATGTAAACCCATCATCTCATAGAGGAAGACCTTCTTGAATTGACTTAAAGCCTCCTGTGTTGTGTTTGAACACTTGGTTGAGTTTCTAGTTGCTTAGCATTGTGTAGTATGGATGCAAGCTTTGATTGCAACGGAAGTTACCTTTGTTAAATAACCTCTTCTCTCCATCAAAGGTACGGCTACCGCACCCACTTGTATTTCGGTCAAAAACGATTCGTATTGCACTCGCGGTTGAATTATGTATCATGTGGTCCACTCCCACCAATCTTAACGGAGGGAATCGGACGGATGCCCTTAGCATTGCACATGCAATGCATGGTAAATTTGACTTTCCGGGGTGGGACGTCTCGTGGGTGGGACGAAAACATTCGCCCTGGGGGAAGATTGACGGCCTCCCAGGTGTGATTCTCTTCAATTGAACGTAGCTCTTCAACCATGGCCGTTTGCCAACTTGGTTCACGCACAGCTTCTTCTAACGACGCCGTTCCTCGGCGCTCACCACATAGAGCTCCTCCTGGAGTTCACGCACCGCCATTCCGGGTGCCTCTGCAGGTCCCAGGATATTATCAATCCTGCAGAACCGCAATGGTGCATCGTCGTGGTCGTTGTCGAGGTCGGGTGCCGCGCTTGGGGGCGACGCGAAACACAATTGGCTGTGGGGCTGGTGACGGCGTCCGGCTGCCCGACGATGGGGCCGCCGCAGGCGCCGGCTGCTGCTCCGCCTGCTCTCCACCTTGTACTCGCTGGTACTCGGTGGTGGTGAAGTACTCCACGACGAGGGGCTCATCGTTGTTGCCAAGGACTCCACCATCCTTGCTCCAATCCCACTGGGCGAGTTCGTCAAACACAACATCGCGGGTTATGTGCACGCGCCCAGTCCACGGATCATATGCTCGGTAAGCCTTGGACCCAGGCTCGTACCCGACCAATATCATCTTGGAGCTCCTATCATCCAGCTTTGAGAGGTGTGGTTTGGTGTTCTTCACGTGGACAATGCACCCGAAAGTGCGCAGGTGACCAACTGCAGGCTTCTTCCCATACCATGCGTCAAATGGCGTCATGTTCTCGACACTCTTGGTTGGCGATCTATTCAGCAAGTAAACAGCAGTTGTTACAGCCTCTCCCCAGAAATAGCTTGGCAACCCCTTGGCCTTCATCATACTCCTTGCGGCTGCCACGACTGACTGGTTCCGGCGCTCTACGACACCGTTCTGTTGTGGTGAATACGGCGTCGTCATCTGCCTACGCACGCCCGTTTCAGCACAGTGGTCGGTGAAGCTGGCAGAGATAAATTCGCCGCCATGATCTGTGCGCAAACCACTCAGTTTCTGCCCGGACGCTGCTTCCGCCTCAGCGCGAACTCGCTTGATTGCGTCCGCCGCCTGATCCTTAGAGGAAAGCAACACAATCCACATAAACCGACTGAAATCATCAACTAGGAGTAGGAACATCTTCTTGCCGCCTGGTGTTGGCGGCGTGATCGGACCGCAGAGATCGCCATGGACCAATTCAAGCACGTGTTTGGCCCTGTACTCCGCCTTCTCTGGGAATGGCGTGCGCCGGTGCTTGCCAGCAAGTCAGCCATCACACAGCTGGTTCACCTGTCGGATTTGTGGCATGCCACGCACCCAATCCTCATTTGCCATCTTCTTCAATGCCGAGAAGTTGAGATGGCCCAGGCGCGCGTGCCAGCGCCAAGCATCTTCCTCTACGCGTGCCGTGAGGCAAACTGGGCGTGCAAGGGTGGCATTGAGCATGTACAGTCTGTTGTGGGCGCGCGGTATCTTTGCTAGGAGCCTTCGGTCGGTGTCTCGGATATGCATAATGCCATCTTCAGTCAGCGTCTGGAAACCAATTTCGTCGAGCTGGCCTACACTGATAATGTTGGTCTTGAGCTTGGGGATGTAGTAGACGCTAGTGAATGCTTTGTGTTCTCCGTTCTTGCAGCAGAACAGCACGGTGCCACAACCCTCTATGCGCACTATAGAGCCGTCGCCAAATTTGACCGTGCCACAGACGCCGGTGTCAAGATCAGAGAATGCCGCGCGCGCACCTGACATGTGATTAGTGGCGCCGGTATCAACAACCCATCTGGTAGTGCTCCTCTCATCTACTCCACCAAGATTAGGGACAACTTTCTCCTCCAGTAGATGCACAACACCTACGGGTGGTGACGGCGCTACCGCCGGGGATGGCGCCAGCGTGATCTCGGCCTCCGCGAGTAGCAGGCCTCCTTCTTCTTCCTCTGCCAGGTGAGCCTGGCCAGCTTTCTTCGCCTTGGATCTGCAATCCTTGGCCCAGTGCCCCAACTTGCCACATGCACGACACTGGTCACCAGACCCGGCCCGACGAGGGTCGTCGTCGCGGCTCTCTCTTGACGAGCCGTCACCATTGCTGCCGCCACGGCCTCTGCCACGGCCACGTCCCCTTCCTCTGCCGCTCCGCCCATCACTGCTAGAACCGCCATGGGATCCTTCAGATTCACGGACCTAGAGGCGGGCCATCCACTCCTCCTCAGTGAGCAGGAGCCGGCCGTTGGAGTCCTTCCAGACACCGGCGACTTCTTACGGCGCTGACAGCGCGCAGGTGCCCGGTGGCCTCCTCTAGCGACAGGCTGTCCAGATCGACCATGGTCTCCATAGAGATCGCCACGCCCTCCAGCTTCTTAGAGACCTCATGCAACATCTTCTTGATTACATCTTTCTCGGACACCTGAACTCCAAGGACTCGCATCTCGTTTGCCGGAGTGTTAATATGTAAGGCAAAATCCTCAACGAGCTCACTGGGTTTGAAGGTGATGGCGGCGAAGTCCTGCTTGAGCTTCTCGGCGTTGGCCTCCTTGACGCGGTCGGCCCCAACCCGCATGCGGATCGCTTCCCACACCTCACGCGCGGTCTCCTTGACAGCCATCCCCCGCCTTCATCTCCTGAGGCACGGCTCGAAAGAGCGCAGCGAGTGCGTTGCGGTCGTCACGGTTGTCGCCGTCGTCGGACTCAATGACGTCCCATAATCCCGCCGCTTGGAGGTTCATCCGCATGATCAGTGACCAGTCGGTGTATTCGTTGCGGCCGAGGACGGGGTAGATGGTGCCGGACGTCGATTTCTCAACCACTCGCTCGATGACGACGTCGCGGCCGCCATTGCGATGGCGTGGACGGCGCGGAGGCGGGGAAGGCGACTGGCGGCGGCGATTCAGCACGCCGTTGGATGATGCAACAGAAGTGCGCGACATGGTTGTTGGATCACGAACCTGCTCTGATGCCACTTGTCGGAGATCACCGGAGTAACGACAAAGCACGTCGCTGGCGATCGCTCGTGAAGTTGATCTGGACGCTACGCGGACACGGTGGAAAATAGACACACACAAATTGTGCGGCAAAGCGGCAGCGTTTTCTATTTTGATTGCCAGTTTATAAAGGACACGACTAGGCCTTAGTAGCCACGACTTGTACGCACGACATGCTCGCGATCCGAGCATGCCGCGCCGTGGCGCGCCATGCCGCGATTACCGCGCACGACGCGCTCAACATGGCTTGCCCCGCACGAACGCAGCGTGCGTCAGGCAACCGACTCTGACTTCCAACTAATTACTGGGACTTATCCAATTAAACGACTAACAGTAAAACAAAGAAAGCACAAGTTTATTCTGACAGCCCGCTCCTCCTCCCTGGCGAGGCAGCCATGGGTTAGGTGACTCCGTTTTGGTCAGCATAGACACGTTTCTGAATGTTACATCAGTTTAGGACCATAGTGAAGATGATCTAAGGTACTAGCCACTCAATAATTTCTGATTCCTCTCTCTTACTATTCATACATGTGACAGAGTGTGATTTTGTTAATTGAAAATAAGCATTAGCTCATCACGGAAGCACAGACTGCACAGTACGTTGTACTCCTCTAGCAAGGACTTTTTAGCAGGTCAAATAATTGCTTCACTTTTTTGGACTTTTCCTTCGGATGGGCTTTCCTCCATATTGTTTTTGGTTGAATGTAATAGTTTTTTAAATATGAGCCATGACTCTGCAGTTATTTTGTTTATTATGAGTTTATGACGATGCTACTTTCCACTAAACCAAAATGATTGGCATTGGCATCAGCAGGTAGAGTTCTGCTCCATGTCACGTAAGCTTTTCCATGGGTCTTTTGGTTTTGCATCTTCGAGACATCCCTTATTTTAGTTTTCTTTACGATTTTGCATTATACTTTCTTAAATAACATGATGTGTTTGGTAAGGCTGCAGGCCGCTGCTTCTGCTGCTTGTGAAAACAGCCCACCCGTATTTTTCAGGCGAAATAAGTTTTGTTTAACTCTCCCCTGTTTATCTTTAAATATCTGAGAAATAGAAACAGAACCAATGAAGAAATTTAAGGCAACCTAAATAGTGGAAATTCTTGATGTTAAAACAAATGTAGGTCTATCAACTGCTTCCAGTTTTGGTTGTCTATACTTTCGTTTTGCTGGTTATGAAGAGAAAAACATTATCATAATTCCTATATACATTGTTAACCACTGAACATTTGTGATTCTCTCTCTCTCTCCTAGATGGGTTAAATTGCATCTGCCGAAGGACCTGACAGCCATGGATTGTCGCTGCTGCTCAAGCCTCCTACATTCCGAATTTGGTGCCACTGTGGTAAGAAAGTTGCAACTTGTGAAGGTTTAATGGAAGAAAAAAAAGTTGCAACTTAAGGTGCACAGGATGATGACTTCCCCTAATCACGCTAGCCCATTAGTTTCATCTCTCATAGTGTAAGAATTATAGGATGCGTATATTGTGATGGATTGTATTGCATTGAGCCTCTCGGCCGATATATATGAGAGTACATGACTTGAGGGGCAAGACACCTCCCCTGATAGATACACAATCTAAACTACCAAATATACTCTAACATCTCCCCGCAGTCACAGCGGGAGCATCGCAGACGGTGAGACTAGAGAAGAAGCCGAAGGTAGAAGCTGACGAACAGATATCCCCCGCGGTTGAAGCGTCGTCACGTTGCGGATGCTATGACTGGAGAGAAACCGGCGAGTACCTCATGCGAATGATAGCCCCTTAGTGCCAAAGTAGCTGAAGTCGAGATGGTCGTGGTCGAAGCCATGGTGGAGTCCGAAGCGTCAACATAGGCGCACAAAAAAGTTATCAGCTTCTACCATGCAGGTTCAGCAAGACGATGCGACTTGATGGCGATGGTGACAACGCAGCTTAAGAGCGCGAATTACGGTCATCCTTTAGCACATCTGTGGCGGTGTCTGTGAGTTTGCGGCGTGAAGCGCGGACTCGGATCGATGGCCAGCGCGACGAGGATCGAACACCGAGTGTGGCAGCCCAGATGATGCATGGTGGTAGACCGAAGACACCGAATGGTGACCGGAGAGCCTACGGGTGGCGCTGAGTCACCGACGGGCGGCGCCGGGGAGCGCCGAGAGGCCGGTCGGAGGCGTCGAGTTCGTCGGTGGCGCTGAGTCGCCGAGAGGCGGCGCCGGGGGCGCTGAGTGGCCGGTCGGAGGTGCCGGTGCGGTCAACGGGGCGTCGAGTTGTCTTCCAGTAGCTTCGTGTGGGCGTCGGGCAAAGCGGGCGCCGCCGTCGTGAAAACGACGACACAAGCGGTAGAGGCTCGATCATGAGTGTTGTCGTTGCAGCCCGAGAAGGTGCAACAACAACCTCTCGTCCTTCAGGGGTGTCGACAACGATCGGCGAGGAACGACGATGACGACGACGAACGGCAAAGCAACGCAAACCGATCTTAGATCGGAAAAAAACAGGCAGCATTACCGAACCTCTATGTACACACCATAGTGTGGTTGTAGCAGCAGCCATCTTCATGTGTATCTAGCCTCCAGCACTATTGTTCCTCTCGTGAAAAGAATAAACAATTGAGTGCTTAAGGGCCGGCGATTGTAGCAGATGCGACTTACGCAGTCAAGCGTCGCGTGCATTATCAGAGATTAGAGACCTGGGCACGGGCAACCGATGGCCAGGAAAAGCATGGTGCCCCAACGCGATGGGATCCGCCGGTGCGAGCTGACCGGTGACGCGATCCTGCCGGGTGATGATTGAAGGCGGTGCAACGTAGAGACCACTTGACGATGATGCGGCATGTAATCTGGATCGGATCCACATGCGTAGGAACAAGGAGCTTCGATCCATGCTGCAAGAGCGACGATAGGCGGCCAGATCAAACGACCGGCGGCAAAAGAGGGCGCTACCCCCGGCAGAGATCGTGGAGATTGATCTCTCCGGAGGCGCGCGGTGCGAAAGCGACGGTGAGGTTTAGATCACAAGATCGGAACCCTCCGATACCATGAAAGAATTATAAGATGCGTATATTGTGATTGATAGTATTGCATTGAGCCTCTCGACCGATATACATGAGAGTACATGACTTGAGGGGTAAGACACCTCCTCGGATACATATGGCAGTCCTAGATACACAATCTAAACTACCAAATATACTCTAACACATAGATTTGATTATGCTGCTCGATTTCTGCTTTTCAGTTACAGTTGGTAATGGTTGCATGCTTCCCTTTGTGCTCTTGTTGCTGCTACAGCTAGTATAAACTGGTGGGAAGAATTACCTTATCAAGTAGTGTAGAAGGCGAGTGAGAAATACCATACATGAAAGTAGTTTGTTTTCAATGATTTACGTCTCTCTCTCTCTCTCTCTCTCTCTCTCTCTCGTGAATATAGCGTATAGATCACATGTACCTTTAAGTCTGAGCAAAATCTACATTTCTACATGGTCTATTTCATCCATGCACAAGTAATGCCATTTTCTAATTCTGGACAAATATGATGCTATTTAGGCACGTGGTCGATTTATCATAGCTTTTATCTAATTACATCCACTCTGCATCAGGTTGCATCATGGTTGGTATCTAATTACATGCATTTTGGGTTTGATTAAAAAGTTATGTTGAGTATGTGCGATAGTTCAATATTACAATTCATCTTGCATATTTCAATTTACAAGGACAATTCGATGTTTATGAGATTTCTTTCATCAACAATTTTGGGATCAATTCTAATATCTGCAATCTGTACTTTTTATGTTCCTTTGCTGATACTTTAACTCTCTTTTATTTTGTTGAATTTTAGTTGACAGAATATTCTCTTCTACAATAAATTGAACTTGATGTGCACAAGATGATGACGGCAACTTACAGGTCCTGGAATTGATGTAGGAGGAACAAGGACCATATGGAGTATGTACATCTTTGCTCAAAATGGAAGGTAGGATCTAGCTCTCCTGATATAAGGTGTGCAATTATACAAATACATCTGATTGATCCTATTTATTTGACATCAGTACATGGCCCTACACTGTTTTAGACTACTTGACTTAAAAAGGAATATATATAGTTTACAGTTCACAACATTATTCATATAATTGTATATATGCATGGCAACATGAGAACTTTGTTAGTTATATTAGTTTCTTCCTTGATGGTTTTGAGATTTAGGTTATGGACGACCTTATTAGTTGTTAAATAAACATTTTCATACTGTACTAATAATACCAAAATTATGGAGGTGATATATGTTAAGAATAACTGTTCAGGAAAATATAACAACAAGAATGAATATGTGTTATGCAAGATCTGTCTTTAACATCTGAGTACTAAAAAGGCATAAATACATGTTCCAGAAAAAATCCCGATCAAAAGAGTCGTATAAATGTCATCTCGTTGATAGGAGCATAGCAGAGCAAATTAAAATAATCAGCGCACGTTAGTTGACGACTTGACGGACGTGGCGTTAGCGCACCTCCCACCCTATTTATTTTTCACGCTGAAAGACGAGACCCACACGAAATAAGCTGGGCTGCATTCACTACTGGAGTTGGGAGTCTATTTTGGGCTCCTTTTTTCTTCAAACCGGCCTGCAAATGAGAGTTCCTCTTGCCGATTCATCCCGAAGCCCAAATATTTACGCTACGAAGCCCGTGCCGGCCCGCCTCTTCCAATCATCCGCGTCCGTGTTGCACTATATAATCCTCCGCACGCCGCCTAAACCCTAGACGAGTACTCCACCTCACGCCGCCGCCGTCGCCGTCGCCTCGTCATCGTGTCGCCGTCGCCTCGTCATCGTCTACCACATCGAGCCGTCGGGCGGCGGCGTCTCCCACCTCGGGCCGCCGCCGTCTTCTCCCACTTCACGCCGTCGCCGTCGCCTACCTCAAGGCGTCATCGTCTCCCACATCGGGCCGGCCCCTACGTAAGGCGGCGTCGTCTCCCACCTCGGGCCGCCGCCGTCGTCTCCCGCTTCACGCCGGCGCCGTCTTTCTCAAGCTGCTGTATGTAATGTTCTCTTCCCTTCTTACTTGTTTTACTTCGTAAGAAATGGATCCGTGTTATGGGACGTTGCATCCCGTCTTTTAGAGATTAAAAGTTGTGGCGCTATTGGTAGTTATGGGACGCTTCCTGTTTTTGTTATTAGGGTTCAAGCGTATTCATTACATAACAAAACTGTGGTTGTTTGCTTGGCAAGTATACGTGGTAGAACTGAAACCGGCAACCCCGGTGGTAGCCTGGTGGGTTACTCACCGATCCCTACCCTAGCCCCGGGAGGATTGACCAAAATGCTGAACCTGATTGAGGAGGAAAAATATCCAAGGACAGGGTTACTCACTGATCCCTACCCTAGCCCCAAGAGGATTGACCAACAACAGATTATTAGCTCGAGAGTAGGATTACCTATTATAACATCCAAATTTCTAGAGAGTATAAACCGACTTGTGCTAGCACTACCCCTCCGATCGAAGCAGCAAGCACATCTACATCGAATTGAATGGATCGAGGGAACAAAGAGATGGGGATTCAGGGCTGGAACATAAAGGGACGACCTTGTAGAGAGAGAATGGATAATCCGTCCAAGCACATATAGGTTAGGGCATCCTTACCTGCACGAGGAGAACCAAGCCTGCTACGGATCCCACTCCACCCGGCGCGAGGCAGCGGTCGAGGAAACCTGTGGCGGTGGAGATCGCCGCCGGGATGAGGAATCGAGGAAGAGGAGCAGCAGACAAGTAGAGAGAGAGGAATCGGAGGAGCAACCAGGGTGAGGGTAGATTTGATTATGCTGCTCGATTTCTGCTTTTCAGTTACAGTTGGTAATGGTTGCATGCTTCCCTTTGTGCTCTTGTTGCTGCTACAGCTAGTATAAACTGGTGGGAAGAATTACCTTATCAAGTAGTGTAGAAGGCGAGTGAGAAATACCATACATGAAAGTAGTTTGTTTTCAATGATTTACGTCTCTCTCTCTCTCTCTCTCTCTCTCTCTCTCTCTCTCTCTCTCTCTCTCTCTCTTCGTGAATATAGCGTATAGATCACATGTACCTTTAAGTCTGAGCAAAATCTACATTTCTACATGGTCTATTTCATCCATGCACAAGTAATGCCATTTTCTAATTCTGGACAAATATGATGCTATTTAGGCACGTGGTCGATTTATCATAGCTTTTATCTAATTACATCCACTCGCATCAGGTTGCATCATGGTTGGTATCTAATTACATGCATTTTGGGTTTGATTAAAAAGTTATGTTGAGTATGTGCGATAGTTCAATATTACAATTCATCTTGCATATTTCAATTTACAAGGACAATTCGATGTTTATGAGATTTCTTTCATCAACAATTTTGGGATCAATTCTAATATCTGCAATCTGTACTTTTTATGTTCCTTTGCTGATACTTTAACTCTCTTTTATTTTGTTGAATTTTAGTTGACAGAATATTCTCTTCTACAATAAATTGAACTTGATGTGCACAAGATGATGACGGCAACTTACAGGTCCTGGAATTGATGTAGGAGGAACAAGGACCATATGGAGTATGTACATCTTTGCTCAAAATGGAAGGTAGGATCTAGCTCTCCTGATATAAGGTGTGCAATTATACAAATACATCTGATTGATCCTATTTATTTGACATCGAGTACATGGCCCTACACTGTTTTAGACTACTTGACTTAAAAAGGAATATATATAGTTTACCGTTCACAACATTATTCATATAATTGTATATATGCATGGCAACATGAGAACTTTGTTAGTTATATTAGTTTCTTCCTTGATGGTTTTGACATTTAGGTTATGGACGACCTTATTAGTTGTTAAATAAACATTTTCATACTGTACTAATAATACCAAAATTATGGAGGTGATATATGTTAAGAATAACTGTTCAGGAAAATATAACAACAAGAATGAATATGTGTTATGCAAGATCTGTCTTTAACATCTGAGTACTAAAAAGGCATAAATACATGTTCCAGAAAAAAATCCCGATCAAAAGAGTCGTATAAATGTCATCTGTTGATAGGAGCATAGCAGAGCAAATTAAAATAATCAGCGCACGTTAGTTGACGACTTGACGGACGTGGCGTTAGCGCACCTCCCACCCTATTTCTTTTTCACGCTGACAGACGAGACCCACACGAAATAAGCTGGGCTGCATTCACTACTGGAGTTGGGAGTCTATTTTGGGCTCCTTTTTTCTTCAAACCGGCCTGCAAATGAGAGTTCCTCTTGCCGATTCATCCCGAAGCCCAAATATTTACGCTACGAAGCCCGTGCCGGCCCGCCTCTTCCAATCATCCGCGTCCGTGTTGCACTATATAATCCTCCGCACGCCGCCTAAACCCTAGACGAGTACTCCACCTCACGCCGCCGCCGTCGCCGTCGCCTCGTCATCGTGTCGCCGTCGCCTCGTCATCGTCTACCACATCAGGCCGTCGGGCGGCGGCGTCTCCCACCTCGAGGCCGCCGCCGTCTTCTCCCACTTCACGCCGTCGCCGTCGCCTACCTCAAGGCGTCATCGTCTCCCACATCAGGCCGGCCCCTACGTAAGGCGGCGTCGTCTCCCACCTCGGGCCGCCGCCGTCGTCTCCCGCTTCACGCCGGCGCCGTCTTTCTCAAGCTGCTGTATGTAATGTTCTCTTCCCTTCTTACTTGTTTTACTTCGTAAGAAATGGATCCGTGTTATGGGACGTTGCATCCCGTCTTTTAGAGATTAAAAGTTGTGGCGCTATTGGTAGTTATGGGACGCTTCCTGTTTTTGTTATTAGGGTTCAAGCGTATTCATTACATAACAAAACTGTGGTTGTTTGCTTGGCAAGTATACGTGGTAGAACTGAAACGGCAACCCCAGTGGTAGCCCGGTGGGTTACTCACCGATCCCTACCCTAGCCCCGGGAGGATTGACCAAAATGCTGAACCTGATTGAGGAGGAAAAATATCCAAGGACAGGGTTACTCACTGATCCCTACCCTAGCCCCAAGAGGATTGACCAACAACAGATTATTAGCTCGAGAGTAGGATTACCTATTATAACATCCAAATTTCTAGAGAGTATAAACCGACTTGTGCTAGCACTACCCCTCCAGATCGAAGCAGCAAGCACATCTACATCGAATTGAATGGATCGAGGGAACAAAGAGATGGGGATTCAGGGCTGGAACATAAAGGGACGACCTTGTAGAGAGAGAATGGATAATCCGTCCAAGCACATATAGGTTAGGGCATCCTTACCTGCACGAGGAGAACCAAGCCTGCTACGGATCCCACTCCACCCGGCGCGAGGCAGCGGTCGAGGAAACCTGTGGCGGTGGAGATCGCCGCCGGGATGAGGAATCGAGGAAGAGGAGCAGCAGACAAGTAGAGAAAGAGGAATCAGAGGAGCAATCGGGTGAGGGTAGAGGGATGGGTGTGGTTGTGTTGGGCTTGGCCTCAATCGATCAGATTGGGCTTTGGGCCTTAGAAAACCATGGCTAAGAGCCATACCAAATGTTCAGTTTATAAAAGATATAAACTTTGAGCGAATAACATCAAGCTGGACCATAAGACACATGCTTAATAATCGAGTGCTGGAAGCTCCCACGTAAGGTGGGGTTTGGTGAAGGATTATGTGAGGTAAGTTTTATAACTGCATTAAATTGCAGAGAGGCTGCATCAAATCCAGGACCTCTTAGCGCAAGTGGGGTGACTAAACCACTACGCCAGGCATGTCCTTAAGCTGAATAACAGAGAAAAAAACATATAGCATATTTTAAGCATACAAGTCCCAAATAAAACTATTATCTTTAAGAAGAAAACAATGTTAACCAACACTTTGTATTTCACAACGTATTTAGGGACAAGTGCAAGCGTGCCTGGAGCTCACCAGCTGTCATCGAAGGACTTTCTCATCATAGAGAACGCATTCTGTTACTACTTCATTTCATTTAGTTACTGTAATGCTCCTTAAACTTATTTAGGAATTTAAACAGCTAACAGTAACAAAAAAATTGGAATTCAAACAATTCTGGAACTTATTCAGTTATATAGACCACCTACCCCAATCACTAAAAAGGATCGCATATCTATCCAATGATACAACACCCACGAAGGCCACAACGAATTGAACAGATTGGAGGAGCAAATAGATCGGAACTTGAAGGCTCTGGCTCATTACCACCCAAAATCCAATTTACCCAAGATACCAACTTTTAGCGACTCAATAAGATCCAGCTGGACCATAAGACACGTATCCAACAACAACAGAGAGAGAGAGAGAGAGAGAGAGAGAGAGAGAGAGAGAACATATATAGTGCAGTTATCATATGGGTCATACAGAATAAATATGGAACAAAGTCTTTATAAAGAAACAATGTAAACCAACAGTTTTTTGTATTTCACAACATATTTATAGACAATTATATACGGTAAAAGCTTTGGCCTTGTCCAGCTCAGCCCATAGGTTCATCTGCTGCCATCATGACAAGGTATTGATGCCATAGATAAGGAAAGCATCGGCTACCACCTTGGGCAAGAGGAGGAGGTCCTTGACTGATGAAGAGGTTGTGATCATGACTGAGTTGAAGGCGATAGCTCAGGGCAAAGTGCGCGAGCTATCCGGAGACACTCTCTTCCCGGTCACCTTCACTTGCATTCACATCCAACTAATCCACCTTCTAGTAGAGAAGCAAAGGTGTACATGAGTTCGAGGGGAATTGCCCACAGGAATGAATCAAAAACACATGCTATATCCACTTTCAACGGAGCACAAGGCTGCTCCCTGCCGTGTAACAATTTAGCAGAGGTGTATGGAGCTGAAATGTGTCTCTCGAACGAGTTGAAGACAGCAGCAAGCTTAATTTGTCCCACCCTAAGTAATACTAGTAAACAAAAGTAGCAGATTCGGGTTCTTCATCAAGAATAAAACACAGAATGATGATTTGGGTTCATCAAGCACCAACTGAATTTAGCAGAGAACTGCATCCAAATTTACCTTTCAGTTTCAGCAGAGCACAAAGAAAGGTTGCCCCTTGCCGTGCAACAATTTAGCACAGAACGCTGCGACATATTGGGGAAATTGGGGAAATTTGTACGGACACTTTGTCCTGGGCTGGACTGGGTCGGCCGCAAGGTCCAATGTCACCGCTGGGCCCAACACCACGCGCAGCTCCTCTACTCAGTACTCACCCGTCAGCCAGGCTCCTCTCTGTTCCACTCTGCTCCCCTCGGCTCTTCCCGGCGGCGAGCCCCCACCACCGCCTCACGACGCCGCGGCCTCCACCCCTGCATCACGCCGCGGGTAGACTCTGCTGCTTCCTCACGCTGTTCGGAGTCGGATTCAGCCTAGGACTCTTTCTCTTCGCGCTGGTAAGGAAACCCTAATCTCTGTTTGGAGTGACGGATTATCCATTTTGCCCTCCACAGACAAGGCCGTTCCTTTGCATTCTAGCCTCAAAATCTGTAGCTATTTGTCCCCCCTGCTCTCGAGTTAATGATCGCTTTTAGGGGTAATACGCATGGGGGGCTAGGGTAGGGTAGGTCAAATGGTCACTGAGTAGCACGCGACCAAGAAACGGCACAGTTCTTGGAATTGTTTCCCCCTTCAATCAGGTTCCGAGGTTTGGCCTTCGTGGCTGCTTAGTTTTGGTTATTGGGGCGCTTTCCCCGTTTTTGTACAACTCCCGATTGAAAAGTTGGACGGTAGTGTACTTGCATTCAGCTGCTATTTTGTTCTGTACACATTATTGTTAAATAAGTGGATTGGTGAATTATTTGTTTCAGTGATTGCAAAATCGTTTCTTTATATAACTGATAGGTTCCGGAATTGTTGGTCCGGTTTTCAATTCCAGTAAGTTGTTTACAAAATAATCTAAATAATCTCAAGGAGCACAACTGTATTAGCTACATAAAGCTAAGCAGTAACCGATGCTTTCCTTATCTATGGCATCAATACCTTGTCATGATGGCAGCAGATGAACCTATGGGCTGAGCTGGACAAGGCCAAAGCTTTTACCGTATATAATTGTCTATAAATATGTTGTGAAATACAAAAAACTGTTGGTTTACATTGTTTCTTTATAAAGACTTTGTTCCATATTTATTCTGTATGACCCATATGATAACTGCACTATATATGTTCTCTCTCTCTCTCTCTCTCTCTCTCTCTCTCTCTCTCTCTCTCTCTCTGTTGTTGTTGGATACGTGTCTTATGGTCCAGCTGGATCTTATTGAGTCGCTAAAAGTTGGTATCTTGGGTAAATTGGATTTTGGGTGGTAATGAGCCAGAGCCTTCAAGTTCCGATCTATTTGCTCCTCCAATCTGTTCAATTCGTTGTGGCCTTCGTGGGTGTTGTATCATTGGATAGATATGCGATCCTTTTTAGTGATTGGGGTAGGTGGTCTATATAACTGAATAAGTTCCAGAATTGTTTGAATTCCAATTTTTTTGTTACTGTTAGCTGTTTAAATTCCTAAATAAGTTTAAGGAGCATTACAGTAACTAAATGAAATGAAGTAGTAACAGAATGCGTTCTCTATGATGAGAAAGTCCTTCCATGACAGCTGGTGAGCTCCTGGCACGCTTGCACTTGTCCCTAAATACGTTGTGAAATACAAAGTGTTGGTTAACATTGTTTTCTTCTTAAAGATAATAGTTTTATTTGGGACTTGTATGCTTAAAATATGCTATATGTTTTTTCTCTGTTATTCAGCTTAAGGACATGCCTGGCGTAGTGGTTTAGTCACCCCACTTGCGCTAAGAGGTCCTGGGTTTGATGCAGCCTCTCTGCAATTTAATGCAGTTATAAAACTTACCTCACATAATCCTTCACCAAACCCCACCTTACGTGGGAGCTTCCAGCACTCGATTATTAAGCATGTGTCTTATGGTCCAGCTTGATGTTATTGGCTCAAAGTTTATATCTTTTATAAACTGAACATTTGGTATGGCTCTTAGCCATGGTTTTCTAAGTCCCAAAGCCCAATCTGATCGATTGAGGCCAAGCCCAACACAACCACATCCATCCCTCTACCCTCACCCGATTGCTCCTCTGATTCCTCTCTCTCTACTTGTCTGCTGCTCCTCTTCCTCGATTCCTCATCCCGGCGGCGATCTCCACCGCCACAGGTTTCCTCGACCGCTGCCTCGCGCCGGGTGGAGTGGGATCCGTAGCAGGCTTGGTTCTCCTCGTGCAGGTAAGGATGCCCTAACCTATATGTGCTTGGACGGATTATCCATTCTCTCTCTACAAGGTCGTCCCTTTATGTTCCAGCCCTGAATCCCCATCTCTTTGTTCCCTCGATCCATTCAATTCGATGTAGATGTGCTTGCTGCTTCGACTGGAGGGGTAGTGCTAGCACAAGTCGGTTTATATTCTCTAGAAATTTGGATGTTATAATAGGTAATCCTACTCTCGAGCTAATAATCTGTTGTTGGTCAATCCTCTTGGGGCTAGGGTAGGGATCAGTGAGTAACCCTGTCCTTGGATATTTTTCCTCCTCAATCAGGTTCAGCATTTTGGTCAATCCTCCTGGGGCTAGGGTAGGGATCAGTGAGTAACCCACCAGGCTACCACTGGGGTTGCCAGTTTCAGTTCTACCACGTACAGCCACCAAAGCATTACACAAGGACTAGAAGGAGGACTCTAAGCTAAGACAAAGCATTTGCACTACTATGATGTCCTGTTCGCCATTCTTTTCACCTTGGCGTCGGTATGCTCCTACCCAGCTCACCATCTTGCTGATGCTGCCCTCCATCTTCACCTTGTCTTGCTGTCTCAGCAGAGCTCACCATCGCTGCATCTGTGAGATAATATGTGAGTATATTAGCTTTCTAACAAACTTTCTTTCAATCTTCAAATCATTTCTTTTTTTTTCCAAAGTACCGGCGCCACTCCCACAAAATTCAGCAGGCCTATGTTATGATTATTACCCCCTAGAGAAAGCGACTTTTTTCTAGTAAGTCAGTCATGTTTCGGGGAACTCTGTCCCAGGCTAAACTTTGCCTAGACAAACACTGCTTGTTTACACTGAAAAATTATGTGGTCAGTAATTTCAGGACAGTTACATAGTACACAGTTTTTATCATCTCTCCACTTTTGTATACTTAACTCTACTCCCGTCTGTAGTCTTTCTTGCCAGGCCAACCACAGAAATCCTTTCAGTTTCAGTGGCAATTTGATGTTCCACATTCTTGCCATCCTTTCGTTGGTCAAGCCTCTAAATTTCTTTTTGTCCCTGCTTAGCGCCCATTGAACTGTGTCTGCATTAGAGTTTAGCTTGATGTGATCTAGATCCTGTTTCAGCTCTGTCCACTCTGACAATTCTTTTTGCCCGAAATTTCTTCTGAATGTCATGCTCTAGTCCTCTCCATCCCAGGTTTCTTGTACCAAGATATTCTTGTTCCCACATATGCCAAATAAACTAGGGTACTGCAGCCTGAGTTGAGTGCTCCTTGGGAGCTTTCCCTTTTCTTGTAGAATAAAAATAATTGGATGGTGACATGCTTGCATTCAGCTGCTATGTTGTTTTGCACACATTATTGTTATATAGGTGGATGATACATTTTTTTCAGTGCTTGGAAAATCCTTTCTTTATATAACTGATAGATTCCAGAATTGTTGGTCGAATTTTCAGTTTCTGTAAGTTGTTTATAAATCATCTAAATAAGCTTAAGGAGCAGAACTGTTTTAACCATATAACAGAATGCTTCCCCTGTCTGTGGCATTAAACCCTTGTCATGATGGCAGCCTATGGGCTCGACTTGTCTATAAATATGTTCTGAAATACAACTGTTCTTTGTTGTTTTTCTTAATCAGGTTCAGAGGTTTGGCCTTCATGGTTGTAGTTTTGGTTAGAGGGGTGCTTTCCCTGTTATTCTACAACTTGCAATTGAAAAAATAAGATGATGACATGCTTGCATCCAGCTGTTGTATTGTTTTGTATGTATTCTTGTTGTATCAGTGGATAGGTGTGCCCTGTTTTTCAGTTATTGGAGTAGGTATATATCCGAATATGTTTTATAATTTTTTGAATTCCAACTTTTAGTTACTGTAAGCTGTTTTTATTCTCTAAATAAGCTTAAGGAGCACTAGTGTAGCTGTACAAAGCTAAGTAGTTAACAGAGTGTGTTTACTATGGTTTCAAAAATCCTTGTCATGATGGCAGCAGGTGAGCCTTGACCTGATTGTACTTCTCTCTAAATATGTTGTGAAATACAAAATGTTGGTTAACATTGTTTTGTTCTTAAAGACTTTGTTTTGTATTCGTTTTGTATGTGACTTGTATAACAACTGCATGCTGTGTTTCATTTCTCTGTTATTGAGCATGTGTCTAGCTGGATGTTATTCATTAAAAGTTGATATCTTTTTTACACTGAACATTTGGCAGCTTCTTAACCATGGTTTTCCTGGAGTCGGAGATGACTTGGAATGTGTTGATCTCACCTAACCAGCTGAGTCCCAAGGGTCTCTTGCTCCGCAAGGCTATCATTGTGCGTCTTCTGGAGGATGTAACAAACAGGAAGGCCTCCAAGGAGCATGGTTACTACGTTGCTGTCAATCAGCTGAAGGCGATAGCTGAAGGGAAAGTGCGTGAGCTTACTGGAGACATTCTGTTTCCAGTCACATTCACCTGCATCACACAAAGGCCCATGAAGGGTGAGGTGATGGTCGGTGTTGTGGATAGGATCATGAAGCATGGCATGTTCCTCAAATCTGGACCAGCTGAAAGCATCTTTCTGGCTGACAAGTTGATGAGTGACTACAAGTTCATTGGTGGGGAGAACCCTATGTTCATGAAAGAGCACTCGAAGATTGAGAAAGACACCGCTGTACGCTTCAAGATCATGGGACTCCGCTGGATGGAAGCTGATCGCCAGTTCCAGCTCCTTGCTTCCCTTGCTGGTGACTTCCTTGGTCCACTGTGATCTGCTTTAGCAGACTAAATGCTGTTCTGATGTAAATTGCTCAGTTGATGGATGGATGGATCTGGAATGTGTTAGAATTAACTTGCTGTCAGTAGCTCGTTGTAACGTGGAGACATGACCGATGTAATCTCATGACAGTAATGCTTGCTCCTAATGTCAGTGACATCGACTCCCCCACATTTAACTTTAACATGTCAGTACTGTGATGAACCGATGTTGTTTATGACTGCTGTGTTCAACTTTCAATGCTTTCTTGCATCTCCACGTTACCTATTGTTCCTTGGTCTGGTCATTTGTGGGATTGATTTTGCATTGCATCTTGATTGGCATGGCATAGTGAATATCTGGTCATTGAGTTGATTATGATGGGAAGAAATATGTATTACTAGAATTCTAACCATGAGGTCATCTCAGGATAACGAATTTAAATTCTCATTGCATAGATAATGTGTTCGTTGTTACATGCAAATCCTTGTTCCATGTTCTTACTATAAAAATACCAAGAAGATTTTGGTGACAAATTTCAGATGGAATGAGTCTTTTCAACATTTTTTTTTTTGGGGGGGGGGGGGGACTGATCTACTAAGTATCACCCGACATCAGATTTTGTAGAGGATGCTCGATCATGCAACGGTATCATTAATAATTTTGATGTCTGAAAGATGACAGTAAGTCAGCACAATACAGATTACGGATGAATCCCGAGGACGAACCATTTGCTGATGATAATGTCACTGGGCCGCTCCTACTCTCCACAGAGATGGGCCGTCCGGTTTGTCGGCCCAGTCCCAGGGGACCTTTTCAATCCATGCCCATCGATCGGCTGCGAAACAATCGTGGCGTGGCGCAGGACGGCGGCGGCGGCGTAGGAGAGCAAACTGCGGCGATCATGATGTCTCTCAGAGCTCTGGGTTCCCTGCTCACCCAGAGGTTCCTCCGCACTGAAGCGTCGGCGCAAGCGGAGCCGTTGCCGGGGATCATCTCCCGGAGGGGGCTGCCATTGGGGCGACGGCGGCGTTCGCTGGAGCGGCTGGGCTTTGGGGTTCTTCAAGAAAGGCACTACAGATCAGTCAGGTATGGGTCGAATCTTCCTTCAGAGTTTCTATAGATTAATTCGGTTGCATCATGCACGATCTAGGCATTATGAGCTCTGTCATCGTGTAGTTGGTGAGGTGACTGCCGACGGCGCCAGGAAGGAGGAGGTGATCGTTGCTGAGGAACAGAGGAAGTCAGGAAGGAGGTCACTGCCAAGTATGGCAAGGTGGATGAAGCAGCCATGAAGGCAAAGTTCGAGCAGTGGATGAAAAAGTATGACAAGAACAGCAGCGAGGAGGAGACGACCATGCGGTATCAAAGGTTCAAGAGATCTGCAAGGCTTGTTGACAAATACAACGCATCAGAGAAGGGCAATGTTATTTTCGGTCTTAACCATCTCGTGGACATTACTGAAGCAGAGGATGAGTCAATGTGCCCACAACCACATGACGACCATGACTGGGAACGCTATGTTAAGGACTTCTAAACTATTCGTTCTCTGAGTAAGGAAGACCAACCATTTGTGTGTGGCAGTGTGATCTTGAAGCTGCAGGTATAATCCTTATCCCTCTCTACTTGATGGTATGCTGCTGCTGATCATGTCCTTTTTTTTTTTTTTTTTGTATCCAGGGGAAGGATACAAGCCATTTTGAAGATCAGGTATTATAATCCCCCGCTCCCCCAATCACCACACTCGTTCAACATCAACAACAAAAGAGAAAGTAGGTTACAGAATCCAGGCAATCTGTGCATAATTTCCCTTGTTTTCTGCAGTATATTTCCGAAATTTCCTACTTCTATGCTCATTTGCTTTGAGATAGCAATTTTGTAACATTCTTCGCATGAAACAGGGCCTGATGCCTAAGCTTGCTCGGCGTGAGGAGGCTATCAGGCGTCATCAAGAAATGGCGAGGGGGACTCCCAGCAGTGAGAAAACAGAACCTCATGGGCCCATCTAGTGCCAAACCGTCAAAATGGATCACTTGTCATTGTGGCTGACATTGTTATTCTGAGTTTGGGGTGAACCGTGTTTTGGGGCTGTAGTCCACTCTGATCTGCTTCAGCAGACTAAATGCTGTTCTGATGTAAATTGCTCAGTAGATGGATAGATGGGTCTTGAATGTGTTAGAATTAACTTGCAATGAGTATCTCGTAGCATGGAGACATGGCCAATGGAATCTTAAAACGGTAACGCTAGCTGCTAACATCTGCTCTCCCCCACGTTTAACTTAAACATGCCAGTTACTGCAATAAACCTATGTTCTCGTCTAGTCGTCTATGCTCTGTTCACCTTTCAATATATCCTTGCTTGCATGTCCACGTTACCTGGTGTTCGTTGGTCTGGTCATTTGTGGGATTGATTTTGCATTGCATCCTGATTCTTGTCATTGAGTTGATTATGACGGTTTGAAGAAATTTGTATTACTGATTGACAGCCATGAGGTCATCTCGGGATAACGAGCACAAACTCTTACTGCGTAGATGATGTGTTTTTTTTGTTACACATGCAAATCTGTATTCCATGTTATTCTTTTTAATTTGAAAGTTCACGAAGCTTTTGATGGCAAGAACTTCAGATGAAATAATCGGTTGTTCTTGAAGTGGTCTAATAACTACCATCCGAATGATTTTTAAACATCTGATTTTCGTGCAAGATTCTCAATCATCCAGTGGTATCATTAACAATTTAAACATCTGAAACTGAAAGCATACAGCAAAATACTACAGATTACTCATCAAAGCTAGGATACTATTTGCTGCGCCTGCTCTGCACAAAGCTGGACCAATTGTGTTTTTTTTTTTGGGGGGGGGGGGGGTGGAAATCAAAGCTGGGCCAACTTGAGCTTGAGAGCAGGAGTAGTTTTCCCGAGATGGGCCGTCCAGTTTGTGGGCCCAGTCCCACGGGACCTTTTCAACCCATGTCAATCGATCGGCTGCGAAACACTCTGTGGCGTGGCGAAGACAGCGACGGCGGCGAAGCAGAGCAAAAGCAGCGATCATGATGTCTCTCAGAGCTCTGGGTTCCCAGCTCACCATCCCCCGGCGGGCGGCCGCCATAGGGGCGACGGCGGCGTTCGCTGGAGCGGTTGGGATTTTGTACTTGAAGAACGACACTACAGATCAGTCAAGTATTTATAGGTTGGGTCGAATTTTCCTTCATATTTTCTGTTGCTTCATGGCATGATAAACTCGGTCGCGGTTCAGGCGGCGAGGTGACTGCCGATGGTAGCCACGAAGGAGATCACTGCCAATGCCAAGGAGACCAGGAAGGAGATGCCTGTCGTCAGTGAGGAGGACGTCATGGATGGGGGCATCGACGATGCAGCAGCCATCAAGGCACTATCCAAGAAAGATGCCACAGATCAGTCAAACTCAGGTATGAACTGAATTTCCTTTTCTGTAGTATGTTTCTGTTGCATGTGTGACCTCGTCATGAACTTTGCAACTTGTAGCTGCCGACAGGAATGAGGAGGTCCCTTCAATGAATTCAGGGCTCATTATGCTCCAAAAGGATAGGAGGGAGATGACGACTGCCGAGAAGACCAGGCTGAGGAATGAGATAACACGCTTAATTAAAACTGAGCTCTATCCTAGTTACTGTTGTCATGGCTAAGAATGTGCTTTCGTTCTTTTTACATGAATCTCTTCTATTTCTAGTGGAAATTTATATTTAAAATTTGTGTCTGTTAAATTATGCCCTTTGGGATTAGCTGTAAATCCTGTCCAATCGGCTGCTCCATTTTGTATCCTTGGATAGCTTCAATTTTATAGCTTTCCTCGCATGAAAACAGGTGGAGGCTTGAAAGCGTCGTCAACACAACTGAGCTACGGTTTGTGAGTGGTAATTGCAGTAACACCTCAGGGTTGAAGTTGAAATAAACATACCTAGATGATTGTCTGTGTGGTTACAATTATCGAAGCTGATTCTTAGTTACTTTTGGATGTCTGGACAAGTTTTATGCCTTTTGTGTTCTCAGCAGACTCAGGAAAGATTCCAACTATTGAAATGTGTAACGTGGCAAAGCTATTAGCACCACCCAAGGGTCTTTAATCGGTTGTCAATATAGTAGTGTGTTGTTACAATACTTTTTTTTTCATGCGTGAACCAGGTTTTTGCAATTGTATTGTATAGAAAAAAATGCCAATTTGTCACAATATGTACCATTAGCGTCCTTTTTCCTAAATGCTTCACCAAATTATTTTGTGCTTGCCCCATGCATGTATATATATGTCCTTATTGTCGTTGCCAACTTGTCATCGTCGTTGAAAACATGTTTCTCAGCCTCTGTTCACAAACAGGTCCACTGGGCTTATTTTATTATTGATCTATTGTGCTCTTTCTATATGTTTTCCTCGAACATGTGTTCTTCCTATACATTCCACCAGGTATCACAGTGAAATTTTACTCCACGAAAGTAGGGACACAGACAGGTCGCCCAATAATATCCGGTGATGATAACGAACAGAAACATAGTTGCCATTAACCTGAGACGAAGTGCCACTTGAGATCAAATCCTGCCATGTCAATGCATAGATACAGACCCATAGGCCATTGCTAGTCGTGGCTTTGGTAATCAGTGACAGGTAAACAGCAGACGAACGTCCTAACCTAACAACATAACACAGATTGCTCTCTAGTTGACTACAATACGGGCCTTGACCTGGATACCCTCCTTGTCGTCTCCAAGAACGGAGTTTGGCACAACAAACTGAAAGCAGAGGTCAGGGTTGGGCAGCCCATTGGAGAGATCGGTCCAGGTCACCTGGAACTCCGAACTCTGATAGTATTTGCGGCACGGCACACCATTACTTCCCTCGTCGTAGTGCGAGAAGATAAGCTCGCATTGGGATGTGAATGGCGCCGACAGATCATCACCGGAGCCGTTGTTGTGGGTACCGGAGGCGGCCCCAGCGTGAGGATGGACGCCGAGCACTGAGATGGCACGGCCAAGCCTTTCCCGTGTCACATTCAGCAGGAAGAGCCATGGCGGGATTCTTCTGATGGCGTCTTGGTCATTGCCAGCAGCTTGGTCAGCACCAAGGAAGTTGAAGCCGTCGCGAAGGCGGAGGCTGAATGTCTCCCTGGACCTGACCTTCGCGGTACATGGCCAGCCGTGCACGGAGGCGAAGTGGTCCAGGAGTGCGGTTGTTGAGCCAGTGAAGATGCACGACGCGTCAGGACAGAGGCACGGGGCATGTGGGCAGACCCGGGCATGGGAGTCCCGGTCGTGATATGCCGGCCTCGCGTCGCAGCCATGGGCCGCGTGCGGGCACCGGATGAGGATGGATGCCACCAGGTGCTCCATGGCGTAGGACCGGCGGTAACCGTGGCTGGTCACGCTGCACGCATAACACTTGGCGGTGGCCTTCAGCTTGTCGCGGCAGGGAGAGCACAACGCATGCCCCAGCTCGCACTGCATCCATATATATATATGCACGTGATTAGAAAATCAATGACAAAATTATCGACAAAATCAAACAGTTTTAATTATTTATACTATATAACTCTATATGGGCTTCTATCCGCTGCCACAAAACACATGGATTTGCTGGAATCTGTTAGAGCTGACTTCTTTTTGGCATGTGTTAGAGAACAAGAAAATGTACCATGTCAAAATGGGAGGCTATGAGTAATTAATCCAAGAGAATTTGGAGGACTGAGTTTCATCCGTGAAAGACATTACGGATCATTCAAAATGGATCTACAAGCTATTACTAAAGAAATGTTTTGGAGGGATATTTTATAGCAAGCAGTCAAAGATATAAGAAAATTAGATTTTAGCATGATGTATAGATTTTAGCATGATGTATTAGATTTTTATCATGACTTAGAATAATACGAGATCAGTGGACAACCAATCAAAACAGTGGCACTTTCAATGGATATTTTTGGCATTTTACCTTTAAAAAGAATGCTTGAACCTCAAGACAGAGCAGCTTGACATGAACTGATGGTGTGTACTAAAGATGTGCAGCATTCTGGTAATGCAATATAGTCAAATGGGAGTCTGAACAATCTGGATGTTACAAAACAAAATCTTTACATATCTGTTTGTTAAATCCTGGGCTGATTAATACCTATGTAAGGGATTTGGTAAGAAAACATTCCTCTAAACATAGAGGTGTTCCTAGCATTGCTAAACAAGGATAAATTCCAATCATCTGACCAATTACTTTTTTAAAAAAATTGGCCAGATTCTTTGTTTTACAGGCTGTGTGGGGGAGAAAATAAACATCTTGCAGCATATAATTGCTAAATGTTTATGGTACCTTTCTAAAGATAGTTTATGATGGCATAATGCACCTACTATTATAACAGTTTTAAATTAAAATAGTTTACAACATAAACTGATAAAAGCAGAGCAATGCTTGTTGTTGTCCTGACAGACACGAGTTGGGTTTTATGGTAAGGAAGCTGAAATCAACAATCATGTAGCAATAACATATACATCATCTAGACTCTAGAACGCTGACCATAGGGGTAGGCATTTATACAATCCTCGAAATGTTTTGCAACTTCTGTCTGCTGCTGAATTTGGTAGGTTATTATCAGGTTTGTTGCTTTTGGCTTCCTGGTCGATCAGTTCTTTCTGCGTAGATGGGCAGACTCTAGATTAGAGTGTTTTGTTAAGCTGGTGCCCAAAGCAAAGTGCTTCTTTATCTAAAAAATAAAAGCAACTAAAAGAGAACAGATGCAATGGAAAGAATATCTGCACTCGATAGAAGTGAGATTATCCATGGTTTGATGCAGAATCTGACAACATCTTTGTTTTCCTTTTATTTTCAGATGTTACATTTTAGAACAACCTTGTGAATTGGACAATTCTATTCCCATTTTCGGTCAGGCTACCGTGACAAATTTAGTTTTCCATCAGTTTATTGTGCCAATAATTCTGAGATGTTAAATGATTTTAGGGAAAGAAGACTAAGTAAGAGCACGGAAGAGAACCTTTCTTAGATTCAAGGATAAATAAAAGGGTGACACTACATTATTTATTCTCAGGAACATACTTGAGCTTCTCAAAAGGCAAAATCCATATGTGCACAAGTGCAAGGATTCCTTCTCTACCATATGGTTTGATGCAAAATCTGACAACAATTTTGAGAAAAAAATACATGTTTCAATCAACAATCATCCGAAATGAATTCACAATGGGGATGCAGTACCTCGAAGATGGGAGGCTTGAGCGGGAGGAAGCATACGCCACACTCCATGGTGTTGGAGTCAGCCACGATTACCTGCTCCACCACCGTGCCTCCCGCGCGCGCGTGCGCGCGGCGGCGGCGCCGGCGAGCCTTCTGCCCCTTCGTCCTCTCCTCCTCCTCCTCCTCCATGGACTCCATGGATTCGTAGTCCTCACCGTCGCCGAGACTTTCCTCATCCTCCGCCTCCAGATCAGATTCCGAATGCTCGTCGGCGCCCTGGCATTCCCCCTCATCGCCGTCAGATTCCGGTTGTGTATCAATCTGCCTATCCTCCTCCTCACTAACCGTAGCATTACCATCGGGCTCACCATCACCATTGCCCACCGTTGAAAATGATGGTGCGACGCGCATCTTCTTCCTGCTCGCCGATGCGTCGCCGGAACCAGCCTTCGCCTCCGGCATGACTCGCCTCTTGGCAGACCCCTCCCCCACCATAGCCATTTTCCCCTGCTTGCCTGCTTCTTGGTGACGACTGGGTTCGCCGCCGCCCACGGGAGCAGAAGACGAAGAAAAGCAACGCAAAACGAGAAGCTGAGGCGTCATTTGTATTAAAACATTGTCAAGAATGAATCGCACCTTGGGTCCTTAAACTTCTCTAAATTCTCATCTAGGTCCATAAACTATTAAAACGTCCGTACACGTCCTTAAGATGCTAACCTGCTAACCTTAGGACCAAAGTTATTCAACAAAATAAATATGCATGATGTGGCAATGTCTGCAAAGAAAACTCTCTCTCTCTCTCTCACAGCAAGCTTGAGGTAACTGTTTTGACTTATCATTTCATTTCACGAGCAATCTACTCCATGATAAATTGGGCTCAATCATAAAAGATGTTTGCTTTTGTTCTTATATGGTCCATGTTGAAATTGAAGTTCTAGCTACCATCATCAAAAATCTCTTCGACGTCTGTCTTCCTAGTATCTCCGTAAAGCATCTGGGCAAAACATACTAATCTTTTGTACCTTTTTCCAAATGTAGGATGTCGCTGGTGCAATATTTCTGAGCTCCTAAGGTCCCTAGCTATTTTTATTTTTTTGTATTCTGCTCATCATTTTGATGTGCTCAGAGGTTTGGTTCATCCCTATTTTTGCCGTTTTGATGAGCCTGTAGCTTTGGCCAGCCACCAACATGGCTTGCAGCTCGATGCTCAATAAACTTTGCTATGCTAAAGGGTTTTGGATCTAAGGTTAACGTCTTTAATAGTTTAAGGAGTCAGATGGATGTTTTAATAGTTCATAGACTCAGAGGAGAACTCTAGAAAAGTTTAGGGACCCACGGTGCAATTCACTCAATACGAAAAAAATACAATAACCAGTTTCTGGTGTGGTTCAATGCGCACATGATAATTACGTATTAAACATGACAAAGATATCAATGAATGTAAAATGGAGGCAATGCAAAATGTATCGGATGTTGGTTCTGCCTGAACTTTCGGAAGAATATAGCTTTTACCACTACAAACATCATTCTCAATTTGAAGAGTGTCATGTCATCTTATAATTTTGAAATAGTTAAATGAAACTCTCTCAATGTCAAGTTTCATTTTCGCGATTTCATATGGTTAAATCTTTCTTCCAAATGATTAATATAATTTTTTTAATGTGTAGAGATGAAACTCAAACCCTTTCAATGTAATTTTATTTTGGTTTCAAAGTTTTAGTAACCGTGTATACCAAGTTTATCACTATGAAACTCAAATCTTCTTTTTCCTAGTAAATTTCATGCCACATTATATATTTGACTATACGGCTTTCTATTTAATACAAATGAAACTTGAATTGAGACTGTTCTAAGTGGAAACCACATTTTGTCACTCATAAGCTTTGAATACACACTTTACCACTAT
Organism: Chloris gayana; assembly: GCA_031894775.1. Taxonomy (NCBI): domain Eukaryota; kingdom Viridiplantae; phylum Streptophyta; class Magnoliopsida; order Poales; family Poaceae; genus Chloris; species Chloris gayana. The sequence goes on along the minus strand of JAUNZO010003771.1, from coordinate 148,209 downwards.
TTAGCATTGTTAGCTCTACTGACACTTTGTATCAACAGTGATGAAATAATATGAGACGAAATGACCATTCTGCCTCTATCTAAAGGAAAGAGTGGCCAAGAGCCCGCTCAGCGAGAGCCCGCTTGTCCGCGTCCACCGCGAGCCCACACAGTAGCTTCCGCTGCGTGCCCACTACAAGTCCGCACGGTCGTGCATGCCCGCCAACAGCCCGCCCTGTCATGCACACGCCTCACCGCTAGCTCGCCGCCCTTCTTGCTGGCCACCGTCGTACGTGGGTTAGTGTACAGAGAGCTACGGTGCTTTTGACCGCTTCAATCAATTGTGCGTGCATGGGAGAGTTACGGTGCTTTTGACCACTTCAATCAATTGTGTCTGTGCATGGGACCATTTCACTCGGCCAAAGGGGGGAGGGGGGTCACTTAAACGTATTTTCTGGTTTTGAGCTAGTGATGATTTTTATTAAAATCAATATATGAACTAGTGATGATTTTTTATTGAGATAATTGTGTTTCTACGCTCGGTTCCAATCTCAATTGGGATTTACCCATATTTTTAAACTTCGTGATTTTACCCTTACGATTTGAAAACGAAGGCAAATTTCAAATCGGTTTCAAACTTAAGGGTAAAATAACAAAGTTCGAAACGAAGGGCAAAACCACAATTGGACACCGACCAAGGGTAAAAATGCAATAGCCCCTTCTTTATATACCTAAAAAGGCTGCGTACCTAAATTTGGTTCGGTTCTCGGTTATATCCGTACTACCCATATTTTTTTACCACCTCACAATAAAACTCGTAAAATTATTAAACCATCACAAATAAACTATTAATTATGTTATAAAATAACATGGTCTAGCGACAAACTCACTAAATTACGGCTCAAAAGTTAGATTAAAAATTATAAATAAATTTAAATGGTATAAAACTTATGGATGCGCTATGTGTTTAATAACTTCGGTTATTTGGGTAGTTTGGATATCCGACTCTAAGATCTGAAGTTGAAATTAAAAGTTTAGCTAGTTTAAATTTCCTACCGATACCCGAGATTTTGGTTATTTCGGTTTTAGTTTTTTCTTTTCCGGTCTTTGGATCTCATTTTTATGCCTAGGCCTAATCACAAACTGCTAAATAAAAACTTTAATTACAGGAGCCGTACTAGAACCCTAGAGTAAGCGTACTAGTACAGGTTGAGCACGCGACGAAAATAGAGAACTAGGCCTAGAGCAAGTTCTAACATGTGCGGCTCTAAGCAAACGCAAAGGAGCGAACCAAGCAACGGTAAGCCACAAGCAACCTAGAAACTTTAAGGAACAAGCACAACAAGTAATTGCAAGGAAGTAAGGAATAACCTAGCAATTCTAATGACAATAAGAACAACATCGAAACAAGCACACGGGAGATAAGAAAATTTTCACTGGAGTTCGAACCACAAATAAACCTACAACTTCCATTGAGGAGTCCACAAAGCTACGGGTTTCTCTCAAACCCTAACCTCTCCAAGTTTTCACCAAGGCCAATTCGGTTTTCCACTAGCAATACTCCACAAAGGACAAGCAATACAAACTCCCCGGATCTCAACCACAAGCTTTGGGAGCTCCCGGGCAACACCTAGCCATCTAGGGGTTGAATCCCTAGAGTAGCAAACACAAAGTTGTCGATGGAGAGGACCAACAAGTGCTTTTCTTGGAATATGAGGTGGCTTACTCAAATAGCTCACTAATCTTCACTCAAACCCTCAAGATTGGGAGTAGGAGCTTGGGGAGTGAAGAGAGGAGGCTCAAGAATGCTCAAGATCTGTTTTTCATATGTGGGGAGTGGCACCCGTAGGTAGAAGATGATGTGTGCCCTTTTATAGGAGGTGGGAGAAAAAAGTCATTGGGCTGTCGGGGCATCTTAGTACGCCTCGAGAGCCGTACTAGTCCGAGTGACCTGTACTAGTACACTTCCCGGCATCTTAGGGCTTGTTTGGGAACCCGGATTTCCCTAGGGAATTCGGCCTTTTCCCTAGGGAGTCGCGGCCCGCGACTTTTCTTCCCACCCAAACCCGAGGTGCCTTTTGGATGTTCTATGGGCCAAAACTCCCTGGGCCATATGAGCCCCATCCCCACCGATTTCCTAGGGAAAAATAAAATCATGTAACGAGGTCAGGCGAGAATTCCCCATCGATCTATTCCTCGCGCGATCTCGCCCCGTGCTCGTCGCCGCCCTGGTCGCCACCCCGCCGCCGCCCGGTCGCCGCCCTGCCGCAGCCCGGGTCGCCGTCCCGCCGTCGTCCCGACCGCCGTCCCGGCCGCATCAAAGGGCAGTCCCCGTCGTCGTACTGGCCACATCGAAGCTGGCGCGTCGTCGTCCCGGCCACCTCGAAGCTCCCCGTTGCCCCTGTACGGCTCCAACCAAGCTTCGTCGCCCTTCCCTGTCCCGATTGTCACCCACGTCGCTCCTCTACATCCATCTGCAAGGTGCGCTTCATCCCTCCCTCCGTCCCTCTCTCCTAGATCTGGCCATGCTTTCTTGAGTTGATTTCGTTGATACGCTTCGCTCCGCGTGTGTTGCAACTGCCTCGGACGCACCACGGCCCGACCCCGGCCAGCAGACTGACCATTCAACACGCCCTGCATTATTGGTCTGATCATCTACGAACTGCAGATTTATGCCAGGTTCCTTTCGACCTGGCCGTGATTACATTACACACGATGATGGCTAAGTGCTTGCTTTGCCGATAATATTTATATGTGTCCATCCATTCTATTGGTTAGGCCTACTCATGGAGCGGCGCACGCATGGCATGGACAGTATACATTGCTAGTTACGCATGGCATCGCATAAGTGAGTACAGATAAACATTCGCGTTAGTTGGTGCCGATTATTAGTGAAAACTCCTCCAGATATATTGTCCCCAGCTCATCCGTGCTTGCTGAAAATCACACTGTTGTGCTTGGATTCTTATCCTTCTTATGCCTTTGATATGGGAAAATGCCCTGCTTTTTAGCAAAGTCATAAATATAGTGCAAGTCTTGCATGAAAGTGATAACCTTTACTCCTATCCAGCAGCATTCACAAAATTAGCAACTGAACTAATGTCCCAAATCTTTTTCTTTTCACTTTCGCTTTACTGGGATTCCTGATTTATTTCCACCAGAACCAGTATGTATTCAGTCATGCTACATTTTACTCTGTTCCGAATTTCATGTTGTTTTTACTCCTCTATTCCGAATTTCATGTTGGTTTACTCCTCTGCACTTGTAGCCATCAATTGACTCATATCCGTGCATCTAGCTTTAGTTACAGGTGGAAAAGATATTGTAGTTAGAGCATGAATATCTCACCTGGTTGCATGGAACATTTATCTTTTAGATCTGAACTTTATTTATTTCCTTGAGTAGCATGAACTGAATGAATGGTAGTTCATTTTCTTTGAACAGTTTTATGCTCAACATTAGCTTTTGTTTACCCATAACTTACCTGTTCTTTTGCTAGTTAAATATTATTTGTTCGAGATAACCTTTGTATCTGACTGTTTTGTACTTGCTAGATAGATGAGATATATTCAGACATCATATGACCTTTATCATAAACAGGGCAAGGAGCTCTATAATTTTGTCACTTTTCTTTTGTTGATTTTCAAACTTTCGTGGAGATCTCTGGTTTTCCTCGGCTGTTGCGACCTCGCTTTGCTCCAACATCTAGCCAAGTAAGTTCTGTTGTTGTCTTATTTCTCTGTTCTTTGGATTAAGGATGAGATTGCTCCATAGGTATGCACTTCTTCTTGAGGTCAACATTTATTCTGTTGTGTCAAACTTACCCTGGTTAATTGCTCTGTTGAAACTAATTTATTTATTGCTCTAATGTTTCTTTAGCAGAGCCTAGCTCACTATACGGCTTGACTATGTTGTCTACTCCACGCAAACATGTAAATGGCCATTCTTTCCATCATTTGTTTCACTGCCATTTCTGCTATATGCCTTTGCCCTTTGCATGTGCCTGTGTAGCGAGCAGCCAGTGCTTGTGCCCTTTGTTTGTATAAATATCATTGGTATTTTCTTTAGAGAACACAATGCTAATGTTCCATGTTACTTTGATGCCAATCAAAGGTTTTCTTAATATATAATTACCAGCTCAGTCCTGAATAAAAATGGTACCACATAAGCACCTCTAGCTCCACCACCACATTCTATTTTACTGCATTCTTTATTGCTTTGATGTCAAGAAACAATATGTTCAGTTTTGATTCTATGTATTTAGCTAGTTTGATTTTTATGTAGGTCTTTGGCATGATCATCAGATAAGAGGCACTTTTAACTAGTCTTGCATAGCATTCCAATACGAATCTTGACACTAATTGATTTTGCTTGGCACAGGATGGAGTAACCTATGCCACACGAGTTAGCATTATGCCTAAATAGGGGTGTGGTAGACATCAAGGGAATTTGGAGGCCTATCTGGACCAACTTACCTTCTAGGTCACAGTGCTCCATGTCAAGAATTTGGATCTGACCTGGCACTATTTCATGTTATGCAATCGATTCTTGTACTTCAAATTGACTTGTATGAGTTAATCAATTGTGTGGTCATACTCTTGAAAGATTATTTCTGGTTTGAATTATTATGTGACTATTATACTCTGTCGGATTCATGTATGTATTATTCAGTAAAAGGTTAGTCATGATACTTGTTTCATGAATTCCACAATTATTTTTGGATTCTTTAGTTTATTCTGAATTTTTTGAATATTTATTTGTTGCTCGGGATTTTTACCCCCGGGTCTCCCAAACGCGGATCGGGAATTGTTTTATGTCGGGATTTTTATCCCTGGCGGGGTGGGGATGGCGTGGAGAGGTGCAAAACCCCCTTGGGCTAGGAAATCCCCATGGTTTTTCACCCCTGGCACCCAAACAAAGCCTTAGTCTAGTTTGAGAAGCCCAGGGATTTGGTTTGGTATGAGCACGAGAAACCATAGTAGTCTGGTCAAAACTGTCTTAGTACGTGAGTCGTACTAGTATGGGTTTGGAAACCATATGAGCTCGGTCTTGATGGGTGGTGTTAAAATCATCCTAGTACGGGTCAACTAGTACGCTTGATCTTGACCGAACTAGTATAGATTTATCCGTCGTAGTACGGTTTGGAGCCGAGACAGACCAAAACTCGGTCTGTCTTCACCCAAACCATACTACGCCCAAAAACTGTTCTCTCCGTACTAGTAAGCTTCATCTTGACCTTGTAGTAGTAGAGTTAACCGTCCTAGTACGGTTTGGAGCCGAGACAGACCAAAAATCAGTCTGTCTTCTCCCAAACCGTACTATGCCTCAAAACCATTCTAGTATGGTTCCAAGTGAGAACTTAGGTCGTTTTTAGCTCGGGAGACTTTTATGGCTTTGAAAACTTTGAGCACTTGATCATTTTACTACTTTTGACTTGTGTCCCCCTTGACAGTACGAGAGGCCTTCTCAAAAGAATAAAAAAAAAACTTGGAGCCGTAAGCATCGCTTTTATTTTTCCTTTTTATTTTAGAGGATAAACATTGTCATGTAAATTTTATTCACCCTCATACACTTAATCGGATACATTAGTTCTTTAATTGTTTGTCATCATTCATCGAAAACCTACGTGGAGATGCACTTTCACCGAACCCTAGGGCACACCGCCACCACCATCACAGCCTAGGCCCGTCTTTCTTCTCACCTCTGGTGATCACGCGGGTGGCTAGAGAGAGCGGAATCCTATCTCTTTAGTAGTAATATTAGTTTGAGTCTTTGTTTTAAGGTCTAGATCTACCCATGCCAAATTATTTGATGTTGGGATTTGATTGTTCCCTTCTCTTTGAGGAGGTTAGGTGTCGTTGTTTTCATGATGGTTCACCATCCCAGATTGGTGTTGGGATCCTAGTTGTAAAGTACTTCCTAGGTCACGTATGCAACAAAGCTCACTATCCCATCTCGATATCTCCAATGCATAACACAATACAAGAATGTGAAGAATAATAGGTAATCAATTTATTCAAACGCCCAACGAAGCATAAGCATCACTCATACAGCATACAAAACTACAAATGCATGATATGATGCAGCTAGCTTGAAAGCGAGTAGCACTACATACTTCACCAAGTCATTTGCCTATTATTATTACAATATAACCATCATTCGATCTAATTAGGTAGCGGTACATCTTCACCAATAGGTGAACCGTATATTATTACAACAGCACATGCAGGTATTTTCTCAACATGATCAGCCTTCGGTGCTTGGCGATTTAACGACCGTGACCGGGCAAGTGGCGTTGTTCACAACGTAATCGCTTACGCTGCCCAAGAGCACCCTGCAGACAAAAACGAAAAATTTTAAGCAATAGTGCAGCTAGAAACAGTGTCTCCACCAAGATTTTAGGAACAGACTGGTTGCAACCTCTTAAGCTTGCCAAGACCCCTGCTTCCTATAACCAAGCAGCTCATAGGAATTTCACTTATAGCATGGCACAGTTTCTCACGAGGATCACCCCACAGGACTTTCACAACGACCATAACCTGCAGAAATAAACTCAGGATCTCAGTTGTGCAAACATTGAGCGCGAAAGGATAGCATGTAATATAATGAAGCTTGAAGAGATCACCTCCTTCTGCTTGGCTACAGTGTTCAGGATGTCCAGCGATTCTGCATCCGGCTTTACCCCATATTTCTTTGCAGTTGTTGGCACAGAGAAATCCGAGAGAGGAATCAAGGCTATCCAGTTCAATACATGTGAACACCGATAATAAGATGCTAAGTGGTCAGTCGGTTGCTATGTAAACTTACTGATGTTAAATTATAAATGACATCTGAATTAGGTATAACGGTATATTGTTGAAACTCAAGAACCAACTGAATATGATATATAAAATGCCTTAAAATATAAATGGAAACCTCTAGGTTGAAGGAATGGATCAGTGAAGCAATAATAGAGGTGAATCCAATTAGGCCTATATGCACAAGCATTGCGATCCACTTCATTTTCAATCCCTGTACTTACAAATCTTGCATTACACTTTGCAGGTAGTAATTGGATGTTCAGGGTTGGTCGTCGGAGGTAGAACAACATCCGTGAAAGATAGAGTGGGCAAGTAAACTAGGTCCTGCCGGATCGCCTACAGATCTACTGCAGAAAAATGGAGCTGTCCTACCCCAGCTAAAGTCTTACAGAACATCAAATTGAGCATCAGCACTTCAGCAGTGGTTATGGGAAATTCAGGGCACAAATGGTTAGGCTATATGTGGCTGGCAAATGGCAACAAACAATTGCCCGATACTTCATCTCAGGCTCCCAGCGCAGGTTGATGTTTAATTTAGCTTTTGTTTGAAAAGAATAATTGATCAACCTCGCCACACAATTAGAGAACAGAGTAAACTGATGACCAAAATCACAGAAGCAAGAGTTGATTATGATCCCGTTGACTGCCTGGCTCGAACAGGTCCTGGACTCGCCAGTTTTCTTCCCCTATCTCTCTTTCAACTTACCACCATTTCACCAAAAATTGCGCTTCTTTAAAAACAAAATCTGGCCTCTGCAGACAGCCAGGCGAGGCCAACAAGCTAAGCAGAGTATCTAATGACCACATCGATCGTTGAGTCACATCGTCCGGCACGAGCCGTTGGAAGCCCCAAAAATGGAATCTTTCATCGATTAGTGCGATCTAGAGTTTCTCAATTGGGCGCAGCGAGAAAGATTCAAGAGGGATAGGCACAGAGCACAGGAGCTCGGGAAGTGGAGTTCTACTCACGGGATCCGGTGGCTTCCCAGAGGATGGCCTCGCTCTGCTCGTAGTCGGGCTCCTTGATCACGTGCAGCAGCAGCAGCTGGTCGCCGGTGCGCAGCAGGTTGTCCGCCGCCCACCGCAGCGCCGCCCGGCTCCCCTCCGAGAAGTCCATGGCCAGCCCCACCCACCTCTCGCCCGCGCCGCTCGCCGCCATGTTCCTCCTTCCTCTCCTGCAAGCTCTTGACTTCTTGGGTGGTGGTGGTGGTGGTCGTGCTGGACTGCTGCTGCTTCGGGTGGTGGTGGCAGTTACTATTTGGACAGTGAAGGCGGTGGTGGGCTGCAAGAAGACTTGTCTATTCGATTTTTTTTTAGTCTTGTCTATGATTGATTCCAGAGGACACTCGCCGCCGCAGATGACATTCGTCCACATGGGCATGTGACAAGTGACAATAGGTGTGTTCGTTTCCTCCTCTAAAATTTAAGACTGTCACATCAAAGAGAATCTTATTATTTATGAATATTTCGATCAATTTAATGACAAAACCTTATCGATGATTGGTGCTAATTTTCGAGATGAATCTAATGAGCTTAATTAATCTATATTTTGCTAAAGTGATGCTACAATGAATCGTCTTCTAATCACGACTTAATTAACCTCATTAGATTCGTCTCGTAAATTAGTCTAGGGACCTGTAATTTGTTTTATAATTAAACTTTATTTAATACTCTTAAATAATAAGATTCTTTTTGATGTGACAATTCTAAAATTTAGACCACAAGAAACGAACACACCCAATGATGCATTCCACTTCCACATTTTTCTTTGTTTTTTTGTTTGGTTTGGATTTGGTTGCTTGCTGAAACAATTGCAAGATATTTCTGGCCGTTCTCTCACCGGCGACAAGTGGACATAGCAAATAGATCATACAACATGCATCCCACTTCGAGTTGGTAGCATACAAGGTTGCTAAGATTTGTTAAAAATATCGTTGGTAATTTGAACTTTCTCTACAAAAGCGGTGGTCAATTACTTTGATTACCAGATCATTGTGTAACCCGTGTTTTCTTGCATTTAGAAAGAAAATGGAGACAATTCAGTGCACAAACTGTTCAAGTCGTATTCAGGACAGAAGAATAGAGATGTTTGCACCGTCACGGCACTACCGAAAGCGAACACCGGTTCACGATGCCATGATCCCTCTAGATTTCTGTATCTAGTATCGGCTATGAAAGAGATAGTCACCGTCATTCCATTCCTCGTCAATCATCACCAGATTGGCCTAAAAACTAGATGGTACACTACAAGCCTGAGTACTTTAGTTTCCTTTTTCTTTCGCTCTGTATTGTGAACAGAGTAGCCTCTAGCGCACTTCAGTTTTCACAACAGCATGCGTCAAATCCTGGTAGCGAGAGAACAGCTCTCAAGCTTTGCATTTCTACACTCAGTTTGCCACGCCCTTAATCTCCAAGACTCCTTTGCTGAGTGCCCTTTTTTTCCTGCCCTTCAAGATCAAAGATTCATCCTACAAAGACATTTCCTGGTAGTAGCGGACTGCCCGTGCGATGCTACGGAGTAAATGATTTGCTCCATATAATTAGATCCTTTCAAAGATTTATCTTTGCTATCCTATATATCATTGTATTCACATTCTTGCTGTCAAGCGCTCACCTCCTACCCTGCGTTAACTTTTTCCAACGCAAGCCACACCAGCAAGCATACGCCCGTCCCTGCTCCGCACGCAGGCGAGGCTGGCGGACCATCGTTTTTTCTTGACAAAAGAAAAATCTCAGGCAGCTAAAATCAATTGGAGGGAGCACTTGGTCCCTAGACCCGCAAGCCAAACCAGAATCAGATGTACATTCATTCACACTTGCCTTGCTTGCTCTCGTCCATCGGCAATCTCCCCGCTTGCCAGCTTGTTTGTTGAAGAAGCAAGCAGGAGAATGAAAAGGGAAGATGGAGAGAGCGTGGGGGAATCAACGGAATGATTTAGCAGAGGATGTAATAAAGAGATATAGCGGGGGCTACTCAGGTCTGAGGGGCAGAACTCGAGATTGTTCTAGCAAGTTCTTTCAACCTGCCAGTCCTACTTGGACCCAGACGTAGGGGTGCAGGGACGCGTGGTTGGGCACGGGCCCACCTGTCGGCATCGAATCCAATCTGGATAGGAAGGGACGGACGACCATCCACCAACACAAGCCACCAACTCGCATTTTTACAAGTAGGAAAGATACTCAACCTCAATCGATATCTAATAGGTGTTCCTCGGCCTCAATCTGACCCGTCATCACTTTCTGCTTCTGCATCATCATCTTCATCTCCTCTGGCAATGGCTCATCTTCTTCCTCCTCGACTATGCGACGATGAGATTGTCTCTACCGCAAACTAAACGAAACAGAAAGTCTATTTGTTACTGCACGCACTACATTTTTGGTTCCTTGCTAAAATATTGCAGATATGTTCCTAAAAAAAGCTGCAGATATTTTGTAGCTGTTCTTAATTCACTGGCAACAGGTCGAGGTAACAAGATAATAGATTGAATTTGCATTTTACAATTATATACATGCTACTTCAAGTTGACAAAAATACAAGTTCGTTTACAATTTGAAATGTCTATACTGACCAACCATTTTAAAACTAGGTCATGATGCAAGTTGTATTTACTTGTGAAAAGGGAACAAAAAAAGCACATAACCTGTCTAATTCGTATTCAAAATGACAACGGTGAAGAAACAGAGATGCTCACCACGGCACTATCATGCGCCTGTCTACAACTCAATGATCCATTAGACTGCTAGAGCGACAGTCAGCCATGACAGGGATAACTACCACTTCATTTATCACGAAAAAATAAAAAAGAGAAAAAAAGAAACTAACCTCATCGACAACAGATGGTGATAAAACAACACATATATTTATTCTTCTTCACATGGTACGTACTGAAAGTCCGATATTCACAGGCACAATGCAACCATCAAAATTAGATGCGCACTAAATTGGGATCAACGCATTCTACTCCCTATTGTCATTCACTCATTTCATAGAATTTTAAAGGTATGGATAACCCTTAACCGGCCCGACAAGAGACAAGGCTACTCGTAGTGCCTCCAGCAGATAATCTGGATGGTCCTCAATGCGCACACAACCAAACTGCGTTGGTATTTTGCGTAGAGTTTGTCCAACGATCTGCAATTAGGATGGAGAAGTATAAGAAAAGAGCAAGTGCAGAAACCTATGCACTGGATTAATTGACAAACAAAATATGTAACTATCAACAACTCAATGCTTGGAAAATCATGGCAGTTACTCGTTGCAGAGGGATTTTGTATATCTAACGGTAGAATCTAAGTCTTTTCCTGCATGTAGGGTACTTGCAATTATCAAGAATGTGCCCCAGTGCATGCATTTCACTACAGAGGAAAACCAGTAGAAACTTGAATTCTATGGAGGAAGGTAAGACACCATGTCAGCAGAGTTCAAACCTTGCGAGCATATCCACCATAAGCTATCCCTCCAATTAAAGCTTGCTGAGAATTGGTCATATTAGACGATGCAGTCTCTGAATTTCCTATCAGATAAAAATGAGGTATTAAGAAGGGCATTTTTTTACCCTAAGGAAACTTCATTTGAAACAAATACATTTCTTTTCTTATTCTAGATAATTCAGTAAGCAACTAGAGCTATATATCTAGTTAGCATAACTGCTGCAAGTATTCTTATTTGAAAACAAATTACCAGTAAAAGTCACAGATTGGAAAAGACCAGCTTTCTTTAATGAATCTATAGTGTAAGAGTTGGTGCCGCCAGCCAACTGATAGAAGCCTTCAAAAACATAGCAGCTGTAAATACGTCGAAAATGCAAGTATCATAAAACCACAAATGGAACAATATTCCAATGATTGCTTCCTTTACCAGGAGTTCTATCTGACATTGAAGCCATATGAATGGCAAAAGAAATTGTTTCCCTTGTTGCACCTCGACCAATGTCACCACTCATGGGTCGACCATCTAACTGATTGTACAAAGAAAACCAACTTAAACAAGCGCATAACATGTAATATTTAGAATATCAACAGTAGTTTCATAATCATATTCATGATCACAATTCCTACAAGGCTACCACATCAAGAGGATTGAAAACCTGATATTGGTATTTGCAGGATCTAACTACAAACATTAAAGATCTAAAATTACGTAAAAATGAGTCTAATTTGAATAAAGCATAAACCATTAGAAACATATTAAAAAATAGGCATAGGATAATGCACTAGCTACATATGAACTACAATCATATTAGAAAGTGGCAAGTGTATAATACATGTCTTGAAAGCTAACCTGCCAAAGATTGTATCCTTGAAGATGGGGCTCCATTATTGTGTATATCGCATTCATGAAATCAAATGTTGATTCACCAATATCAGGCAAGCTAACCTGAGAGTGACCTTTCAGATCAATCATTTTGAATAAACAGGGAAATCCTTTTGAGTAAAAGGGAACATGGCAAACTTTTTGAGCATTAAAACTACTCCAAATGCATGGCAAAACCAAGAGCAGAACTTACTGCCACCAGTTTCACAAAATTGATCGACTGACTCAGGCTGCTCCAGAGGGTATTGAACATATCAGTTCCCCTACATTGGTAGAAATATTTTAGATCAAGTGCCCACAAAGTAATGGTGAAAAGGGAAACATAACCAAATGTATACGACCTTGAGAAACAAAACATACTTTCCAGTGGTATGTATCTCTATTGCATCCACATCATCCCTTTTCAACAATTCAGAAGTTGTAGTAGGATCCCGGATATAGGACACAGCTCCTGAAATGGTTTCAAGCAAAGCTTGCAGCTTCTATAAGATACATAAAGGTGCAGGACAGATCAGATTTAAGACACTAGAGTTACATATGCATGTTATGAGGGCTGCTTGCAAACAAACATGTCGCTCATTTCTGATGAAATAACAAGAATGAAAGAAAGAGCAAGACAATGCTCACTTATTCTGTCATATGGGCAAACTGGCAAACACCGACCACATCCGTAGCATCGCTCTGTAATTACACCACCCTGCACAAGGCAGAACTCTCCTTTACGAAAAATAATTGAAGCTCATGAAAACAATAAACGGATGCGGAGGAAAATAACCAAACCAATTCATACCTCAAATTTACCACGAACAGGATCATAATGAGTCGGCTGTCCTCCAACCATGGCACTCTCTAGTGATATTGCATCGGCAGGACAAACTTTCTCACATGGCTTTGAGCAATTCGGTGGACAATCCTCAGGATCAAATTCTACAGCATGAATAAGTTCTCTTAAGAAAAAGATTCAATAGGTACATGTTCATCCTAGTAATAATAGTGAAAGTATGAAAGCAATTGCAATGCCCAAATGATACTAACAGAAGCAAAGCAATAATTTCAAAGTGACATGAATGACAATTTAAAAGTCAAACCAACAAATATAATTGATAATTTCCTATTCACTATGTTATTACCAGCCTTTTTTTGATAAATTATTACCAGCTTTACGAAAATGAAGATCCCTGCAATCATCATTGACACTAACCATCACCCACGGCCTTTGAACTGATGGTACAATTGAGGTTGCTACATCAATACCCTCATTCACTGCACCCACCACAGATGCATCCGCTGCACAATCAATGCAATCCACTGCATGGGTGAAAGTAAACTATCCATTATTCCTCAGTGTAACCTTCATTTTTTTCTGAAGTACATCACTGAAATCACTGCAAGAGTGCAGATAAACAACAACAGCAGTAAGAGTGCAGATAAAAAATTAACTATTTAGATAAAAGAGTATGAATATCATTCCACACTAAACACTTGTTCTTTCTTTAACTATTCTATCAAACCAATTTTTCTTACTACAGTTCACATAAATACCGTGTGAATCACTAGGCTGAACTTCTCAAATAACTTCATCAGAAGATACAGATAAGAGTATTATAAAATTAAAAGTACTCCAGTAACCAACTCTTAACAGAATAAAAACGAAAGAAAAGGCTACAAGTAGTCTTGTTACGATTTTAATCCAGAAAGGCCACAAATCCACACACACCACACACCAAATGAATGTGTTGGGTCCAATCAAACAGTGTACCTCCAGCAAGTGTGTAAACAAGGGAGAGATTCCTAATATCGGCGGCATCCTGCACACACATTGCAAATGTAAGCATCATGGGAACCATATTCAAGTCAGCAAGGCTCACGTTTATGTCGTCCTTGTTGCTAACTTCACTGTAATTATTACAGATCAGATCAGTACCCCTGAGGAGTAAATACACAACAAAGACACCTAAGAAAGTGACCTAGAACTGGAAAAGCAGTTTAGGACCTATTCCCTATTCTTTCAATTCACTCTCTCCTCCTCTGTTTCCCATCATCAGCTTAAGGGACCGCTATTCTTCCTCCCCAGCTTACCGCCCCGCGCTCAATCTTAGACTCCACATCCCAGAGCCGCACAAATTCAACGTGAAGCAGCGAAGTGGCAAGGGTGGGTCACCTCGAAGCTGGCGCCGCAGATGAGCTTGACCCAGTCGCCACGCCGGAGGGCTGCGACCTGCGGCGGGTGGTCCCCGGTGAGGCGGCCACGTTTTGTTGAGGAAGTGATGACTCGAGACGCCGCTGCCCGCACGGCGGCGTGGGACGCGATAGGTGGCGGCGGCTGCATCGGCACAGCGGCCATGGCTTTTGGCTTCTCAGATAAACCGGCGGGGAAAATATCTTCTTCACTTTGAACTGTTTCGCTCCTAGCCAACCAACAAAGGGGATCACCGATGCACCCCGGCCGTCCATCTTAATAATCAACGGACCAGATTGAGTTACGCTACCGAAGTGGGAAACGCTTCTCGGTGGTGTGATATAAGTATATGGAAGCGTCGGTGCAAATCGATTAAAAGTTGAAGTTGAAAACATGAAAACTTTTGATATCAATCTTTGGATCCTGCATCTGCGGCTGAGATTGTGCATCCTATAAGGGCATAAGTCTAAGATTTTGAAAAATTGAAGGGGCAGCTGCAAATTACTATATATTTTCATAACTTTATAGGTGAATCGTGACCACATATGCACGATCCGACGGTTGATATGAAAAGTTCTCACGTTTTCAATAGTCTGTTTGCACCGGATATGCTCCCAATATATATTGCTTGTATATAGATATTAGAGACTTTTTGTATTTTTCTATGAATTTTTAAACAAAAAATTAATGGCATATGTCTTGTATTATCTAAAATAAAATGAATGTGTCCAGTAGCTAACGCCTATACTAATTTTACAATAGATATTACGGACTTTTTGTTTTTCTATGAATTTTGGGACAAAAAATTAATGACATATGTATTGTAGTATGATCTAAAAGAAATGAATGAGTCTAGCTAACACCTATACAAATTTGCCAAACATAAAAAAAATACATACCAAAATACATGAATGCGAAGGTGCAAAGGTCGGAAGTCGGAACATTATAAATTTCATCTTGAAATAAAAGTTTCACCTTTATTATGGTTAAAAAAAACAAGACATGAAGGGGAAGCAACATAAGCAATCAAACAGTGTTTAGACCAAATTAATTCGCTCAACCAGGCGTGCATGTGCCTCATTGAAATGCATGCCTATCCATGAACGCGTAGATGGAATAATCGAAGACTTCAACCCGAGTCCTTCCGGTCAATTCTCCATTTCACTAACATACATGTACCTGCACCTAATTGACCCTTGTTCTAGCTAAAGGATACATGTACCTTCCGGTCAATTCTCCATTTCACTAACATACATGTACCTGCAGGTTTATCCCCGTACGATGTAGTTAAAGGAATATTATAGCTAGTAGCTAGGAGTAGTTGATCGATCTAATCACATGCTTAGCTGACTAACAAAAATCGGAGCCCCGGTTGCTCAACTGCCATCATACGCACATGAAGTGCATCAACTGATCGATCTTCTCCGAAATTGCCCAATTTGCGCGTGCCTACCAGTCCGCCACTGATCCTCAAGTACCGCGAATCGCGGTGCCGATAGAGACGGGCAGGTGTCAAGCAAGTAATCTGCACACGACACACGCACCAGGACACATGCCATGTGAGAAGAGGGAGAACATGGCTGCAAATCAAGGCCACAAATCATGGAGATTTACATGTGCAGCGGTGTGTTGCATTGCTCTAATCGTTTGGTGCTCCGCATGATTATCAGCTCCCCACCGGGGGACATGCTGGCCGGCACATTTCATAAGAGCTCCACTGGCCACTACAGTATTTATTATATTCTTGTTTTTTCATATATGCAGAGGATTATCATGCACCACTAATATAACACAATTAGTGTGTAGAGCCAGACACATGGCGCACAGGAGACGACTTTTTCTTGCTTGGTTGATTCATTCACACATGGCGCGTGCAGGAGGCTTCGCTTTGCTTGGTGCACTTTTGCTGAGCTGGCAGAGGATGCTGGAGGTGTGGGGCCATGACAAGTCACGCATGCATGCATGCATGGAAGGTAGCTTGGCTGCGTAGGGGGCGGGGATACAGGGTGTTCTGACGAGGAAATTAAAAGGGTGGCATGTGTGCAGAAAAAGCTAGCAGTCCATATGCATGGTTGGTGCTGCGTGAGAGGTGCTTGGATAGCGTTGAGAGACCTGCTGATTCATGTGGTGGCATGTGGACTCGAGTTAGGAAGAACATGCATGCCCTTACCTTCAACTTCAAGCAATGGGCCTTCTCCATCACACAACAACATGTAACACATCATCATATCGGCATGCATGATCTCATAAGCTAGCTACGCATTTGTTGGATTCAAGCTTTGATCACTACACAAAAGTTATTATTCGTCGTTCCTTTTGTTATGCCACCTAATCCCCACAAATATATCTCCTCCTTCCAGCCTAGCTCCAGCCATCTATATAAACACAACCCCTCTTGTCTCTCTCACACAAACACTTTGATACAGCGATAAATACACATCTCTCCTGCTCATTGTCTCATCAAGTTGATAGTCATTGCAATTGGCAACAAAGAACAGCGTAGATTCACTATATGGGTGCTCACACCGGCCGCCGTGGCAACTCTTCCTCAACGTCGACGACGAGGAGAGCCAGGCTGTCCCCGGCCGTGGCGCCCAGCAGAAGGCTGCCGTCGCCGACGAGCATCAACAAGGCCGGGGACGGCGAGGTCCGGACCAGCAGGCGGCGGCGCGACGTGGCGGTGAGGAGGAAGGTGGAGGCGCTGAGACGCCTCGTCCCCAGCGACGGCGGCGGCGACGAGGTCGACGAGCTCCTCCTCCGCGCCGCCGGGTACATCGCGCGGCTGCAGGCGCAGGTGCGGGTGATGCAGCTCATGGTCGACGTGCTGGAGCATGCGCAGGATTAATTGATGAGTAATTCGTTTAATTATTAGGAACGACAGACATGTAAACATTACACAGCGTATACATGCATATATAATACATATTATACATATGGTGTATACTTTTGTTTGGGCTTCGATCGGTTCATCTTTTGATTTTTTTTTCACCCTTCTTTTTACAGGTTTTAGTTGTTTCGTTTTAACGTGTCCGGCCATAGGGGTTTTATACGGTGGGATTTCTATTATTTAATTTATTGGTTTTCTTTTTATGTACATATATACCTGAATTTATGGTGGCTATATGTATTTACAGGAGCACAGGTTTATTATACAAATTGTTAGCCTTGTTCTCCTACGTGTGTGTGCACGTACAGGCGTTTGGTTCATTTTGAGCTAATTGTGTATGCTACATGCTGTTTCTTCCACTGCAACAGTATCCCACAGTAAAACATATGCGGATTTATGTTCCTTTCGGACACAATTTGATTCTACATATAAAGCGAGCTGATATTATAGCTTTCAAGCATCCTAAATAGAACGCCTGTTTCCGCATCGATCATTATCCTTTATTAGTAGTATAGCATAAAAAGATCATTCCTTTCAAATAAACAAAAAAAAAAAGAATAAAAGATCATTTTACAGAAAGCCATAACAAAACTAGCAAAGAACAACGTACATCTCCTATCAGCCATGAAACATAAACTGGCCTCGGAGGTGTCTCCAGCAGATGGGCCACTCTGCCACCAGCACAGTTACAATTCGTCTGGTTCCGAAAAACCATTTACTACCACATTAAAATTTCACATAATCACCATCACAACTAAAAGTAACATTGAAATGTCCTAAAAAAAGGAACAATGAAATAGTTCGGTTTGAGTACTAAGCATTGAGGATTTATCTGTATGACTTGCAGTACTATTTACATAGCGTTACAACAACATACCGACACAAGTCGGCTAAATCTAAGAAGAAAGAAATATAATGAGGCAAAACAAAATGGCTGTCAAAGAAGGCTCCAAGACAAACTGGAGCTACCTCTGTTACATATCTATCCTGCAACGTACTCGAGCATTGTAGCTCTCTAGATTTTATCTGGATATATTTATTTCTGGAGTTGTCGCTGCACTGGAGTTTGCTTGGATGAAGCATTTGGGGAGACCTTCCCCAGGACATTCAAAGCCTTCATCCTCTGCAGCTCTTTCCCTACAAATAGCAGTATTATTATGTGCCGCACTGGTGCATGCTTCAAAGGGAAAAGTGGAAAATATATCTGGCAGTGCTAAGTAAATCGCCTTTGCATGCATATCATATACATGCAAAAAGGAACAAACACAAAATTTAAATGACCTAACTGTGTAACATGGATGATACTTGACACAAGTAGCATTGTGGTTACAGGATATCACAGACGGTGAAAGCACCAAGTGACTAGGTGGGGCAGACGGCATTAGGGCACCGCCTCAAAACTTTGCAACTAGTACAACAACAATGCAAGAATTTTCCCCTAAAAACATAATGCAACAATTTCTGCTTAGACATACTGTAAGCTTCAGAGTTGTGAAAACTGAAAAGCATGATACAAGGTGTTCCATGCATCACCATGCAAAGATAAAAGTGATTGAGAGAACATTAGGCAGCACAATGTGAACATTCTACTTCAATAGAAGCATATATAGGATAAGGATAAATGAAGTACTACATATAGCGCATAAGGTTAGTAGTATGACAAGCTATTCAGGTGCCAGACCATATATGTGTTGTGTGACAAAACGGCTCAGTGAAACAACCATAACCTTTAAAAGGAGGGAAGGAAAGTAAGAATGGTGATGCTATATCACCTTCTTCCACTAGAAGATGTATTGCCCTTTTCTCCAGCTCAATTGCATGCATGCTCCGCCCGGCTGCCGAAAGGGACCTAAGCTCTGGAATTACTCGGAGGAAATTAGTATTCAAGTAGTGAAAAAGAATATACAAATTACACAGGTCTCAAGCAAATTCTTACTTCGCAAATAACCCTCCTGAGTTGACCGGTCACAATTCTCCAAGTAAGTCTGTAACCGATTGAATCTCTCACTCCAGTATTGAATGCTCAACTGTTCAGCATCATCTTGAATACCAGTAGCAGAAGTAGCTGGTGGCTCAGTTTTCTCTGGCATGGTCTCCACATTCGGTTTTTCAGAAGACATGGAAGATACTATTTCTACTTCTACAGGTTTATCAACAGAAGATACCTCTTCAGGTTTATCAACAGGAGATGCCTCTACAGGTTTCTCAACAGGAGATGCGTCTATAGGTTTCTCAACAGGAGATGCCTCTACAGGTTTCTCAACAGGAGATGCCTCTACAGGCTTCTCAACAGGAGATACCTCTTCAGGCTTCTCAACAGGAGATACCTCTACAACAGGCTTCTCAATAGGAGATACCTCTACAGGCTTCTCAACAGGAGATACCTCTACAGGCTTCTCAACAGGAGATACCTCTACAGGTTTATCAACAGGAGATACCTCTACAGGTTTATCAACAGGAGATACCTCTACAGGTTTATCAACAGGAGATACCTCTACAGGTTTATCAACAGGAGATGACACTTGGGGCTTAGTGACTTCATCATGTTGTACATCTTCCAGAGGTGCCTCCTGCTCCTTTGTTTTGTCCTTCCCATTACCCTTCAACTCTTGAGAAGAGTTCACTTTATTATGGTCAGACTCTACTTTCCTTCGAACGTAAACATTATGGTATCCAGGACTTGAAGGAGTATCACTATTCTGTCGTTTGGTGGCTACAGCCTTTCCAGGGTCTGTGGTAGGAGTAGGACCTTTATCTTTAGGCAGTACAGAAGTGCCTTGAGACATATTTCTGAGCTTTGCACCTTTATTTAGCAACTCACGTGTTGCTGCCTTTGCCACAGACGATGCCAGTAACTTGTCACTAGATGGCATGGCTCTTCCCGTACATTGCTACATCATACTGATCACTGTTATCGAAACCTGCAATGTATAAGATGCTTTCCATCAATTATACAAATAACAAGGAGCACAAGTGGTAGTGGACCAGGATGTGAAAGTCCATATAGTTCAAATAATGGCAATAGAAAAAACTAGAGGGCAGGGAACTAAGAAAGATTATATTCAAGCTTCTGGCAGCAATATGTATTTCAATCGGGACTCTTCAAGTTTTGGAAAGAAACTGACCAATGTTGAATTGCAATACAATGTTAAAATATTTACATTTAATATGGAAAGAAAAATGTACATCTGCATATTATTACAGAAAATAACTAGGTAGTAACAGTAACAGGCTACAATACAGCACCTAAGACAATAATTGAATGGTTAACTTGATCAAATTGCAGATACGATCAAAACAACCTGGATTGCCAATTTTCATTTATAGGAGAACAAAAAAGCAATATAGAGCAAGCCAAACAGAGAATTTTTACAATAAAATTCATAAGCTTTATCTAAGTTATCTACTACTCCCTCCATCCTAAAATAAGTGTCGTTCTCGCTTCCCGAGGAGTCAACTACTTTCAACTTTGACTAAATATTTGCAAAAAAATATTAATATTTATAATACATAATTAGTATCATTAGATAGAGTATTGAATACATTTTTATAATAAACTTATCTAGAGATATAACTGTTTCTCATATTTTTTACAAATGTAGTCAAAGTTAAGAAAGTTTGACTGGCACAGATCCCATAGCGACACTTATTTTGGGATAGAGGGAGTAATTAAGGAAGAAACTGTCAGGATATTTGACCTATGAAAAATTCAGCTAAGGCAACTATTATTTTTTTCTGAAAAAATCATCAACCAATTTTACAAAGAATATTGCATTGTTTTTTTTATAAGGCAATCTGAATTCACAGCCTAATACAATGAATCATATTACTAATGAACACGTATTACAATCCAAAACTAACAAACACGTAATACAACAAATATCACATCAAGATGGGATAGGCAAAAACAATCAACCAAATACCACAAGAAAACCTAATACATACATCGAATTGTGACCACATGCTGAAAAATCCTAAGGTGCATAAATGGACAGAAAAATATTATATACTCAAAAAAGATCCTACCAAAATTATCTGTGCTCCATGCTAATGCCAGAGCTAGGGAGGTCTGCTCCAGGAGCAACTTGTTGTACAATATTAATGATTATATGATAATAACATTTGTGGATGTATGCCTAATGCATAGATGTGCAGGGTCTAACAGGGGGATAATCATGTCTTGATAATTTCCAGGCCATTGAAGGGACCCTTATAATGCTAACAATTGGTGCTAGTGAAAAAAATTGTTGGGCAGAGTTACCAAGTTTGGATTTATGCTACTTATCAGGAGAAGGGCATGGATTGCCTTTTCATGCCTCCCAATAGAACATAACTAAGCCCTTTCCTCTGACATTGTACAAGTAAGGTTTCTATTTCAGCTTCCATTCCAATTAATAAAGATTCTTCTAATAGGAGGTAAGGCCCAATTTAGAATGACAGAAGAGCTAATGGAGCTCCAATATTAAACGTTGCGAAATGACTGTCTAAACTTGTCAAATTTAATAAATTATGAAATCAATCAGAACTTAAAATTACCATTTCGTCAGTAAGCAAGCAAGAGAAACAATAACACCAAATTATCCAGATATTATCAAGTTAATATATTGTTGTATGCTCCAATCTTACAAAAAAAAACTACATAAATTGGTTTTAGTTTGATTGAGAGTGAATGCAAACTAATAACTCTATGTTTTAAACTAGTGAAGCTAATTTTATATTGTCAGTTCTTACACAAAATAGTTTATAAGACAACATATGAAAATCTTAACTTCGAAAATTGACAGGATTGAGCTATAAGTCCTAAAAGTAGCAGAAGCAGAAACTAACCATCAACTTATGCCCATGAATGAAATGAGAATATCACTCAAGATCCTTTCTCAATCCTCAAATTACAGATTATGACAATACAAGGCCATGTGGCCAACACCTATGGACGCGGAATGAGAAGTTAGCAAAGTAATTAAATATATGCTATTATTATTTAAAAGTGCAGGCATCATGCACAGCAGTCGTTAAAATTTAAAGTATCATGCAAAACTTTTCAACTATAAAGTTCAAGCATCATGCAAAATACTTATACGATATAAATCACAAAGTAATGAATGGGAAATATATTATCCCATATACTGTGCAGCAGCAGATACATAATGTACATGATACATTAACAGACAAAACAAATAAAAAAATATTGAAGGAAAACACAAGCACGAAAAATATGTTTCAATGATTTTGGATAATGAAACCGACAATAATATGGCGCATAACGTACTTTCACAACTGAACTGGTGCATTCGCGATCATCAAACCTCATTGCGCACAAATTGCAAGTTTTTAGTGACTGTTCTTAATAGCCAAGTCTTTCTAGCCTACAATGCAGACCAGTGATCTGAAAACAGATTCCGTTCACTTAATCATCTTTCATTCTTTCTTGCTCAGAAAAGAAACATGCATATATTATAAAGGGCAATCCATGATTGCAAGGCACAATCGTGCAATAATTTGTTGTTTGAATAGATGCGGAACCTCCCAGTATCCCAGAGTAGCATTGCAGAAGATAATAAGACAATCAAAATCTTAAGATCCATTCTGTGATTCCATCATTTACTATTTACCAAGCAACAACTTATGACTCTACTGTTAATATTCTATAATAACCATAAAATTTAAGTTGAGTAATTCCTTCGAACCTGCATCTCAAACTGCATCAACTGCAGTAAGGATATGTACAAACAACATGTCCTCAGAGCCTACTGATCACAGCGCCAGCAGAAAATGGCAAGATATAAAAGCAACTTTTGATTGCTTCCCTATTATGACTCTAACAAAAGTAATGGGAAGCAGCCGAGTGGCAAATGTTGCCTATCACAGGGCTAGAGTTGGCACTCCGGCAGCAATCGATTTCCGTTCCGCTAACCAACGCATTCCATAAACGGTCAACGCCCTAGATTTTAATCCCGGCTAGCATCAACAGACAAATCGCGAGCAAGGGGATTTCATGGGCACCCAGCGCTAGCAGGCGAGGACGAAAGGGGCAGCCAGCCGATTACTCCCAAAGAGCAAAGAGAGAACATTATTTCCGTACAGGAGCAACTCACCCCAGATCGGCGGAAGCGGGGGCGCCCGGCGCGCGCGCGCCGTGGCTGTTGGGTCGACGACGGAGCAGCGGCCGCGGGGGCGGATGCGGTGGAGATTCTGGCCCGTAGACTCCGAGGTGCGCGAGGGGAAGTGGGGAGAGCGAGCGCCAGAGGCGGCGCGGCTGATCGGCGGCGAGGCGGAGAAGGCAGGAGGCGCAGGCGGATTGAGGAATGGGAAGAGGCGAAGAGGGAGGAGAAGGGACAGGACTGGTTTTGGGTGCGGACAGCGGAGCGAATCCAACGGGAAACTGTGAGGCTTCAGCTACCGTTTGATCAGACGTCTACGGTCCATGATCGTTGCTGCGTTACTTTGACCGACAGCCACGGGTAGCCTGGGCAATTTGTGCGCAAGGAAAAAGACCACGGCGTCGTGCGCAATATAAAAGGATGAATAAACAACAATGCTAGGCTAAGACTGACTCCAACAATGTTTTGCAAATTTAAGAGGCAAAACCATGTTTGCATTGCATGCACAGTAAAGATGAGAGAAGCAAAAAATAGTTGTCTCCAACTGATCGATGCAAAGGAGAGGAGGCATGCTTGGTTGTATGTATTGAAAGAGAGAGAGTATCCATTTTTACCTTTCCTCTCTCCTCCCATGCAAAAATATCTAGATGCTTGCCTCCTCTGTTGGAGATTGAAATCAGGTGTACGATAGCTACCGACCATGCATATTTGCCTTTGCCCGCTCGTCGTTGGAGTCGACCCTAAGGCTTTATCATTGTGGTACTAAGAAGGCCAGTCTCAATCTCGCTCTTATCCTCTCGTGCTGCTATAGTAAATTGGGAAGGAAAAGAGCAATGTAGCCGCAGCCGCCGGGGGTCGGTCTCTTCGCCTCCGATGGCCCTCGGGCGTCGTGAGGTGGAGGAGGCCGTCGTTCTCTCGCCGGTTGGTTGGTTAGGTCCTAGGGTAGGGTTAGGTTTCTCTGTCTCTAGGGGTAGTTTTCCGGTCGACGGTGACGAGGTGACGGTGGCGACGTCGACAAGTCGGAATAAGTCCTCTCCAGCTCTCTCGTACCTCGTTGGCGCTCTCCTCCGGTGCCGGCGGCGAGTTGGTGGAGGTGGGGCTCTCGCCAAGGAGTCCATGTATAGGGGTCGATTCATCGGCTAATCGTTGTTTGTCGGTTCGGCGGAGCGATGAGGAAGCCGGTATTTCGTTTGAAGGATGCGGAGGAAGCTGCAATTTGATGGTGGGTTGGAGGTTGGATCGAGCTCGAGTTCCTCGCGGCGGCGTTCGTCGTCGACGGCGAGCAACGATTCAAGCCGGAGGAAGCTTGGGGTTGCGGCCCCGGCCGATTATGGATTCAGCGATGGCGAATCTCGTAGATGGACGAGTGTTATCTCCAGCTCAACTTAAAGCCATAGTGCGATGGAGTTTTCTTACTGCTCGGGAATGACGGTGTTAGGATCCGTTGGTGACGGTGGCCACCGGTGTCGATGGAACTCGAAGGCCCTGGCAAGCAAAAGGTCCAAGGACCTGTGTGTATTTTTTATATTTTCTAGGGACCTTTTTGCTTATGAGGTAGGACAGCTATGCTCTATATCCTCCTGCAATGTACCTGTTATTGTACTCTTTAACCTTAATGCAGGTATCCTTTGTCTAAAAAAACCAGTCTCAATGGAGAGTGTCATCGCACGATTATCGAGAAGAAATTCTTAAGAACCGTATCGGTGGAGGATCATGGTGATGACACTCATCTCTCGTCCCATGATACTCTATCTCTTCTCTCTCATGCCACGTCAACAAATTTAATGCTCAAACCACTGTCATTATACTCCCATCGAGATTGGTCTAATACACTAGAAGTTGCTCAAGATTGTGATTAGTGATAAGAGACGTGGAGAACTAGTCTCTGATCTATCTGCTATTTCCAACGAGGCTGCTTACCAGGAAACCTGATTATTGACGCTATCATTGTTAAGGTCTCCAAGCAATGGAACAATTTTGTAATATTCAATCCTTACGTAAAAATTTTCTATGAGCTTTTAAAATGTAGGATTAAATCATACCAAATCCTTTAAAATTTCTATGGAATGTGTTCCTCTATGCAAGTTTTGGAGCCAACTGTAGAATTCTTATAAGTCTATATTTGTCTTCAAGTTCTTGTATTTTTTTCTGTGTTGCAACCAAATATTTGCTAGGAAATTTTTCTACGCTTTTAGTTGTTTAAGGTTTACAATGTGATGGACTCAATTCATATGTTTTTTCTATTCCTATGTTTTTAAATCCTCCTATGTTCCAGAAGAAGCCTAAATTTATATTCCCATTACCCAATGCAATCACAACCTGACGATAAAATTAATGTTAAGAAAGATATGTACACATTCCCGAATAAACTGAACAAGAATGCATAGAGAATTGCTATACAAGGCTTCAAAATCTTTTTACAAAATAGAACCTGTGTGGTGTGACGTTTGCACGAAACATTAAGAATTGTGATTATCTTCTATTAAGTATAAAAAACACTTATTAATCCAGAATGACAAACAAGAACTGCACGTGAATTTTGTAAGGAGGAGGATTGAGATTGTCTTCGACTAACACACTGAAGAACTATACACAGATTTTGTGAGCAAGAGAGTAAGATTCATGACCATTGACATGGCATGATTGTTTGATGATTGAGTTAGACAACATGCAAGTGTGATCTAATGGCTACTCTAGTGCCGTGTTTGTAGGTTAATTCCAATCTATTCAAACATGATCTTGGTGCTTGCTTGCCTCGGCGTGGTAACGACTATGGACAAGGAGATTCAAGGGTCGAGGTTTTGGTGAATGATACAGAACAAACAACTACGGGTCTCATCCCACCTAGATCTATAACCCATATAGCAGGTGATTGGCTTTCTCACATTAATCCAAGAAAACGCAATATTATTCTAGTGGGAGCGGCTGCCATGTGTGGGCAATTTGGTGCTCCAAAAATGCCATTTGTTTTAACAATATTAAATACATATGGTTTTTGCGGGCACTTTTCAGGAGAGCACACATGTTATGGTACTGGAAGCCTGAGGAGGTTAGAGACCACGTAAGAGAGGCTAGTGCGGTTTTAGATACAACCGCGAAGATTTAATAATATACTTCAACCTCCGTGTTTTTCTTTGTTCCCATGTGCTGAGACAGTCTGGCGTTTTTGTAATAATGCAAACAAAACAAAATTGAGGCTGACAGAGGAAACTCAGTTTCCATTATCTAAATAAAAAAATGTACAGTTTGTACATGTACGTGACAAGCAAGAACTCTAGTTTTGTTACTTCTCATACAGCTTGAACACTCCCTTGGGTTTAGCGTACGTGTAATGGTAGCAGCCACACGAGTAAAAGCCAATAATTGCATTCACAGGAGGAGCCACACGAACAGCAACAACCAAAATACAACCAAAGTGCAAACGTTACTAAAAAAAAAAGAAAAACTAAAGTGCAAACAACTTAGCATCAAGCCAAGTTCCATAGGAGCGCATCAAAGTCAACACGAATTACCTTGCGCGTGGTTCCAGGTAACAGGGCGCAGTGAGGTCGATCATCAATGTAATTCAGATACTGGTGATATTGATGATGTATAGCAGCAAAATAACTACCCAGCAAGCGGTCAATCTCTTAATCTCTTCCCGTACATGTATAGAGATGCATGTGTTGAAAAGAATTCAACGAAACTGAAAGGTGAACCTACGTACGTCTCCCGAGGGAGACGGGGTTTATATTTCTCATCTGTTGAGAGATAAGTTTTCTTCGAGATCAGAACTTGACAAGAAAAAAAAATGGTAGCAACCTGGACCCCTTCATTTCCTGCCCACTGAATTCTAGCACTGTCATATGAAAGAGAATCTTGCTATTTAGGAATATTTCCTTCGTTATAATGATAAAACCCTCTTGACATGGATGCTAATTATCGTATGAATCTAATGAGCTTAATTAATCTATGTTTTGCTGAAGTGATGCTACAGTAACCATCTTCTAATAATCACGACTTAATTACTATCATTAGATTTGTCTCGTGAGTTAGCCTAGGGGCATGCAATTGGTTTTGTAATTATACTTTATTTAATAGTAAGATTCCTTTCGATCCGACAACCATCAAGTTTAGATGCCAGGAAACACACCCTTGATGTGAAACCACCTCCTAGACGACAAACTCAACCGGTGCATATCCTTAACTTTATTTTACCGACGACTTAAGGCTGATATTTGAGACATACAGGACAGCACCGGTTCGATCCATCATCCATGGGTGCCCCACGCCCACCGTGACGGATCATGGATGCATGAGCCCCAGCATCACGAACAGAAAGGATACTTGCATGCATATATTGTAGTATTGCACAAGGAGAAATACTTCAGTGAACATATGAGCATGTGTCCACCCTAGCTTTACATTAATTACGATTAAATATATATTGAATCTCTAATTATATTATTAAACATATCAGACTAGTTATAGATATGTTGTCAAATCATAAGTTGAAGTACAGAATCAAATTATAACAAATTCATGAAATCCTGTTAAATTTGAAAAAAATTGTCAGAATTTGATATTTCTGAACTTTAATTTATGATTTGATAACATATCTACAACTAGTCTGACATGTTTAATAATATAATCAGAGATTCAATATTTATATTTAACCATAATTAATAAAATAAAGCTAGGGTGGACATATGCCACTATACTCATAAAAGTCATTCTCTTGCACAAAATATAGACGTATAATCAAGCCAACACAACCCAAGGTAAATTCAGTTTGGACTTGCTTAAGACAACACAAAAAAGCAAGATGAAACTAAAACATCTACAATCAACGATGTGGAAAAACTCTCTTCACGAGTCACGATGGAGAGAAGGCATTTTGCTCCTGTTGGAGAAACTTCCTTGAGCATAAAGTAACGTACGTATCGCTTCCCGTCAAGAGACTCGTTTCTGTTGGTGACGACAAAGGCATTTTCGTTCCAAAAAGATGGGGCCGGGGAGCGATTTTCGCTGACGGGAACGTCGTTTCTGATAGCACCGGATCGAAGAAGCACCACCATAGGCGTTACGTGGTTAGGGGTGTTTACATGCACCGAACGTCTGTTACTTCAAGTCAAGCAACACTCCATCTTGGACTTAATTAATTCGTCTTTGGACTTTTATAAAACGACGTGCTAGTCGCCGACGACTGATCCTAGCATGCTGAAAGTTGGTCTTTATTAAATGGGCCAATTGTATTTTAGTCATGAATTTCAGCTCTAATTGTAAAACAGCCATAAAAATTCAGATTTTATGATTTAGCCATAACTTTTCCCATCCGAACCAAACTTCTACCACAAGTCTGTTTATTCCATATAACGGTGTCAACTTTTGAGTGCAAAGACGAGATTGCTCTTTGCGATTTTACCATGATTTGATAGCAAAACTTGTGCTTCTATCATTATTTTGACATGAAACATTGTAAGAAATTTTGAACAAACAAAACAGGACAGACAAAGAAAACTTAGATCCATTTTCAATAAAATTTTGAATTTTGATCAAAATTTAAAATCTTGATAGAATTTTCGTAAAATATTGAATGAAATATTTAACATAATTTTGGCAGCATTTCACTTTTAATTTTCAATTAGGATGCATCTTCATACAATATATTCAGATCTAACTGGACTGACGACAATACAAACTTGTGATAAACGGTAGGTTCAGGTGGGAAAAGTTATGGCTAAATCACAAAATCTGAATTTTCATGGTCATTTCACAATTACAGTCCAAATTCATGGCTAGAACGCAGTTGTCCCTTATTAAATCCCTCCTCACTAAGCCCCTCCTTTGTCTGTGGCCCACGTTCCGCCACCTACCCAACTGTGCACTACTTGTTCTTGACTCACAGCAGGAATCAGCTCTCTCTTAAATCGGGTTGTTCATCACGATCACGACGATGACAACAAGAAGGATGACCACCATGTTGCTTGCCGCCATCCTCGCCGTTGTCATCGTCGGGTTTCCTCGACAGGGATCGTCACAACAAGACGACGATGTGCAGCTTGAAACAGCCATAGCACAACCATGGCTCAATCGCAGTGCCGACAATTACACCGAGGGAGGCCCCTACCACGCCAACGTCCGTCGCCTTGCCGCACGCTCCCGAACAATGCCTCAGCATCATCCTCTTTATTCGCCTTTGGTGCCGCAGGTATGTGAATTAACTTGATAACAAAATTGAAAAGCTGACACATAAGAGGACAAGTTATATATGGTATACATATAAGTTAGCCTTTTTACATTGGGTTCTCCGTGCACGTAAGGGGGATATGCCCCTCTCCCTCACACTTTCAAATTTCGTCGGTGATACTCCGAATAATGTCAAGCCTCTCATTTGTCATGTATTTGTAAGCTAGAAGTTTCTCATGACTCATACCTTATAAACAACATTACATCAACTGTTCGACCACCTCTCGTTAGTTTTTCATCTCACAATCACGACGATGTCAACAAGGAAGACCACCATGTTTCTTGCCACCATCCTCGCTGCCGTCATTGTCGGGTTTCCTCGACGAGGATCGTCACAACAAGTCAACGATGTGCAGCTGGAAACAGCCATAGCACAGCCCTGGCTAGGATGCAACCGCAGTGAGGGCAATTACATCGAGGAGGCCCCTATCATGCCAACGTACGTCGCCTTGCCGCAACGCTCCAAAAACACTTCATTGGAATTCAATTCCACACATTGGGTTCTCGGTGCACATAAGGGCGGATATGCCCCCTCCCTCACACTCTCAAATTCCGTTAGTGATACTCGAATAATGTAAGGCTCTCGCTTGTCATGTATTTGTAAGCTAAAAGTTTCTCATGACTCATACCTTATAAACAACATTAAATCCGATTTGACCAATCTTATTTTTTTCATGAAAATTGTTTGTTTACGCAATATTCTATGTCAACATTTTTATGTTGACTCCACTTTTGAAAATGTTGAAATGAACTTTGAATAAACTATTTCAACATTTTTTATGCTTTTATTAGTTGGACTGTAGTGGAAACATGTTGTTGGACGATGTGGGCCAATCTCGCGGACGACATCCTGGCGAATGATCTTCTCGTATATGATGCCCCCATTCTTTCTTTGGATCAACTTACAAAATGGAAACTTTTTACATATCTTTGGATCATCACCCAAAATTTAGAAATAAATTTCCTTTCCCAGTAGTAGTCTTGCCATGTTCCATTCATATCTTTATTCAGCGACATCAAGTCAAAGCAACATTAACGTACTCTTCCGAAACGGAACCATGCCCCTACCAGCACTATAACAAAAACTCGCTATAGCCACGCCACCCAAAATGAAGTAGCCACGGCAAAAAAAATAAACCGTGGCTACAGTAGGTGGCGGGTCGGCGACCTTTGAACTGTGGCTATAGAAGCCACTATAGCCACGGTTGTCTTTGTGAACCGTGGCTATAGTGGCATGCACCAATAGCCACGGTCCACATCACCAACCGTGGCTATAGTTTCTTCTATAGCCACGGTTGAAGACGTGGACCGTGGCTATTGTTTTTCACGATATAAAAGCCGCGTTCGGACAGAACGAGAGCTCGGTCCAAGTGTGGCGGCTCGAAAATTGAGCAAAAAAATGAAAACCGAGGGGGAAGGTTTTGATCTCGTTTTTTTGCAGAAATTTGTTCTCCGTGGTAAGGGAAACTCATCCCATGTATTATTTGTTGCTATAGTGTTGTAATCATGGAGAATTTTGGATTACCATTTGACCTAGGTTTTGATTTCGATTTGTCAAATTCCTTCATGTTTGTAGGTTTGTTGTTGGTTTGAGTTGTGTATAATAAACTCATATATCATGTGCTTGTGTTGCATACAAAAAAATCATGTCTTACAAGCCTTTTTTATGTCAATCAATTCAAGATCTACTTTATGCTCCCTTGAGAGAGACCCCTAGAGCACAGCTTTAATTATTAAAAGATTCTAGTCAATTAATAATAATTTGTATAGTGGGTTTTTATATATGATAGCATATTGTATTATGCAATATATTAGTTCCCTTATATTTTCTATAAATATATAATATTCATAATGGTAAATAGATTATTTAGTAATTAATTAATAATTATTAATTCTAGAACATTATGTTATGCAATATATTAGTTTCCTTATATTTTTTATAAATACTTAATATTCATACTGGTAATTATTTGATTTAGTAATTATTTTATTATAATTAATATTCGCGTAATGCTTGTTTAGATGGACAAAATATGGATGTACGAAGAGTCAAGATTAAGTGCATATTTCCGAGGTCAAGTCGATGTATTTCTCAAGAGGGTCTGTCGAGCATGCTAAGCGTCTAGGAAGACAAGAAATATATTGTCCATGCGTGGACTGCAAGAATCAAAAATTGTGGACGGATACACTTGTAATCAAATCTCACTTAGTGAGGAGGGGTTTCCTGGAGAATTATACGAGGTGGACAAAGCATGGAGAAGACGAGGCGGTCGAAGTTGAGTTGCAGACCGATTGAAGTTGAAGCGAAACGGTTTGTCGAAGTTGACGAGACTTTTGATTTTCATGTCGAAGAAGAACAATGTACTGATTTTGATGTTGAGGAATTGTTATGTCATGTTGAGCCGCAAGTTTTACTCAATGCAGGGACAACAAGAGGGCTTGATAACTTTGCAACGATAGAGAAGGCATCAAATGATTTATTATTTGAGGAGTCCAAGGGATGTTCTAAAGAGAATACTTGTGTTACGTACGGTTCTCGAACTCATGAAACTGAAGGCCATCCATGGGTGGTCGGATGCCGGTTTCAATGAATTGTTGGATCTTCTTTCGGATACACTGCCAAAGCCAAACTTGTTACCAAAAAACACGTACTATGCTAAGAGACCGATATCTCCAATGTCGCTCGGGTGTGCAAAAAATCCACGCATGTCCAAATCATTGTATATTATACCGGGGAGGAGTTCAAGGACCTCGTGAGATGCCCAAGGTGCAAACGAAGTCGTTACAAGACGAATGAGGAGTATGATGTAGACACAACTAATAAGAGGGGAAAGAATGACAGGAAGAGGAAGAAAAGCGATGATCGTCAATGGTAGCGACGATGATAGTAAGGTTCCAGCCTTGGTCATGTGGTACCTACCGGTGGTCGATCGCATAAGACGGATATTTGCCAACCCAAGAGATGCTAAACCGATGACATGGCATACACGTAAGAGGGACCCTAATAAGCTGAGTCATCCATCGGATGGAACCCAGTGGAAAAACTTCGATCGTAACCACCGTGACGACTTCTCGCACGAGCCAAGAAATATACGGTTTGCATTGAGTACGGATGGAATGAACCCTTTTGGTATGACGAGGAACGTTCGCAGCGTTTGGCCTCGTGCTGCTAACAATGTTCAACCTCCCCCATGGTTGTGCCACAAGAGGAAGTACATATCATTGTCTATTCTTATATCCGGACCGAAAGAACCCGGGAACGACATAGATGTCTTCCTGGAACCACTGTTTGAAGACATGCGGAAACTATGGTTGGAAGGTGTGCGTATGTGGGATGAGCACCGAAGAGACTACTTCACGTTGAAAGCGATCATTTTCGTGACCGTAATCGATTCCCGCGCGTTAAGGGCGCTTTCGGGCCAGGTGAAAGGAAAGGAGGCATGCTTTGTTTGTGTTGACGATACATCACACGTGTATCTTCCATCATCCAAGAAGACAGTGTACACTCGAAATCGTCGATTCTTACATCGGAGCCACCCGTATCGACGGATGGCCAAACAATTTGATGGTACGATTGAGACCGGCGAAGAACCTCGACGTTGGACCTCTAGGGATGTCTTTGATAAGACAAAAAAACATTAAAGCTACATTTGGAAAGGCCGTGAAGGGAGTTGCAAAGTCAAAAGCTGCAACGCCGTATAAGAAGCTTTCTATATTCTACGGATATCTCGGCATCGGGAAGAATTGGAAGTGATTCATGCATTTGATCGGATGCACATTGGGAAAGGTGTATTTGACAAGCACTACCGGCCTTATACTTGACCTACCCGGTAAGACAAAGGATGGATCGAACGCACGTAGAGACCTTGTAGAGATGAATATTAGGCCGTAGCTCCATCCGCAAGAAAGAGCGAACGGAAAGTACTACCTGCCGCCACCTGCTACACCCTAACGCGTGAGGAGAAAATAGCGTTCTTGAAGTGTCTACACGGGATTAAAGCACCGACCGGTTTCTCATCGAATGTCCAAAATCTCGTAGACATGAAAGACTTAAAGATAAGTGGTTACAACACTCATGACTCGTCACACACTACTTTCGGTGTTTCGGCTATCGCTATCGGAGCTGTGAAATCGGAATGGTTGAAGTTGACTATCACTCGTCCGTGCTATTTCCGGAACGCGGTCTCAAAGAAGGTGATCAATAAACATGAGTTGGATAACCTACGAACCCACATAAAGGAAACAATGTGCATGCTCGAAATGTGCTTTCCGCCATCCTATTTTGATACTATGGAACACTTCATGCTTCATATTGTTGACCAGATATCCGCTTTGGGTCCCGTCTACATGCATCATATGTTCCCCTACGAGAGGTTCATGTATGTTATGAAACGCTATGTACGTATTCGTTGTCATCCGGAGGGTTCAATGATTGAGGGCTACACCACCGAGGAGATTATTGAGTGTTGTGCAGATTATATTAAAGACGGTCGATCTATTGGTGTACCCGTGTCTCGTCATGAGGGAAGGTTAAGTGGAAAAGGTATACGAGGACGAAAATCATTCACCGACCGCGAATATAAATGAGTTGACAAAGCCCATTTTACAGCATCGCAACAATCACGTATTGTTGCCCCGTATTTCGTAAAACACATTGAGGAGCTTGAACTAAACAATGTTCAGGGCAAAAGCGGTGCGTGGTTAGTACAGGAGAACAAGAAAACTTTCACATCATGGTTCGAGAGTCAAGACCTTCCACGTGGAGACTCGATGGATGAGAAAATGTTGAGAATCTTAGCTGCCCGACCGTCAAAGACTCGTGGTGACTTATCGAGCGTACGACATTAATGGTTTTACTTTTTACACTTCAAAGAAGGACACGAAAAGTAAGTGTCAAAACAGCGGAGTTCGAGTTGAAGCCCTTGATGACGATAACAATTACACCTCATATTATGGGTACATAGAGGAAATTTGGGAGCTAAACTATGGACCAGATTTACAAGTTCCTGTCTTCAAATGCAAATGGGTCAAACACCCAGGTGGGGTGGAGGTCGATGAATACGGGTTAACCGTCGTCGATCCGAAGAATGTAGGTTATAAAGATGACCCGTGGATACTTGCTAAGGTAGCAGTAACAAGTGTTCTATATACTCGATCCAAAGGATGAGAAGAAGCACATTGTTATACCCGGTAAACAAAGAATACTTGGAGTGGATGGGGTCGACGATCAAGATGCATACAATCAGTATGATGAAGTTCCATTATTCGTGGATCCGAAAAAATTTAAAGTCATTGAAGCAAAACTATCGTATCAAGGAATGCCATACCTACGCACGGATTGCGAAGGAAAAATCGTTCAAGGATAATGTACATTTATTATTTCATTGCGATGTACCTATGATGTACTCGGATATATATGTTTCAGCAACTGTAATTAATTTAATAATATTTTAGTGAATTTTGAGCAAAATAAATGAATTTAATAACCTTTCCATTTTTTCTCGTCACTTTTCACAATTTAACAAGTTTCAATTATCTAAGTCTACCTGTTAATAATTATCTAAGTCTACCTGTTAATATTCTTTTAAATAACCCCATTTAACAATTATCTAAAACTTGCTAATAAATATTTAATAAGTCTACCTGTTAATAATTTTCAGCCACATAAATTAAATTATCAACAATTAAATAATTTCACAATTTAACAAGTTTTAAATAATTTTTCAACTACTTTAATTAATTTAATAATATTCTATTTATTTTCAGCAACATTAATGGATTTAATAAATTGTTAATTATTTTTCTGCCACTGAAATCAATTATCTAAGTCTACCCGTTGATAATTATCTAAGTCTACCTGTTAATATTCTTTTAAATAACCCCATTTAACAATTATCTAAAACTTGCTAATAAATATTTAATAAGTCTACCTGTTAATAATTTTCAGCCACATAAAATAAATTATCAACAATTAAATAATTTCATAATTTAACAAGTATTAAATTTGACAACCTCAGTTGTAGCTACGGTTCACTTCTTCAACCGTGGCTATTGTAAATCAGTAACAATAGCCACGGTTGAAGAAGTCAACCGTGGCTATAGCTGGTCTGGTGCGCGGCGGTGGGTTTAGTACCACCTCGCCCGTCCAATGTCGCCCGTGCTGACTTATAAGCTCCACTCCGCAAAAGGCTTCGACGTTATCGATATTATGGGCCTGAACCGCCATTTGGGCCATCCGTATGTGCTCCCCCGTGGGCCTTGGGGCCTTGATTATGTTCTAATGCGTTGGTCAATGTGGTCCGGTCCGTGGGCCAAAATTTTTTAAATTTATTTATACATTTAGTTTTAAAATTTAAAGTTTGTATATATACTGATTTAAAATATTGAATAAATAATATTTAGGTTCAAGTTTTACTTGAAATCCTAAAAATAGCAAGGTATAATTTAAAATTTTAGAAAACATTTGCTCTTTAGATTTTAATTTTAAAATTTATTTATACATTTAGATTTTAATTTCAAAATTTGTATATATATACTGAGTTAAAATATTAAATAAATAATGTTTAGATTCAATTTTTATCTGAAATCAAAAAAATAAGAAGGTATAATTTAAAATTTTAAAAACATTTACTCTTTAGATATAAATTTTAAAATTTATTTATACATTTAGGTTTGAATTTTAAAATTTGTATATATATATAAATTTTTAAGTGTAAGATAGTAATTTAATTATTTTTAGACATTATAAATAAATTAAATAATATATTTTAAAATAACAATAGTGATTTGGGCCTCACTCTTTATATGAGGCCCATTAGTAGTTCATCGATTAGTTCATTTAGGTTGTGTTTTTTTTTAATTTCTATTTAAATTTTGAAACATGTATATAGAATTCAAATATTGTCCAAATTTACTGATTCTTGTTTCTAAATTTGTATAAAATTCCAATCTATCCATTTCCACTTTGTTTTGTTAGAATCTCCAAACTATTGTATTGAATTTTCTTCAAATTTACTTAGGGTACGTTTTGACATTTATTTAATCATTTTTATTTCATAAACCGTATCGATTTTGACCTCAACATTCGGTCGGTATGCATGCCATTAATAAACACAAACGTGGAATTTTTGGTTTAATTTTTCAAAATATATAAATTTGTTTGGTACCAAACAACATGAGTTCCAAGTACAAAACTCCACTCACTCGAGACGCATAGTCCCATTTGAACTACTTTTTTTCTAAAAATCTTTAAAAAAAATTATAAAAAATATAACTGAGTTCGAATGCTCGGGAAACAAGTGGCATGCCAAAATGTAGGTCAAACGGGCTTATAGTTTGCAAATGATAAATGTGCAAAATAATAGAAAATACATGGTGTCATTTGATTTTTTTTATCTGCACCATTTTTATTATTTTCGAATTGAAAATTGGCACACACATGTGTGATACAAATTAAAATCTACTGTAATTTTGTTGGAAATTTTTGAAATATTTGGGTCATGTAAAAGTGAAGAAAAACAATTGTAAAGACGAAATATTATATTAAAAAGTAATGGAGTAGAAAAAACAAAAAATACATATGTGTTTGTAGACAACTAAACAAGTGACATGCCAAAAGTTAGGTGCAAAGTCATTATAGTTTTTAGAATAAAAATTGAAGAAGTAAAAGAAAAATTATACAAGAAAAAAATAAACACTCAATGACAAGTGGGGCCGGAGGAAACAATAGCCACGGTTGGTTTCGGAACCAACCGTGGCTATTGAATGTGTCACCGACATGCGGGCACCGCGTGTCGGTGGGTGTTCAATAGCCACGGTTGGAATTGTCTTCAACCGTGGCTATTGTTATTCGTCCCATCGACATGTGGGACCCACCCA
Source organism: Chloris gayana (assembly GCA_031894775.1). Lineage (NCBI taxonomy): Eukaryota > Viridiplantae > Streptophyta > Magnoliopsida > Poales > Poaceae > Chloris > Chloris gayana. The sequence continues at coordinate 110,844 of JAUNZO010003771.1, read as the reverse complement.
ACTATCTCCAACCGTGGCTAATGTTTGGTATATAAAGGGGTGGGTCGGGCCAACCCTAACCCTAACCTTGACGCCCCGCAGCTTGAGACGCCGGAGGCTGCCCGTTTGTGCCGCCGCGCCGTCTCCGCCTCTGCGCCGCTCCCTCCTCCTCCTCTCGCGCCGCCCGAGATCCTCTCGCGCCGCTCCCTCCTCGCCCGCTTCCTCCTCGATGCGGCTCCCTCCTCACCGGCCCTCCTCGCCCGCTTCCTCCTCGACGCGGCTCCGTCCTCACCGGCCCTCCTCGCCGGCTTCCTCCTCGACGCGGCTCCCTCCTCACCGGCCCTCCTCGCCGGCTTCCTCCTCGACGCGGCTCCCTCCTCACCAGCCCTCCTCGCCGGCTTCCTCCTCGACGCGGCTCCGTCCTCACCGGCCCTCCTCGCCGGCTTCCTCCTCGACGCGGATCCCTCCTCACCGGCCCTCCTCGCCGCCTTCCTCCTCGACGCGGCTCCCTCCTCACCGGCCCTCCTCGCCGGCTTCCTCCTCGACGCGGCTCCCTCCTCGACGCGGCTCCCTCCTCACCGGCCCTCCTCGCCGGCTTCCTCCTCGACGCGGCTCCCTCCTCACCGGCCCTCCTCGCCGGCGTCCTCCTTGACGTGGCTCCCTCCCGGTACGCCCCTTCCCCCTTCCCCCTCCCCCTCCCCGTCCCGGACGGTGAGGTATCGTTCCTCGCCGGCTCCGTCCTCCCCGGTACGCCCCTTACCCCATTGCCTCCTGTTATGTTCCGTGATGCCCGCTATGTTCCGTGATGCCCGTTATGCCTGCTATGTTCCATGGGTTTTGCTATGATACAATGCTCGATCTGCTATGATACAATGCCTGCTATGTTCCATGGGATCTGCTATGATACATTGGGTTTGAGGCATGTCGGCTTTACTGAAATTCTACACATAGATAAATATTGATGGCCTTGGCTGCTGGCTGTTGGCTTTACTGAAATCCTAGATCGATATTTATCGATGGCTTTGGCTTGGCTGCTGGCGTTACTCGAAATGCTGCACTCGCTATATTTATCGATGGCTTTGGCTTTGTCTGCTGGCTTGAATTAAATGTTGCACATAGATATTTATCGATTGCTGAAATCCTGGATCGATATTTATCTATGTGCTGAAATGCTCGCTTATTGTGTTGCTTAGGATCGATATTTATCTATGTGCAGCATTGTTGAGATGGACACTTAGGCTTTACTGAAATCCTAGATCGATATTTATCTATGTGCTGAAATGCTCGCTTATTGGGTTGCTTAGGATCGATATTTATCTATGTGCACCATTGTTGAGATGGACACTTAGGCTTTACTGAAATCCTGGATCGATATTTATCTATGTGCTGAAATTGCTCGTTTATTGGGTTGCTTAGGATCAGCATTGCTGAAATGGACACTTAGGCTTTACTGAAATCCTGGATCGATATTTCAGTAAAGCATACGTGTCTTCCTCTTTTCCCTCTCCACCTATGTCACCCATTTCAAGTAAAGCCTAAGTGAAGCCAAAGCCACCTCTTTTCCCTTGGCTGCTGGCTGTTTTTGAGATGATTTCAGTGCTTATTTAGTGCTGATTTCAGTGCTTATGTAGTGCTGATTTCAGTGCTTATTTCAGTGCTTATTTTGTGTATGCATTTGCCACCTATCCATCGTGGCTAAACCGATGGTATAAAATTGGTCACCTATCTATCGTGGCTATCTGAATAATACATTAGCCACCTGTTTTCTCATCTCTTTTCCCTCTTACTCTCTTTTCTCCTCTCTTTCATGGCTAGACCATTGTTCTCAAATAAAAACTATTTGCTCCTCTCTTTTCTCTTTTTTCTCCTCTATTTCCTCTCTTTTCCTCTCTCACTCTCTAGCTAAATCAGCACATGGATTATAAGGCAAAGTATTTATTTTAAGTGTTGATTTCTCATCTCTTTCCTCTCTTACTCTCTTTTCCTCTCTCTCTCACTCTCTTTCTCCTTTCTTCCTCTATTTCCTCTCTTTTCTCCTCTCTTCCTCTCTTTTCTTTCCTCTCTTTTTATGGTCTAGCCATGCTCGATGATGAAAGCGGGCAAAGTGAGATGAGTGTGGTAGCATGGACCGCATCCTCGGATGTTGGAAACATGTTGACATACGAGTCGATGACCTTAACGATAGCGTTGGATGGCCGTTGATTCGGCAACCCGCACCGAGAGCAAAAAATCCAATCTTTTTGGCAGATGATGATTGTTGATAGAAGAGGAGGTAGCTGGGGGGATCAATATAGAATGTAGGGTGTCTTTCATTAGGAAGGTTGGTACAATAAAATGCAAGACATACCGCAACTCGTACGACACTGGGTAGACATGGTCGGATGCTTGGGTATTCTACGGATCATCTTTGTGATGTGTATGGCACATTATATTTGATTTTCCGTAGGATACCCAAGTATCCCGACCTATCTACCCCGAGGTCGTATAAATTATGGTATGCATTACATAGTGTGCACCCGCCTTTCTTATGAAAGTGTTCTACATTGTATGTTCATCCTCCTCACCTGCATCCTCTTCTTCCCCGTTCCGATGCCATGGAATGTACTCATTTTCTTGGAAAAATATATTTTCAACTAAGTCTTCAAAAAAATTCTAACTTTTTGGCAGATGACGATGACTCTTGATAAGCATTTGCATATTTAGGAGAACGGGAAGATGGGGTAGAAGAATATAGAATGTAGGGTGTCTTTCATTAGGAAGGTTGGTACAATAAAATGCAAGACATACCGCAACTCGTACGACACTGGGGTAGACATGGTCGGATGCTTGGGTATTCTCCGGATCATCTTTGTGATGTGTATGACACATTATATTTGATTTTCCGGAGGATACCCAAGTATCCCGACCTATCTACCCCGAGGTCGTATAAACCGTGGTATGTATTGCATAGTGTGCACCTGCCTTTCTTATGAAAGTGTTCTACATTGTATGTCCTTCTATCTCGTCTTCCTCTTCTTCTATTTGATCCCGATGTTATCCATGTTCCGATGCCAATGCTAACTCTATTTTAGCTCTTTCCTCTAATAATCCTTTTCTGTCATGTTTTCTGTATTTTAACTCTTTCCTCTAATTGTTTGCTACTAAATCTTTTCATTGTTACGCTAAAGGTATCAAATCCTATAATGGCGGACAGCCCCCGATCCAAGTATACACAGGAGGATGTTGTGAATATGAACCATGAAAGCTCCTCATCAAGTGGACAATGCGAAGAACCGGAGGATCCTCACCCCCCCCCAGCGTCGTGAACCTAGGGGTATTAATGAGGACCCAGATTACGTGCCCTCGTAAGAGGTATCACGTGAAATGTCATTCTTTGTTTAAATATTTCAAGTTTCCCGTATTAGCATATTACCGAGCTTCAATGGTTCTTTATATGGTAGGTTCCTCGACGAAATATTCGTCGTGCCTTGGCCGCACAAGCGACACATTCCATGGCTTGCGAAGACACACCTCATGAGGAGCAAACGGAAAACATACCGGCCCATGAGTCCCCTGAAAGCGCAAGCGTGGGGGTAAACGGTCCGCGAACAAGGCCGAGGGCACATATGAGGTGACAAGATCTGGACCCCGCCGATCGGGAGCTCGTTGAACCAATGGGTGTCCATGCAAAATGGCGGAATCGTTGTGGTGTTGTTGTCGGGAGAAATGCAAAATAACCTGGACCGAATGGAAGCTGGTTCCTCAAGAGCGTAAAGAGGAAATGTGGAATGCCGTTAGATCACACATTCTCTTCCCACCAGCGGACCTCGAGAAAGCCAAGAAGGCAACGCTGACCGCAATGTCACATATCTTTCGAGAATGGAGGTCCCGACTAAACTGCCGTTACGTGAAACGTGGCATAACACCCTTTGACGATTATGGTCAAATAAGTCCACAGGATCGGGAAGAATTTGTTCAGCAGAAGATAGCTGGGCCTGCCAAGGACCTTAGTGCAAAGATGTTAGAGCTGAACAGAAAAAATAAGTACAAGCCACACTTGGGCCCTGCGGCTACAAGAAAAAGATTCCGGAGTGGAAGGCGATGGAAGAAAAGCTCCGTGCTCGAAGGGAAGCCCGATCCACTAGAGGGCCTCGAGCCGCGTGCCAAAAATTGGGTCCGTGCGCACTCTAAAATGGATGAACATGGGGAGATTATTCCGATGGACGCGGAATCGGCGCAAGTTATCCAGCAATTGACGGGTGACATCAAGTCGCAGACGCAGCTCTGGTGTTATTCAATCCGAATATCACGGAGACCAACTCTCTCTTGCTGTGGGGACCAAAGAGCATGGCGGGCGGGTGCGAGTAGTGTCCTCCAAGGCAACTTGGAAAGAGGGTTTCTCCTCTAGCTCTTCCGCCTCGTTGTACAAAAAACATAAATTTCACAAGAAAGATAAAGAGGAGAGGACAAGGAAGAGTGGAGGAGACAGATGGAGATGTACCAAGCTGACTCGCGAAGTGGAAGTATCCCCGATACGACTCCTACTCGTCCCAACCACTTCGCCTAGCTTTACCTCCCCGTTAGAAGGGGAAGTGATAACGCAAGAATGTCCTTGTGAGCTGTATGTTCCATTTGGTTACAAGGGAAAGACCATGAAGGTTGCAACTGGTAGAGCACTTCCAGGACGAACGCTCCACAACATGGATATTCCACCCGGTACGTCCGTGTTACCGTCGAGCAGGTCAACCAAGGATGTGAGGAGCACGAGATTGAGTGCCCCATACCCGAAGCGGGGATTATAACTCTACATGATGCTATCGGTTCGTTCATCATGTGGAAACGTCGTGAGGTTGTGCTCTCCGAACCACGAGTTTCCGCTCCCCCTTGTCCGGACACGGATCGGTTCATGAGAGTCAACAATTCACGGGGGATGAAGCCGGAGCAGGACAACCGTCTCCTTTGTCGGGTGCTGCTTCAGCCGCTGAGGAACAAGCTGAACAAGAACATGAAGCGGTTATGAGTCCTATACTCGCGGACAGCCCGCTGCAAGAAACCGCCACAAGACATAGCTATGAGGACCCTCGAGCAACAAATAGTGCCTCTTGTCGAGCCGGAAGGGCAATGTATCTCCTCCGTCGAGCCGAAGCCGAAACCCTAGCCTTGGATGAAGAGCCTCGGCTTATCGAGCCTCTTCGAAGGAGTTTACTCCTGTAATTCCTACGATGATTACGCTCGCGGGGGTGGATCCGTCAAAGCCGCAACCGGAATATGTCACGAAATACTTGGAGCGAATGAGGAAGGGACCCGTGCAGCCAATCACGGAACCTCGTCAATTGGTACATTACGATGATGACATATTTGAGGGTCGTGACGAGAATGAGGACTTCCCAAATTTCATCTTTGGCAAACCCCTCGTATCTAAAAACATGTTGTCAAACCTTCCGTGGGAGATGCGGAAGCTGCATGACTGGTACGTAGCAGCAGCGAAAGAAGGAGTGGATATGATCACCTGTAAGCTTCCGAAGGACGTGTTCAACGATACCGGTGATTCGGTCCTTGGACTATATTTCAATGATATCCACACTATGTTTCGCCTCGGCGAGATGGACACGACCTTCGTAACCTTGTGGTGCATGTAAGTGCCTCCATCCATCTTTTTCTTGTCTCGTACTTTTTGTAGTACATGTTACACACTCCCTTTTGCTTTTAATGTAGCTTGAATTCAACATTTCAAAAGAAGAGATACGACAGACCCGATTGGAAGGTTGGGTATCTCAATCCGAGCTTGATCAATCAAAGTGCGATCAACCCCTGGATAAATGAGCAAGATAAGATATATAAGGATAAGACACCACAAGAGTTACAAGAACCGAAGGACACCATGAGGACAAAAGCTAGGGGTCGAGTTGCAGGTTATATTTACAGGTGCTTCGGGGAATGGCAGGATTGTCACGCCATTTACGCGCCTTACCACTTCGAGTGTTCGACCACTACCTTCCTCTTGTCGATCGTAAAGATAGATGACATAGTAACGAATACGATCTTTTGTTGCAGCGGTCATTGGATTTGTTTGCTGATCATGCCAAAAATTGGATATCTATTAGTCTTGGATAGCCTTGACTACGACTCCAATCGCTACGAAGATATCGTGAGCGTTATAAATTGGTAAGTACAGACGTACAATTAAATAGCGATAATTTCATGCAATAATACCCTTTTCTCAATACTCGTAGTGCTTATTTGAACTACGTAAAGAACCCGAAGGTGGCACGTTATAGAATTCGGAAACAAATATACTTTCGTCATAAATTTCCGGTAAGACACACGTCACACACATTTAATTTTCTTTATGCTGCTATCATTGAAATAGAGTGATGTTTTTTACTTCACTCTATTTAACGAGTGCATTAAGCAAGTAAAAGGTAGTGTGCACTCGTGGATACTACGCATGTGCGTATTCGAGCTCCGCTGCATCCTACTTGAATGTCATCACCCATGAGACCACCGAGGAGGTACGCTAAGATTGCATCTGTTTAATTTACATTCTTTCTGTTTTTGTCAATCATGTACCAACTTTCATGTATTTATTGACAGCGAACAAAAAGTCTAGAAAAGGCAATGATAACGAACAAAAAGATATTGAATGAAATATCCAAGAATGGATTCCCGACGGCGCGAAAGCATCTAAGTACAAATGACATGTACTACATTGTCGCTAGGATGTGCCGTTTCTTGCTTAGGGAGGTCATCAGTCCTCGTGGTCGGTTCTTTGACGAGCAAAGCGAAGTGACGAAGGAGCATCGGGCACTTTTCGAGTGGTGCGGCTCGAAACGACCGTACGAGCCCGATGTTGTTGAAGATTCGTATAGTGTAGACTTAGTTTGAAAAAATATTATGATGTTCACATTATTAAACTTTTGATAGATTTTGTTAATATCTGTAAATATTTTGTTAATGTGATGTAATACTTTAATGTTAATGTGATGTAATTATGGTTAATGTTATGTAATTATAATTTATTATTTCTAATACGTATTTTTTTTTATTGTTAAACAAGTAAATAGCCACAGTTCACTATGCCAACCGTGGCTATAGTGGACACCACTAAAGCCACGGTTGACATAGTGAACCGTGGCTATAGTATTCCACTATAGCCACGGTCTAAGTGTCGAGCCGTGGCTATAGTACGCAACTATAGCCACGGTTGGCTATGTTAACCGTGGCTGTAGTACGCCACTATAGCCACGGTGGACATAGTGAACCGTGGCTACAGTTACGTACTATAGCCACGGTTGTTCTGTTTTCCGAGGCTACGGATGGTTTTCTGTAGTCTCGGAAACATAGCCACGGTTGGAGCTGACCGTGGCTGTAGAGCCCTCCCAACCGTGGCTATAGTGAGTTTTTGCTATAGTGCAGATTCGATCTTTGGGCTATGTTTTATGGCTCACGATCAGTTTTTTTGCTGAGCGAAACGCGCAGAGGCTTGGAGGTAGAATGATTTGTATTTTATTAGCTAATCAATGACCAAATAATAGAACGAATTTATGTTAACAGATCTCACAAAAATCTGCCCTCGAGCTATAGCAAAAGAGTATTTAGAGATGAATCAATCCTGTATATTTGGGCTGAGCATATATTGGACGTAAAACATTTGAACATGCATGCATATGGTTTAATTTATTGTAGGAAGTTTTCCTTTTTAAACTTATACAACCCAACAATATGCATCTCGTTCTCCAGTATTAACACAGGGCAATCATAATCCATTACATACACAAAACAAGGCGATCATAATCCACAGATATTTTTTGTGAGATGATTTGCTTGTACACGGTAACTAGCAAGTAGTAAATGGCTTTCCGTTGATATAGTGTGTGTACTTGCCATGTAGCAGACCGAAAAGAATAGTCCTGTACAGTGCGACCAAAGGTCAAAAAAGCCCAGGAAGAGGACGATGGACGACAAAGGGAGAAGGCAGAACTTTAGCATGGCGGCGTGTGTCCTCGAGCTTCGCCACCTTTCTGGTGATCCTCGTCTACACAGCCGCAGCAATTTCACGGGGTGCTGGACCTACTGGTTGGGCACGATAAGCGTGGTGGAGGCGCGGCTGGTCACGGAGGCCTGGTTGCAGGTGCACGTTCTTGTGAACAAGAGTCACGGCCAGCTTCAGCGGCGATATCCGGAATCTGGCGTACCACACGTACGCGGTGGATATTGACCGGTGGATATTGATGCTCGATGCAGCGAAGAAGATGATTCCGGATGATGCCATGCTTGGCATCGGCTATAGTTTGAACAACGGGCCGGCACGACCCTTCTAATAAACGGACTGTGCCGCACCGACGCTTAGGCCCAAACACGGCACAACCAATTTTAAATAGGCTAAACGGGCTACGGGCAAAACAGACTGTGTAAAAATAGTTTTTTTGTTGATTTTAGTGTTTTTAAATATAAACGGGATAAACGGACCATATCGGTCCGTGAGGCAGGGCTCGAATAATGGGCTAAACGAGTCAGTACCTAAACGGGTCGTGTCGTGCCAGCTCGACAGGCTTGCGCCTAGGCCCAAGCATGGCCCTCAACAAGCTGCGGGCCGGCACAGCCCGTTTACCAATGGGTCAGGGACGTGCTCGGACCGGGCCTAGGGAGGTTCTTTTAGCTCGGCCCACTTGTTCAGCTATAGCTTCGGCTGGTGGTGTCCTAGTTCATGTGGGACCTTCCACGGGTACGAGATGTACCTGGCCTCCCTCGCAACGGGCAAATTAAGATTGATGGAGGCTAAGCTAGTGATTTCGTTCAAGGAAAAATGAACTGATCGGTTGAAGTTGTCGGCTGGTCCCTATTGTTAGCATAATATAATATGTTTTTCGTATGGTTTTTTTTATGAAGTTTTTCCTATGGTTTAGTTGACTGAAAGCATCGTACCTTTCAGTCAGGAGGAGAACACACGTGCGGATGCTGGGCGGGGCCACGTGGCGTGCGATCATTGGTTGCGCGCGGGTGGCTAACGAGTTTGAAATTTTTTGACGTGATTTGATTTAAATTGATGTTCGAAAAAATTGAAGAGTTTTGTGTCTTAGTAAAAAGAGTTATGTGTCTTAGTAAAAAGATTTATTACAAAAATTTGTCATATGTATCCTATCGAAAACATTTGTCTTATGTACCTCTCTCTCTTTACCGAGTGTATTTAGTCGGGCACTTGGCAAATCCGTTTCTTTGCGGGTGTTTTTTTTTGCACTCGATAATGAAGCGGTTTGCCGAGTGTATTTTTTAATATTCTGCAAAGAATTAATTTTTTTCCTCTTCTATCCTCGAAACTTTTCCTATTCACCACATACAACATGTATTACTCCATGTTAAAATTAGGATTTTTGTTGCATTTATTTGATATATTTAGTTAATTAATTACATTTCAAATATTTTTTTGAATCACGTCAAAATTGAACTACAAGTGATTCAAATAATAAGATACAATGAGTACAAAAACTATATTCATGTTATTTAGCCCATCTTAGGACCTCACCCATGAAATAAAAAGAAATTCGACATATCTTGTTTAACAAATAATTTTGAATTCTAAAAAAATCAAATAAAGTTTGAAAACGATGAGATTTGTCATGATGTGATGTTATCACATGTGAAACTACGATAAAAATTAGAGAAGATTTCACATAAGTTGGCACGTACTTTGCTTAGAAAATGGAGATTCTCTAAAGAAGAAACTTATAGTATAAAATGAGTTGTTAAGATTTGGAGTCGAATTGATGGTCAAATTTGAATTCGACTTCAAATCACTTTTTTATAGGCCAAAGATCAGAAAAATCTTGTCATGTCAACTAATTTTTTTGTTATTTTAACAATTCATTTGATATTTTTTTTTCAATTACATATTTAATATTTGTCGATCGCTAAATACGGGACCTCGGCAAACGAGTCGCTTTGTCTAGTGCCTCGGACAAAATATGAACGTGTACATTTGTAATTGCTAGGCAGGCTACCAAAATTTCGTCACCCCTCCACCTTATCCTCTACCACCACCAAGTCTTCCTTACCTCTCCCCCAACAATCTCCCTTGCTACCGGTTGTCTTCCTTGCCCTCGCGGCGGCGGCGGCCGACCTGCGTCGGTGCAGAGTGACCAGGGCGTAGCCGTGGCCCCCATCGGTGCGGTAGAGCCGGCCGGCAGCCCCAGCGGAGGCAATGGACCGAGGTACGGCACCTCCGGATCCAAGACAGTGGCCCTGACGGCACCAAGGGGGTAGCCTCTTCTGCTCGGCGGCTCTTGGATACAAGGCGGAGGCTCCAAGACGGAATTGGGGATGTCAAAGGGTACCTGATACCTATTACCCGACAGGAAAAAACCCCATTAGATGACAGGGATAGGTCGAATTTTTACCCGCGGGTGCATTAACAGGGAGAATTCATTCTCCGTTGGGTTCACGGATTTGGGGACGGGAACCATCCAACCGAACCCGATCCCGTGGGGCCTGTTTATTCATTTTCATTTCACTAATTTTGGCCTGGAAGGGAAGGAGGCCCATATGGCACAAAGCTCAGCCCAAAGGCCTCAAACTAGCATCGTATATAAACTTGCATCTCTGAACCCTAATCCACAACACACCCGAGCCTCATCCATTCCTCACCGTCACATGCACACGAACACACAAGCACAACACCTTCAACCTTCGTGCTCGCATGGAGGTGGAGTGAGTTCTTGCGGCGACAGAGGCAGCCCACAATTACTTGTGGGTGTGTGTGTGTGCTCATGCACCTCGTGCGACGATGGCGGCGGCGACGCTTGCTTGTGCTCATGCGGATAGGCGGCTAGTTCTCATACAGCTTTCGCGATGGCGGGGCGGGGGCGATGCTCACTCGTTCTCCCGGAGATGGAGACACGCTCGCGTGCGGCTGCGGTGACTGGTTTTTCATGCTTTCTTGTGGTATATTGGCGGTGGATCTTGCTCATGTGATGATGGATGTGGAACGGTGGCGCATGGCACAACGAGTCGCTCTGTCTTCGTAGGAGATCCCCACGGGTGCCGGTTACCCACTCAAGGACCAGGATGGGATGCAAGTCTCACCGCAAGTGGGGACGGGGATGAGGGCGGGTAAGAGTTTCCACTGTCGAGGATGGGGATGGGACTTCAAATCTCGTGTAAATTTTCCCTGTTGCCATCTCTAGATGGAATATATCCTTACGATGTCGGAAGGTATGTCCGACAGTCAAACACAAACATCTCTGTCGTGCATTGCACTAGAGAGTATATGTTGGGATAACTCCCACCATAGTCGAAAGGTTCTTTTCTAGTTACAAAATGTTGAAGTAATACTCGATAGTCACAGAATTAGACATGTGCTTCCGGTTCGAGAGGAACAATGGACCTCAAAACTTACCGCCGACATTGAGGAGGAGGGGGAGGGGGGGGGTGGCACCCTCTGTCCCCTCCCCAACTTCTGCTGCTAAGGCCTCCTTTGTATTGGAGGATTTTTGGAGGAAAATTGTAGGATAGGATTTCTAAAGGATGTTTTCCTATGCAACCATTTGGCTCAATGGAAAACCAAATATTTTTTTCCATAAGAACAATGAGTCATCGGTGACTGATCCCAACACGCTGAGAGCTGGTATTTATTAAATCCCTCCTCACTAATCCTCCTTTGTTTCTCGCCGACGTTCCGCTGCGTACCCAACTGTGCACTAGTTGTTCTTGATCCGCAGCCGGAATCAGCTGTCCGCCCCCTCTCTCTTCGAGTTGTTCATCAAGATCATGACGATGGCAAGAAGGAAGACCACCATGTTGCTTGCCGCCATCCTCGCCGCCGTCATCGCCGGGTTTCCTCGACAGGGATCGTCGCAACAAAACAATGAAACAGCCATAATACAACCCTGGCTGGGATGCAACCACAGTGCGGGCAGTTACACCGAGGAAGGCCCCTACCACGCCAACGTACGTCACCTTGCCGCAACGCTCCTGAACAATGCCTCAACATCATCCTCTTCGTTCGCCTTTGATGCCGTAGGTATGTGAATTAACTTGATAATAAAATTGAAAAGCTGGCACGTAAGAGTACAAGTTATTATATATGGTATACATATAAGTTAGCCTATGAAATTTTTTTACATGTACGGTTTTGAACAATACCCCTTTTTGAACTAGGCTAAGTATTATTCCATTATTAAATTGAGTCATAAATTTTACAATATCAAGCGCCTCAAACAGACACATAAGTTAAATCCAGAAAAGACCATAAGGACATCACATAGCCGAAATACATACATAGATTGGATAATCATAGATTGCTATGATATAAACACCTTCAAGCATCTATTGCAACAAAATGAAAACTTAGATAGGCGGGTATCATGCTATATATGCGAAGCTGCAGGTCTTTTTATTGACTCGGCTTAATTATATAGCCAATTGATCAAAGGTTATAGTAGCCTGAAGACTACGCCATAATGATGCCTTATTAAAACGGTCATTGTGGCCACCTAAATTACAGGTGCATGCGAACAGTGAAGCTATTGCTAACTGAACCAAATGTCTTCCTTAGGTGGTCGGCGAGCTGGTTAGGCAACATGAAAGCGGTGTTAGGGGGCATGCGTCCCCCTCCAGATGTACCACTGATATTTGGGATAATGTCAACAAGAGACATCGAAGGGACCTCCTTCCTCATCTTGTCTCCTCCATATTTTCCGAGAAATGTTAGACTTATGTACAAGTTTTACACAAAACCTACATAATGCTGATTTCTCCCATGATAATTACACCTTCCTCTGTGATTTAAGGAACCCAACATGATTTAAACCAATCTGTTATGGCCACCTCACTAGCATGCAAGATTTACGTAGTTCTTTTATATAACTGTAGCATCACTCATATTTTCCCACTAGATTCATGGTTTACTCATATGTAAATTCACATCATTCTGATTTATAATTGTAGCGAGCGATTAGCTTTCTCACATTAATTCAGGAAAACACAATATTATTCTAGTAGGAGCGGCCGCCATGTGTGGGCAATTTGGTGCTGCAAAAATGCTATTTATTTTAAAAATGTTAAATACACAAAATTTTTGCAGGCACTTTTTTCAGGAGAGCATACTGGATGTGGTATTGGACGCTGCTACAGCCTAAGGAGGTTAGAGACCACGTAAGAGAGGCTAGTGCGGTTTTGGATATAACTGCCGAGATTTAATAATAGACTTCAATCTCTGTGATTTATTCTTTGTTCCCATGTGTTGGGACAGTGTGAACTGGTGTTTTTGTAATAATGGAAACAAAACAAAATTGAGGTTGCGTGGTGTACAGAGGCCGGAAACTCAGTTTCCATTATCTAAATAAAAAATTGTACGTTTTGTACATGTACGACAAGCAAGAACTCTAGTTTTGTTACTTCTCATACAGCTTCAACACTCCCTTGGGTTTAGCGTTTAATGGCAGCAGCCACACGAGTAAAAACCAATAATTGCATCCATGGGAGGAGCCACACGATTGAGCATCTTAACAACAACAACCAAAAGTGCAAATAACTTAGCACCAAGCCAAGTTCCATAGGTGCGCACCAAAGTCCACACGAATTACCTTGCGCGTGGTTCTAGATAACAGGCCGAAGTGGGTCGATCATCAATGTAATCCAGATACTGGTGATATTGATGATGTATAGCAGCAAAATGACTACCCAGCAAGCGGTCAATCTCTTCACGTACATGTGAAGATATGCATGTGTTGAAAAGAATTCAACAAAAGCGAAAGGTGAGAAAGCAAATGCAGTGAACCTACCTACGTCTGCCACGGATGATGGGTTTACATTTCTCATCCGTTGAGATAAGTTTTCTTCCAGATCAGAACGATGCAGAGAGCAAAAATGACTTGTCCAGAAAAAACAATTTGGCAGAAACTTGATATGAAACCACCTCGTAGACAGCAGACTCAACTGGTGCTTATCCTGGACGCAATAGTCGTAGTGATATTTGAGACAGGACAACACAATTGGGGGTAGTTTGGTTCGATCCATCATATCGGTCCTCTGAACCGACTTATCCAGCGCTAGGGCATGTGCCCCACCTCTCTCTTCTCTAGAGTTCCGTTGGTGATACTCTGGAATCCGGATTAATGTCGAGGCTCACATATGTCATGCACTCATAAACTAGAAGTTTCTCATGTTCTTTCAACTTTCAAAGGTTCTTGTGTTTGAGCTTGCCAACTAGACAAGCTTGATTTTCATTGTTGGAACCCCTTATCTTATCTGGAATTAAGTGAGAGTATTTAAATGCTAATTCTTGACAATTAGAATATATTAATAAATTTAGTTGGACTTACAAACTATCGCGAAATTTCCTTAACTTTCTTTCCTCTTGTTTTGGAAATAATATAACATGAAAGCAGTAGTTAATGTTGCCCAGCTAACTAAAGGTAATGTAATGGGCAAGATGGTCTTGTTCTATGTCTTGTTGTTTCTAAAACTGCAAGCAGTATTAGATGAAGATATATTAACTTGAATTTTTTATCCAATTGTTGTCTATGAAATATCTACAAGCAAAAAGTCATAACACATTAACAACATCATGACCAGTGTTTGCTTAAGCACCTCACATGGCTAGTTGTCGCTGGTGGACCATGGAGTTGTCTAAGGCAAACCAAGGAGTTGTAGCAGCGGGGGATATCTCTCAAAATGAAAGTTGCACCACAGCCCTGGTAAATTTACCACCGTTGTTACTAATAAAAGACCTAGGTGTGAATGTCCTAACGATGTTTGGACAATGGAGTGGGTGATGGCTACACATCAATGGGCATGCTTGGATAATGCTCATCCAATGGGTAGCTGTCTTGCCATCACCAATCGGTACTCGAGACCAGAGTCTTTTATTTGGAGGACCGACCATGAACAATTGTCTCGCAAGAAGATGGGCTCTCTGCTACTCGTGGACCAATAGAGAATTTGGTGGGGGGGGGGGGTTAGTTGCTTCATTAAACTTTAATCTCATCCGAGACGTCGGTGGCAAATTTTTCATATCATGCCACGAGTAAATTTTTGCTACACAACTTCTGAATTATTGTTCGCAAATCTGGGCAGTGGGTATACATTCATTGTAACGCCCCGCATCCAAAGTCCGCTTACCGTCCAGCCCTTCCGTAGGGGCGGGCACGCGCATTCATGCATAGCACCACTCTTACACTTTCGGCTCGCTTCATGTAAAAGGGTTAACCCGGTGGTGCTATGGTTGGAACGAGGGTTATATGCTGACCCTCACCCACCTAAACTTCCACCGTGGGACTAATCCCACATCCACTTCACTTTATGGGCCACTTGGGCCCAATCCACAACTACTACAGGCTTCTAACGGGGTGTTACATTCACCCCCCTTAAGGGCTGACGCCCTCGGCAGCATACCATATATATAACCGACAAGCGGATACCCAAGATCTCCTCTCGGTTCAAGGTCATGACATGTCCCCTCCACGGGCACAACATGCATGCACACATGCGGCGAGAGGTTATGCTCTCGATACCACCGTAACGCCCCGCATCCAAAGTCCGTTTACCGCCCAGCCCTTCCGTAGGGGTGGGCACGCGCATTCATGCATAGCACCACTCTTACACTTTCGGCCTCGCTTCATGTAAAAGGTTAACCCGGTGGTGCTGTGGTTGGAACGAGGGTTATATGCTGACCCTCACCCACCTAAACTTCCAATGTGAGACTAATCTCACATCCACTTCACTTCATGGGTCACTTGGGCCTAATCCAAAACTACTACAGGCTTCTAACGGGCTGGGGTGTTACATTCATTCAAGTACATCAACTCTTAGCTGTGAGAAAATGTTGTACGACAGACTAGTCTCTCCGACTGAATATGTACTGTTGTACTTGCATCAGCTTGTGACTAGCATTCCCTTGCTTTTTTTAGAAATAGGAATATATTGATATTTCAGCTTTAGCATTAAAAAGATACATATACCTTTCATGATTACAAAAAGAATAAAAATGTTTATATCCAATAGTGCGTAGACTAATCATATATGAATAAAAGACACATCTATATATCTTGAAATTGAGCAACCACACTAAACAATCTGCTATGTGGTGGCCACAAGCTACCACAGCAAAAAGCTCATGGGGAGTTAGTCCCAACACTTACAACAACACCTTCAAGAAGGTGAATGACACTCACAATTGTCCATTGGTGCTAAGAAATTCTCCATGACTAACACTACTCCATATCTCAGTTGCTTCTGGGTGCTGAACCGAGACATTATCTCCTCATCCCACTCAAGCCATCACCACTCTATAGAGGGAACAAACGAGCAATGTGAACCACGCTAATAGTGTGGCTAGACAAAATATTTGTGCATATACTTTTAGATTTCACTCCAACCGAAAAGTGTTGGTTTCACATTACTATTCTACGATTCAAGATTTGAGGAGGACTCAGATAAAAAAGGAATTATTTTTTATGTTTAAAGACTCAAGTTACCAATTTCGTAGTTTTAGATAAAGGCTGACAAATCAAGGAAGACCAAAAGAAAAGCTCGGTCGTGCTGATCGGCACGACCATGTGCCGATCGACACACCTTTGAGAAGCCCGGTTAAGGGGACCAATCTAAGAAGAAAGGTGGCCCAACCCAATGTGAATCGGAGTCAGTGGACGCCAAGGTCAGAATCATTGGAGATAAAAGAAAAGAAAAACAACCAAGTCGGGGACGACGATAATCGGTGAAAACTATTGCAAAGCTAGGGTTGCAGGATAGTGGTGGCCAAAGGCTCGCTATGTTCAGCAGAAGGATGAGTGAGTAGTCTCATATTATATTCTCTAGTGCGGGGATCTAGCTATGTAAACTCTGATGAAGTCTATGTGGTGCACTTAATTTATAATAAAGATGGATACATCTATTCATTCCTATTACTGGTGTTTGTACAATTACACTATTGCTCATCATATAGTGCAAGAAACCATGGGGAGCTAATAGCGCCTTGCATGTGACAAGCCGGGGTGAACGAAACCACCATGTCTTGTAGAATACTAAGTTTATCATCTGAGATTAATAAGTTGAATTTGCATGCTAGTGAACCAATCCTAAAGAGAGAATCCTTAATTATCTTGTTACACCTTTGTTAGCAATTAGTGTTTTACATCTTTATCATTCACACACACACACATACAACCATTGCAATATGTTAGTAATTAATTGTTAGTAAAAGTTCCGCTTGTTCTCTCTCGATTCAATTAAACCTTGGAATAAGATAAAAAGAGCTACAATTGTACACCGTCCTCTTACGGTATGTAAGTGGGTGCGTAGTTACGACCAACAATCATTTTTTTCTCCCTCTAGGTCATTGCAATTTTCGGTTACAAGGTATTCTCACAAAACATACAACATAATTTTATTTCAGATTTTATTGAGGGAGTAACTAATCTTAAAGCGGTTGTTCTATATGTTTATGAGAGTCGTTACTCCCGTACCACCGTCATGCACATTGTCATGCGCATGCTTACATAACATGCCTTTTGAATGTAGTCTAAGGTTCTGTTTGTTTCCGTTTTTCTGAAACTTGCTTATCTTATAAGCATGATTTTATGTTAAGTTGTTGTCAAAAGAATCCGCTTCTAAATAAGTTGGGTCGTTGATAGTCCTAATTATTTAATTGAATTGTCTGTCCTGATTGGCAAAATGACTTGAATGTCCCTAGCTGATAATAGCTCATTTATGTTCTAAGGCCATTCTCAATGTGCCTTTCATTTGGCATTAATTAGTTGCCACATCAGAAAATAGATGAAAGAGAGGGAAAGCCTTTCATCTCAGTGTGAATGGCCTTTGGCTTTATTTCTAAGTTAATTAAAGACAAATGAAAGTGCATTGAGAGCCTTTCCTTTCATTGTCAACATTCTTAACCAATAACTAAGTGCCACCTAGTAACAATTTAATGTTTTGTCTTGCATATGAAACTGTGAAAAGAAAAATTGCACTGAGAGATGTACTTTCATTTCAAAAAACAATATTAGAAAGATGTCACACTTGGAAAAATGTGAGATGAAAGGATGCACTGAGAATGGCCTAAATACTACAATGTTATTAAATAAGAATTAAATTACAACAATGTTCTAGTGCATGTTAAGGTCACACGTTTACCAAAAGTTCATTTTTCTAAAATCCATGCACACAAGGAATTACATTGCAATATTGTTGGTGCAATAATCAGTGAATCATGACACCGTAGCCACAACAATAGAACCACAAAAAGCACTTATGTTAAAGCCATCTCTTGACGGACTCCATCATCTATGATAGGTTGAGTTGAATGAATGTCATCATCTTGGGTATCTGATCAAGTCAAAATGAATACAAGAAAGGACTCAACTGATGAATAATGGTTTAACACTACTAACTCTTTCTAAAATAAGAATTTTTAAGGTTTAAAAGCAGTCATGTAAAACATCATTTGTAGTGTGAAAGGATATGTAGCCTAGTAGTTATAAAAGCCTCAACAACACTTTAGGTCTTGGGTTCGACTCCTTGTGGGAGCGAATTTTGTAGGATTTATCGTCATTTATGCTTTTAATAGTAGGCGACGATATCGTCGACGGCAAGGCACTAGTGTTGAATTCGTCAATTTCTTGAGGATTTTCCGACTCAATCTTCGAAGATGCTCATAGGGGTAGGGTTAGCACGCGGTTCATTCATAAGGGTAAGTGTGAGTGTGTTGTGAGTGTCTGAGTTGTATTGTGTAATCACACACAGAAAAAACATTTGTAGTTTATTTGAGTTAAATAATTGTCTAAGTCCACAGGTTAGATCCCCCTCCGTTCAGATTTCCACTGGTGATATTCCAACTTAATGTCGAGGGTCCTGTATGTTATGCACTCATAAACTATAACTTTATCATGTTCTTCCAAACATAAACGAACAAGCTTCACAATGTTCTTATGTTTGAGCTTGCCAACCACACAATCTTGATTTTTCTTTCTGCTGGAACCCCTTGTGTAGAATCAAGTCATAGTATATCTTAAGTGCTAATTCTTGATTGTTAAAACATTAATAAATTTAGCTGGACTTACAAACTATCTCGATGTCTTCCTTAACTTTTTTCTCCTGGAAATAATAGCACACAAAAGTGGTAGCTAATGTTGCTCAGCTACTAAAGGTAATGTGATGGGCAAGACAGTCTTGTTCTATTGTTGTTCCTAAAACTGCAAGCAATATTAGATGGAGATATATTAACTAGAATATTTTTATCCAATTGTTCCCTATGAAATATCGGGAAAAAAATCGTAACACATTAACAACAACATGATCGGTCTTCGCTTAAGCACCTCACCATGGCTAGTTATCGTTGGTGGACCATAAAGTTGTCCAAGGTTAACCAAGGAGTTGTAGGATTGGGGGATATGTCTCAAAACAGAAGTTGAACGGCTCTCCGATAAATTTGCCGCCATTCTTACTAATAAAATATTTAGGTGTGAATGTCTTCATAATGTTATCCACGCACATTCGATAGTCGAAGTAGAGATATCTGATGTGCATTGCACTAGCGAGTGAAGACTATACATAGGCTTCACGCTTGAGAAGAACACTGGGTTCTCAATGAAGATACCGGCACAAAGGGGGCTATGCCCCCACCCAAATTCTACTAGTGATACTATGGATAATGTTGAGCCTCCCGTTTGTCATGTATTCGTAAACTATAAGTTATGTTCTTCCAAGCAGACACCAAAAACCTCACAAGGCTTTGAGTTTGGCAGCCAAGATAACCTCACAAGGTTCCTATGTTTGAGTTTGACAGCCAAGATAAGCTCAGTTTTTATTTCTACAACCCCTTATCTATAAGTGAGAGATAGAGAACGACATGTGAGTGAGGGTTTGTAAGGGAGAGATAGAGAGCGACATGTGAGTCGGGGTTTGGAAGGGTGAGAACTCGAACATTTTTAACCCTCAAGTTCTGTCGGTGATACTCCGGACATTGTCGAGCCTCCCATTTGTCATGTATTTTTAAACATGAAGTTTCTCATGTTCTTCCAAGCAGACACCAATGAGCCGGTTTTTGTGTTTGAGTTTGACAACCAAGATAAACTCTGTTTTCATTTCTACAACCCCTTATTTGTAAGTGAGAGATAGAGAACGTCATGCAAGTGAGGGTTTGGAAGGGAGAGAACTCAAACACTTGACTCAATGGCACCATATGTCTATTGTATATCATACGTTCCCCATGTATTTCAATGGAAAAAAAGACTGGTATTGAAAGTGGTAAGCCTGACGCACAAATCTTCAAGTTGGGAATCTTACGGACGCATGTGACATGGTATGTGCCTCTAGGGGCACTTTTTACATTTCAAGTTGCCTAGTGAGTTTGGTCGTTGCGTTGTGTGTGTCTACCTCTTGTCTGTGCTAAGTTGGTGTTGAGGTGATTTTTTCACAAGAAAGTATAGCTCGGTTGTAATCTCTTCTTCTCCTTAATGAAAAGTGAAAAAAAGAAAAGAAAGTCTATAGTGTGCTGACAACCTTATGCTAGCGACGGTAAAAATTTTGAGTATGTCGCCAAGTATCAAAGAAAAGAGTCACGACTGAAATATAAGTTACTTGTTTTATAGTTTTACCTTCAAATTTAATATATACACTGATAATTAAGGGAAACCCAACTTCAGATTTCAGGCTGCAGAAGACGTTACTTCAGTTTTGTGTGGTCGTATGTCTAGTTCCACGCCGACGACCGCCACCAAGGGAAGCTAGCAAGTCGATGCGGTCCATCTCGTAGGCGTAAAAGCTCCCCCGCTAGGACCTGCGACACCACAAGTGGAAACCATCCGGCATGGCATGGTGAATCATCCGCGGTTGCGCCGTCTTCCCAATATCCAGCTGGTAAAACAAACAGAGGTGACTAGTGATGCCAAAGCAAGCTCCGAACAAGAGGATCCCACTCTTCTCGCACGCCTCCAGAAGGTGCAGGCTCTGCAAGCCACCGCCCAACCCGGTTTTTCTACCTCAGGTGATAGAACTACCACCTCTTATCCTACGGGCGACAACGAGCGTGATTGCCTGGAGATTAGTACCGTGTGGCCAGCGTGGAAGGAGCGGGTGGCCAGCGTGGAGGGACGGAAGAATCATTAGCGCCGGAGGGAAGTCAAATTAGTTTAGGCACTCTGCCATATGTAGGAGGGGTCACAACATGCATGTGGAGTTACTAAATTGAAGGCACAAATTAATGTCCGAAGGTGTCATTAGCTTAAAGGAAAACTGAGAAAAGGTGTGAGGGAGAGGAATGGATTACCATCCTATTTTTTAAAAAGCAAGAAAGGATTTTCAAATTTACCTCAAAATTTTCCAAATAAGACATTTTATAAAACTGCAAAATCTCTATATATCTAAAACGCGTGGATTTTCTTGCAAGACAGCCAGGCCACATCATCAAAACATTCTCGATCACTTCTCAGTGAGATTATAGTCGTTAGATATGCACCTGGTACTTTTACATCTAGAACCTTCACGAAATATCTTATGTTTTCTGGTCCTCCCATCATTCCTATGATCCCTCAAGAACTATAATTGCATTTCTGGTCCTTCCACCTTTTTCGGAATCTTGCAACCAGAACCTTCATGAATCAAGATTCTTTGTTTGATCCTTTCAGAATTATTTATGTATTTATTGAAAATGGTAACTTACAACATTAAAAAAATCTAAACACTTTCGTGCTTTTTTAAAAAAAAGCCATGTTTATTTATAAAATTTAAATAATAATAATAATTGAGCAAAATTGCTAAAAATGAGAATAGATTTTATAATAGAAAAAATATTTGATTCTTAATTATCAAAAATAAAAAATATTTTATCCACATTCCTAGCTACCTAACATTGCTAGCGATGGGGATAAATGTAATCATTTCTAAAAATAAAATAAATAATTATTTTTTCACTACAAATCTATCCTAATCTTTCCACCATATATTAACATCTCCAATCCACAAATAAAAATGATCACATTTAAAACACTCTGGATTTTCCCGCAAATAAAAAGAGATACAACTATGGAAATTCTTTAGTTATTTGTAAGAGCTAAGCTACTACCCACCAGCATTGTGATAAAAAAAGAAACAAATGACAACACCATTGTGAATGGTTAAGATATCAGATTTTGAACATCTAATCATCGGTACTTATCTTGAGTTTTTTCTGTGTGAATCCAAATCTTGAGTTTAGTTTTTTTGTAATAATTTTGATCCCCATGGTGGGACCTATTTCAAATCTTTTTTTTCACTGAATCCTTTTCTCCTTCGGGTGAATGAACATAGTCACTTATCTTCCCATGCAAAGACAAGTGTTAACAGAGAAGTTTTTGTAATATGGTCAATTTAAGGTGATTTATTTTCAGTGCTAAATTTACATTCCATTTTGTACCGCAATAGTTCCTATTCAAAAAAATATCCAAATCAACTAATTCTTTTACAAGTCTCTCATTTTTATTTTACAAGTCATGAAATATATCTTAAGTTTGTATGTTTATTACAACTCCTCTATCTTGAATAAAGAATAAAGTATGTAACATTTTGATGCATGTCTCTTTTTTTAAATGATGAAATATACCTTGTTTTTTAAGAATTTATCAACTGTAAAATTCTGCTATCGATGAAATAACACTAAATCTATGTTAGACACTATGGACTTCAATTAGGAATAGAGTTGTTAATAAATATATAATATTTTTATCAAAAAAAATGATACTAACATTTTTTAAGATGTGGTCTATGTACAATTATGATGGATAATTATAAGGGACCACATGGTAAGCTTTCAATTTATCTATATATGCATAATTATATGGATCTTTTTATATGCATTTTTTTATATTTGACTCATTGATAAATATATACTAAAAATCAGGAGGGCCACAACCGAAATTGCAAAACAAAATAACAAGTTACGCGGCGCTTGCCGCGTAATATTTTCTAGTAAAATCATATTTTGCCAACCCTTAAAAAGAAGGTTATCATTTACGATAGCGGAATCACATCAGAAGCAAGGAAAACATTCAAATGTATTCCCATATTTACAATAATATAAGATCTTATTTGAAATACTAAAACTCACATGAAATCCCAAAGTAATACATCATTAACAAAATTGCAATAAATATCTTTGTTTGCGTGACCATAATCTTTCTTTTTCCTTCAAAAATTGAATTTGCATATATTTAAAAAATATATATAATGTAAGCTAGAATATAGGAATGGCAATTCGGTGCCGGCTACCCGAAACCTGATGGGTCGGGGCATGGGTCACGTTTTTACCCATGGGTCGAACCCGAACCCGACCCGAAACAAATCGGGTTCGGGGCGGGTTTTTTATTTTACCCACGGATGACTCGTCGGGTGCCCGAATCAAGCCCATTCTCAAATTCGGCCCAGCCCAGGAGCTATCCTAACCCTAACCCAGCCAAACCCAAACCTAGTCCCCGTCACCCCGTGTCCCCAACCCGAAATCCCGTTCCCTAATCGCTCCCCATCCGACGGCCATCCCCCAACCCTGCCGCCACCCGCCAGCCCGCCACGGCGCCAGGCCGCCGGCGCCACCCGCCTAGGCGACGCCGAGCCCGACGGCTCTCCGCCCGTCGCGGATCCCGTTCCTGTCCGTCCATCCCCGACTCCCCGTCCCCGCTATCCGGTCGTGCCGCGCGCGCCGTGCCCGCATCCGGCATCCCCGAGCTCGACCCGACCGCCCGCTGTGCGCCCGTGCCCGCGTCCTCCGTGCGTCGTGCTCGCGTCCGCCGTGCGCCTGTGCCTGCGTTCGCCATCCGCCGTGCGTCGTGCCCGCGTCCGTCGTGCGCCATGCCCGCCTCCGGCGTCCCCGAGCCCGACCCGACTGCTGTGCCCGCGCGACGCGCGCCCGAGCCGCGTGCCACGGGCCTCCGGCCACCGCTCCTCCAACCGGCAGCCACGGATTGAGGTTTCGGCAGTACGCGTGGGCGATGCCTAGGCGGCAAACCCAGGCTGTCGTGGTTCCTCACCGCATCTCACGGTCGCGGTGGCATGGCGACCCCAACCCGTGGATCTGCATGTGGAGGAACTCGTCCTCAGATTTCTCGGCCACCGAGGCCCACGCGGACGCCATCTTCTGCTTCGACGAGAGGTACAGCTCAACCCCTTCATCAAGTGATGCTGCTACTGCTGTTGGTGGCGGTGGAACTCCTGAAGCTACTGCTACCCCTACTTCCTCCTCTCCATCACCTGCTGGTACTACTGCAACTAATCAAGGTGAAGCTCATCCTGATGGAAATGCATCTAATAGTAGTGTACCAATAGTGATTGTAGATGATGTTGTTGTGGGGGTAAAGAGGAAGCGTAAGTCTAAAGTGTGGCTTGAATTTGATGAAGTGAAAGAGGGGGCTATTGATAAAGCTGAATGTAATTGGTGTAAAAAACGGTTGGTTGTACGTGGTAATGATGACAACTCACTTAAAGAATCACCTTAACTCTTGTGGATCTCGTCAAGCTAGAAAAGGATTGAAGCAGTCAACTCTTAAGTTAAGCAAAGATCATAATGGGGCAACAATAGTTGAGAAATATGTTTTTGATCAGCTAGTAGCTAGGAAAGAGCTTGCACCGATGATTTGTGTCCATGAGTATCCCCTGTCCATGGTTGACCATGCTGGTTTTAGAAGGTTTTGTGAGGCCTTGCAACCACTTTTTAAACATGTGTCCAGAAATACAATCAAAAAGGATATATTGGATATGTATGAGGTGCACAAACTTTCTTTGGTGGATTACTTGCAAAAGTGCCAATCTAGAATTGCTATTACTACGGATATGTGGACAGCAAATCATCAAAAGAAAGGCTATATGGCTGTGACAATTCATTTTCTTGATGATGATTGGAAGCTAAAAAGTTTTCTTCTAAGGTATTAATGCAATTTCCACTAGTTTTGTTTGCTGCTTTTTTCCTTTGATGTGATATTGAACTGATTATGTATCTTGTTTCAAACTTTGTTGTAGGTTCATATATGTGCCAGCTCCACACACTGTTGAAGTGATTAGTGATGTCCTTCATGATGTGCTGCAAGATTGGAGTATTGAGAAGAAGTGTCTACGGTGACTCTTGATAATTGTACTACAAATGACAACCTAATGGAGAAGATGCATGATAAGTTGCCCCTTGCCTCTCTTATGCTAAATGGTGCTTTGGTTCATATGCGTTGTGCTGCTCATATTATAAATTTAATTGTGAAAGATGGAATGGCTGTTATGGAAAAAGGCATTGATAGAATTCGTGAAAGTGTTGGTTTTTGGTGTGCCACTCCTAAAAGACATGAACGTTTTGAGAGGACAGTAGCCCAAATGCACCTAAAATACAACAAAAGAATAGCTCTAGATTGTAAAACTAGATGGAATTCAACTTACCTAATGCTAAGCACTGCACTAGAATATCAAACTGTTTTTTATCGTCTCGGTCGCCAAGAAAGTCATTGTACTCCTTTTAGACCACATCAAGATGATTGGAATTTTGCTAAGGAGCTTTGTGGTAGGTTGAAGGTGTTCTTTGATGCAACTGAGCTACTGTCAGGCACTAATTATGTTACAGCAAACCTGTTTTTCCCTAAAGTCTGTGGTATTTATTTGGCTATTAAGAAATGGAGCACTAGTAATGATCCTAGAGTAGAAGAGATGTCCAAACTGATGAAAGAGAAGTTTAAGAAGTATTGGACATATGTGCATGGTCTCATGGAAATAGCCACTGTCTTAGATCCTAGGTACACGTTGAAATTTATGAAAGCTTTTTACAGCTCCATTTATGGGGAAGATGGTTCAGCCATAGAGAAGGAAGTGGCTAGAGTTAAAGGTTTGTTGTATGATCTTGTGGTGGAATATCAAGGTTCCATGGAAGGTATGGCAACAACTGATGGTGTAGATGCTAGCAAGTGTTAAATGTGTTGCTGAAAATGAAGGAGATGACCTAGTCTTTGGGTTATTTGATAAATTCTTGTCTGAAGAACTAGAGGAGAGTTCAAGTTATGTTAGAACTGAATTGGATTTGTATTTGGAGGAGCCAACACTACCAAGAACTCAAGAGCTCAGTATGTTGGTATGAAGTACCCAACTTTGAGAAAGATTGCTCGAGATATCATGGCTATTCCTGTCACAACAGTTGCATCTGAGTCAGTCTTTAGTACAGGAGGAAGGATTATCAACCCACATCGAAGTAGACTTGCTCCAAAAACAGCTGAAGGTTTGATGTGTATGCAAGCTTGGTCCCGTGCTGACATGTTGGGCGATCAGTCTTGTTTTATTAATGCTCTAATGACTTGTATGGAGGATGAAGAGGAAGAAATGGTAGCATCTCAATCTTCAACTATTTTCTCTTCTATCTTAATTTCCCTTTTTATTCTCATTTGGTACTCTGATTATGTTCTAATTCTCTTTGTATTTTCTATTTTGCACTTGCTAGGATGATGCTGAATCAACTGTGATTGATTGAAACTGAAGCTTGGTCAGGAATCAAAATCAACAATTCCAAGTTATGTGTTGTGGCTGAGAACATTGTTACTCATTTATGTAATAATATTTCACTCTCTTAGGGTGTTTGTGATGTATTGATGTACTATTGATAATGACTTTTGTTGTCTGAGAGTTGAAGTGTTGAACCATGAGTTGTGAGAGGATATTGTGAAACCTATTGTTTTGTTGCATATTTGCTGAATTGAACATTTGGATATTGTGAGACCTATTCATCGAGTTTGCTTGTTGCATGTTTGCTGAATGCATGTATTTGGTTCTGTTATTTACTTTTTTTTACATGTGATACATCAGACCCGATGGGTACCCGAAACCCACCCGAAACCCGACGGGTTTGGGGACGGGTCTGGAAATCAACCCATGGGTTCGGGGTCGGGTCTGGAATTTAACCCGACACCTTTCAGCTGTCGGGTGGGTTTTTCTTCGATCCGCCCCGAATCCGACCCATTGCCATCCCTACTAGAAAAGAAGATTTTCTCAACCCAAGAAAATGCTACATACTTCTTTTGTGTATTTTTTAAGGGCGCAAGCAAGTTTCAAAGAAAATGAATACAAACAATGGTTTGCCATTTCATGTTCCAAATCAATGGACGGACAAGTTGGGGACTTGAAAATGGATAGTTCATTCCTATACTTTAGTGCTTATAACAATCTGAAACTTGGACCAAAAATAAGACATTAGAAACAAACTTTGTTTAATCAAGATGGAAAATTGTATGTCTCAAAAGTTCTAAAAATCAAATACAACTATACAGTATAGATTCCAGTATATATAAACTGCAAAAAGGTCAACACGAGAGATTGAAAAATTAAAATTTTAAAAATGGAATGATAATATCAGTAGTACATGCTAACAACATTGGATACTTTACCAACCAATAGCCAATTTAAATAGCTGACACATGATAAAATGTGCAGCGGTATTACTTGCATGGGGGAACATGCATTGACTTATGTTTCTCACGTAGGTTAGTACCGATCCCTTGATGACTAGGATAATGATTATCCGCTAATCCAAGTTTGGTACTAAATAAGTGTGCAATAAATAAACAAACTATTAGCTATCAGAAATTATTGTATACCAAGTCATATGTAATTCGGCATTACGAATGTGCGTTGCTCCATTGAATAAGATTGATTTGGTATGATGAAAAAATCAGGGAGTAAAAGGGTACTTACAAAATGTAAAAAAAGTGTATCATCAAACTCAAATAAGTTAAAATATATTGATAAGCATTGATTACAATGAACATCATTATGCCAATTCAAATCAGTTAAGAGGAGTCCAGCTCCAGTACAGGGTGCCCTGCACATATTAGGTGCAGGGCCAATAGCTAGATGACACATGTCTTATTTGGTTCACTAAAAATAAATGATTTAGATATTAATTTGAGTACGAAGTATTTACACAGCTGTCATCTAAAATATGCGTACAAACGCTTGCCTCCGCGTGAACGAACCAACGTCGTCACCATTGTCAAGGTCGTGGGTACCGTTCTCTCCATAAGGCCAATCTCAATGGGAGCGTCATGGTACTGTCATGAGCATTAAATTTACTGATATGACATGAGAGAGAAGAGAGAGAGAGTGTGTCATGGGATGGGAGATGAGTGTCATCATCATGACCCTCCACCGACACGGTTCTTAAGAATTTCTTTTTGATAAGCTGTACGATGACACTCTCCACTGAGACGGGCCTAAGTAAAAAGAGGCCATCCCTCATCCTCTAACTAATACACCTGCTTCAAAATTGACGTGATCTTGCTTCCAAGGAATTGATTCATCGAGCAATTAGCATGGCGGATTACTCATCCAATCCCCAGTTATCACAAGTTTGTTCTATTGCATGGCTTACGGAGAGGACAGCCCGCACCCACTATCTCGATAGCGGTGGCGGCGTTCGTTCATGCGCGAGCACGCACAGAGGCACGCCGTGGTGGCACGTATTTCAGCGGCCAACACATATATACTTTGTATACTCAGATTAACATCTAAATCATTGATTTTTAATGAACCAAATAAGATACATGTCACCTAGCTATTGGCCCTGCATATATTATGTGCAGGTGATGAGGACACGTTAGGCTCATATGCAAACAAGGAGTTAAGTTACATAAACCACAATCATGGACAAGAATTACTAGGTGTAGACCATGAAAGATTTTATGTAAACAATCAAACGAGCTATGCCACATGTTGCAACAAGAAAGTACAACAAGGGGTGAACTCTCTCCTTATTGAATTTTTGTCCAATATAAATGTGAGTTTTATACTACATAAATGTTGTACATATGTCTTGTTAAGATACACACATGAAGGAAATGTTGATGGACAAGAGGAGATGAGGTACACCAAGGAAGAGATGTGTTATATGGAAGCTGAAGCAACAACCAACATGCTGACAGAAGGCTCAAACAATTGATGCAATACGCATAAGACCTTTGGGTTTCACATTCCATAATACACACAGCTGCAAAGATAATGAAGTCTAGTTTCACCTCCAAAAAACGACTTGTCATTTGGACTTCCCATTAAGAAGTTATGGTCATTTTATTGAAGACAATGTCACGAAGGCCGAAGGACATCCGAGACCTCTCGGTAATAACAGTTTTCACACCTTTCAACTTATTTACTTTATGAATAAGTTTCACCTCATCCACACCTAGCTAGGAGGGGTGTTCCTAGTATAAATACCAGTTGTATCTAAGCGAAACTCAGACTATTATGAATGAAGAAATCCACCCAATGGTGTTGTAACGAAGTTGTTGAGTTCCTTATCCCAAATTTCTTGCGAGTTCTACATCGACTTGTGAGAGACTGATTCACCGGTATATGTGAAGGTTCCTCTGGGACCCCCCTAATTTATGCTCTGTGGTTTCCAGTTCGGCTGCACCGTTTTGTGTGGATTAGTCCCGGTTGTGGTTCTGCGGTCATTCGGAGATCGAGTCGAAGTCTTCAAGGTTTCGGTGCCTCTCACCCCGTCGCTTGGTCGCATCCAACCTTGGCCAGGTCTAAAGCTACCCGGATTGTGTTCTAAGTTCGTGAGATCGAGTCGAGTTCAAGGATTCGGTGCCTCTCTCGTTGCTTGACACATCTCCAACCTTTGTCAGGTATAAAGCTAGTTATCCTAGCTGAATTTCAGCTAGTTATCTTTCAATCTACCTACTGCCGTGAAGATCGGACCAACCCTCGGATTTTCGCCTATCAGCAGGACGCCCTGTACGAGCCGGACTTAGTTCAGAGAAAGAAAAAGAAATGACAGCAGAGTGTATTCAGACCATGTGCAAGACATTAGGAAGCGTGAGGAGACTAAGAATAATAGAGAGCATCCGAAAATTAATGACTATTGTTAAGTGGTGCTGACTAGAATAATGATGTTCACATAGATTAGGTTTGAACAAATCTCGAAACAACGGTGATGGGGGAGGGGGGAGGGGGTAGTTCTACCGCCTGAGGCAGAAACTCATTTTCACGCCACCGTCCAAGTGTGCTTGCGGCAAACAGTACACCATCTTCCGAACCTCGTTCCATCTCGGGCCGCCGTTGCTCTTGTGACGATGATCGTCGTTAGGAACGTGCTGCAGGACGCGCACCTGAAGATTTCCGCCGGCGAGAAGCGTGTTTCCGCTACACTTATCCCCTTGCCGTCCGGCGACTCCACGATATTGAGGTGATCCTGCCTGGCGAAGTGGTGGCTCCTCCCGTAGGCCTTGTTCGTTTTAGGCTGGAACGAGCTGGAATGGAGTCCAAACCACATGGAACGACTGAACATGGAGTCAGTCCAGCCCAGCCGAGGAAGGTGTGTTCGGTTGGGCCTGGTTCGGTCTGGAACCCAGTCGGTTTTGCCCCGTTCCATGTCCCAAAGGACCAGCTACAAACCATACCCTGACCCTCATGGAACGAAGCCAAACTCGGTGGACAAGTCTCGGGGCTTCTGACGGCACGCGCCGCTCTAGTGGCGCCGGCGGAGAGGTCGTCGCCGGAGGCTGCGGCGGAGCAGTTGGAGTCTGGTTGTTGCGGCGCGGGCGAAGGCAACCAGCTGGCTGCTGCGGCAAAGGCGAAGACTACATCGAGGTGAGACGACGAATGATTCATCCCCTCCACGACAGCACGACTCCTCCCCACCGCGACGGCGACCACTCCTCCCGCGTACACCTTCTCGCCGGTAAGGCACCAACCTCCTGTTCCTTCCCCTATCATCACCGTTTCCTCATCCATTAATATCTTGCCATCCTCCCCTTCTTCTCATCTCTATTTTGGGCTAGGGTTCTTGAGATTAGTTGTAATATCGACGGCTCGAGGCGGGAGAATTGGTGAGGTTCTTGGAAGTCGATCTGGGTAGCACCGCAGCATTGGTTTGGGTTCTTAGATTAATTTAGTTGCTATGTTAATTAATTTAGTACTGCAGTGAGGTTGGTGAGAGGAGCCGAGGAGGAGATGGGGAAATATCAAGCAGCCTCCTAACCTTGACTGTTGTTGCTGCTGCTTAGTAGTAGCTCGTAATCCAGAGTCTCCCTATTTTTTTGTTCTCTAGTTTGCTTGCATCCTACTCTAGAAGTAGTTATCTTTTATCCCGCCCTTGATTCCTTTCATAGTTTCATTTGAATATGAAGCAGAGAGATTTGTAGACTTGAGAAATATATATTAAGCCACGATTTGGCAGGTTACTAATGTTGTTATTAATTTATGAAGCCTCCTAACTGATGGACATTGATTTAAGGTTCCTAGTCATATGAATCTAACTGATGGACATTGATGCTGTCCTGTGATCCTTCTGTATACATTCTTTTACTTCCGTTGAGGTGGTGATGGCTATTTTGTCCTTCCCTATGAGTCATGACTTTCATCGTTTCATTCATGTGATGCTAATTTATCTGCATTCACCATTCAGGCAAGGCAGAAAAATTCATGGTGTTTAGTGAGGAGGTTATTATGTACTATTTTTTTTGGCTAATTCCCTGCTGGACCTGTAATTGCCCATTATTTTAGTTGTGATTTTGGACTTTTCATTCTCTAATCCAATATGATTAAAGCTATGAGAACATCTATACCAACACCTATTTTAACTATTATGACCTTATTGGCTGTTACTTCTTGTGCATGCTCTGCTGCTGCTTGATGCATACAAAGCTGCATTTTCTCTAGTGATGCATATTGTTACATGACCATTATTGTGTAATGCTGAATTTGGTCACTGAAATTTCAACCATCTGTCTGTTCATTTCATTATGTTACGAAGAGCAGTAGGTAGCATGTTATGGTCGGCAGAGTCTATGAACGCCGGCGCACGACTGGCTAGAATCTGTTTGCTGTTAGTTGAGAGTTTGTTAGTCGATTGTTAGTTGAGTTCAATTGAGCATTTGTAGGAGATTGATTGTAATTCGTGGGCTATAAAGCCAAGAGATTAAGTATCAATAAAACTACCTGGAGATTGAGATCAATCTCTCCCGCTCCCTGTTCGTGTGTTGCCCTTGTCGGTGCCGCCGGCCGCAAGGACGGCGCCACCGTCTCGCCGTCGCGGCTTCAAGCCTCGACCGCCCATCTCCCATTCTTACTCTCTGCGTCATCTCCCGTGCGCTAACATAGCATGAGATTCTTTGATCTTTGGTAATTTTAAGTTAGTCATGCCTTGCTCTAATAGAGGCTTGTACATGTTCAAATGTAGTCATATGTACTTTTCTACTAGAGTTAACACCAACAGTATATAAGTTGAAATGTTTGTTTTGTTGATGTTCATCTTCACCTTATTTTGTTGTTGTTCGTCTGCACCAACAAGTATATCATATTGCTAAAGTTAAACTCTTGTGTACTGATGAGCATTAACATGTTGTAGTGCAACTATTTGTTTCATAGTTATAATTGGTTCTGTTCTTGATTTGGCAGGTCAGTTACAAGAACTACAGGCCTGATCTTAACAATCCTGCTCTCCCAAGGTTGAGTACAGTGTACTGCAACCTCCAGGTTACCAAGTCTGGTGTCAAGAAGAACAGGCAGGCGTAGTCAATGTCTAGATGAGCCTGTTTTGTGGATGGGTATTGTGTTTTTGTTTGTCGGTTTTTAGATTTATGGAAGTATGATGGACGATGTGTTCACTAAGACGGCAACAAATTTCAGTAGTATTTGCACTCTTTGTACTCATGGCATCTCAAATCTCCAGTGATTTTTGGCTTTCAGTTGAATGTGATGGAAGCATGTATTCCGACGTTATGCCTATATAACCAATGTTGCTGAGTTGCTCTTGTCTGCATATGGTTGTTTGTGTCAATTTTGACCTGGTTTCAATCTGACATGGTTTGAATCATCCGCTACCGAACAGTACTTTTACAAGTATGGGAATTGAACCAGGCATTTCTGACAGCTGGAATGAAAAATGCATGGATTGAGTGAATGGTCTGGTTTCACTCAATCCATGCATGGTGCCAGTCCAGTTCTGGAACCATTCTCAGGAAAAACGAACAAGGCCGTAGTTGGGAAGGGGCATGAGGGTGGCATCCAGGGCGTCGACGCGCAGGCTGACCACCGCACTATTGGCCAGCCAGAACACGGCCCTCCGGCATCTGGTGGAGGAACCCGACGGTGAGGCCGGCGGCAGATGAAGGCTGCCTCTCGGTGGATACAAGGCGGAGCCAGCGCCTGCAGGTGGCGGCGCAGCGGACCAGATCGTCCAGGCTCAGAAGGGAGCAGGCGAAGACGGTGAGCAGGATCTCGTCGGAGAAGGGCAGCCCGTCGTCGTCGTCATCTGCTGGCATAAAATCGCTTGAAACTGCTGGCATCCTCATCAGTAGTAGTACTCTTTGTCATATTCTATACTTCACATTGTTCAATAAGAAAATAGTCTCAGCGATGTTTTCTTACATGCCTTTCAGTGTTCCATATACATTAAATCCTGATGATGTTTTACATCGTATTGTTCAATGTTGCAATTTTTGTGTACGTTGGAGTGTGCTTCAAAGGTCCCTTGACTTTATTCAGTTCAATATATTGTATTATCATTCATTTCCAGCACGAAGATCAACAAATATGTGAACAAAGAGCCGGGAAATTTTGAGAGAAAAAAAACAATTTTCAAAAGCATATATAGGTGTGTGCCTTGATTATGAAGAACCGAGAAGTTTTGAAAGAAATCTGCCATCACGATGTGCTGATTATAGAGGATGGCATCGCAGTGAATCGATTATGAAGAATCTACCTAATAAGTTAAACATAATTAAAAAGTTGCATCTCCAAGATACTTGAAAAGCAAGCCAGAAGCTCCACTAAAAACAATATTCCCTCTGTCCAACAATATAAGCATTTGTTGACTAGAAGATACTGAAGTTTAACCATTTGTCTTATTTTAAAAATTAAAGAAAATATAAAAAGTCACACTTAAAATATATTTAGTGAGAAAACAAATTATAATAAAATAAATAATATTTTTATAAATATTTTAAATAAGACGAATGGTCAGACTTGACAACGTTAGTCAACAAATGCTTATATTGTTGGACAGAGCTAGTATCCAAGTTTTCCCAGTTAATTAAGCAAATACAAAGAATCTAAGCTCTTCCCATGTTAGATCTGTTTGGAAATTACATTGCAGTTTTCATCCAGAATCAAGGGCCCTTGGAACAAAAAAGTAACTACTTAAATAAAAAAAATTAGTCATTGTTTGTTAAGTTACTCATTTGAAAATTTCAGTTGAGCATAATGAAGTTAATCATCTATTCTTTGTTAAGTTCATTGTTTTCAATTTTCATGCATGCATCTGTCCGACAATCAATTATATATTATTGCTCTTTTTGCGTCACGATTCTCTGTTGTAATGCTTTACTAGTTGGTTACCCCTGCTTCGCTATGGAACTTACTACATATACGAAGCCGGTAGCAAAGTTTGGAAGATGTAACCAGCTTCTAGACTCCACGACAAATTTGACAGTGGGTGAACAATGTGGTGAGAGGCCCTAGCTGCTGGGAGCCAGGGACGGGAGCGAAAGGCATCTGAGTTGCAGAACAGAGCTACGGATAGGTGAGGGCGGATTATTGGGTCCACCTATCGGGCGCGTTTGGACGCACGACGATGATGAGACACCACCAACTCCTATTTTTACAAGTAGTAAAGATACGATTCTAAAAAAAAACAAGTAGTAAAGATACCTCTCCTCTCTTATTCTAGATCTCATTAACATTAAGCTAAAGAGCAGGGAAAATAATATCCAATTTCGAGATCTCAATATTTTTTTCAAGGTTTCACATTTCAAGTTTGACCGACCCATGGTCTCAAATTTTAGGTTTGATGCTGCAGATACGGTGGAAATCATAATTTGAAGTACATAAATGCCAAATTTAACACATGATGAATGAATTCGATCGAATTTGATACATGATGGATGAATTTGACATTTTTGTACTTCAAAGTATGATTTGACACATTAATAAGACATATCTACAACTAATTTAACGAGCTTAATAGTATAATAAGATATTCAATATATATATATATATATATATATATATATATAAACTAGGGTGGGCACATGCCCCTACGTCCGCAAAAGTCACTCTCTAAGATGAATGGGCAAACGTAAATGAAAAATTCAACGTTGACAACTGTTTTAGGACCATGTTATATTCGAGAAGTGTTTTATTTGCTATTTAGCTGATGATGGGGTACCGCCAAAGATTTGTCCCGCAAGGCCGGATACAAAGGGAGACATGGGTTTTGGAGCCACGCTTGGGCTCGGTCTCTTGCTGAGGATCGGCTCTGGCTCGGGCGGCAATTAGGCAGAGAGACCTCGCCACGCCATCATGTTGTGGTGGATGCTTTGTTGGATTGCATTTCGGCACAACGAGAAGGCAACTGGCAGTGGGTTTTGCATTGTTGTTGGATAGAATGCGATGAGGAAATCCTAACATGGATTTTGAGGCCATTTTAATCCTGATCTTCTAATATGCAGCTAAAAATTGTGTACGATTTCAGGAGCCCTACCTCTTTTTTCATATATAAATTTAAGAAAGAGACACAATATTTACTAGTTGCAAAGCCGTACGAATTAAAAAAAAAAGACCCTAAAGGAGTTAGGGTAGCATAAATTACATTAAAAAATATCTGTCAAAAGTTTCACTGCTGGCTTAGCCCTTAAGGCAACCAAATCCAATTCATCCTTGAAAGTCTGTTTCCAGTGTATCACTGACTTTCTATTGTTGTCAAATATGATGATATTAGGATGGCACCAAATTGTTCAGCATCCCACTATGAGAACCTCTCTAATTTTTTTTTAGAAATCCCGCCTAGCTCGAAGGAGCATAGCATCTGGTGTGAGAAAACGCATTCTTGCTTTCTTAATTACATTAATGATACAATTGGCGTATTAGTCATATCCTCACTCTCCACTTCCAAATACTATTATATTATTATTGATCGATGCTAGCAAATAGAAAGCATTGACCATTTCATCTTAAGTAGATAGTAGGGACAATTTTATGACAAAACATTCTGCTAGCATATATATATACATGCATCATAATGTACAAATGTTTACACAGCACAAACAGTATAACTCTAGAAAACTTTCTTCCAACACATAAACACTATGTCTTGCAATTGTTTCCTAACATAAGTTCCCCATGTAATGACAATAGCAAATGCAAAACCAACTCCATATCCCAGACTAACCAAGAGCACCAATATAATGTCTACTGATATCTCTGGAGGTTGTTGCATCACATTTGGTGTTTCTATATTGTTGCATTGTACAGACACCTGAAGTCCACATAGACCAATATTCCCCAAAAATGAGAGATTTGAGAATGTCAAGAACTGAGGTGACTCTGGTATTCTCCCCACAAACATGTTATAAGAAAGGTTAAGCGTCGAGAGGAAGTGTAGTGATGCTAACCCTTGCGGAATCTCTCCTAAAAGATGATTTGACGAGAGATCCAATGACTCAAGTTGATTCAGTGCACCAAATTGAGGTGGAATATATCCTGTGAGAGAATTATGCGACATATTTAGTCCATTAAGTTGAACAAGCCCACCAATAAACTCTGGAATGCCACCCTGAAAAGAATTGTCTGAAACATCAATGACTACAAGGGTCTTCAAAATCTTCGAAATGAACGTTGATTCATAACCTTTATGTGTGATTGTGGTGGTAAATTGGTATATTGAGCCTTCATGTGTTAATGAATGCTGTGGTTCCATAGACAGGGATCCCTCCGAGGATTTTTCCATCATAGACAACATGGCTTTAAACCACTCTTTTGGTAGTGTCCCAAAAAAATTATTTGTTGAAATGTCCAGAATTCTTAGTTTGAGAAACTCGCAGCCAACTTCCTCTTTCCCTACTGTTCCAAAAAAATTGTTGTGTTTAAGGACAAGTACTTGAAGTTTAGGAAGATTATTCATCCAACAAGGAAAAATATCCCTGATGTGGTTATTTCCAATATCGACAACCTTCAAGTCTTGGCAAGAAGCTAGAGATCTTGGTAGTTGTCCTTCCATTCTATTGTCACTTAAATCTAATTCCTCAAGTGAACAAGAACGCTTGACATCTTGTGGTAGCTGTCCACGAAGTTGATTTGCTTTCAAGTTTAATACAGCCAAAGATTCGAGATCCTCCATTAAACAAGATGGAATCAAACCAGTCAAGTTATTGTAAGAGAGATCAAGCAGTTCTAGGCCTGTTGCATTACAAATGGTTGATGGGATTGGACCAGAGAGGTTATTTCTAGAGGCCTTCAGAAACAAAATGTTTCTATGGTAATAACTAACGTTAAAAGGAGCAATGGATGAGAACCAGTTGTTTGAGCAATCTAGTGTATTTCCTAGCAGAGGAATAGGCCCTTCAAAAAGGTTAAAACTGAGATCAAGAGTTGACATACCCGTCGGAAGATAAGAGCCAAAACCTAAATTGTTGAGTTTGTTGTGTGATAAGTTGAGGATCAACATATCGGTCCAAGATTCCCATGCCCATTGTGGTATAGAACCTTCAATTCGGTTGCATGAAAGGTCAAGATAGGTAATGAAATGCATATGTTTCAAGGCATTTGGGAACTTTGATATGTCACATGATCCTAAGCCTAAGAGTTCCATCTCATTTACTTGTGAAGATTTTTCTTCCATATCTACAATGGTGAATTTGTTATTTGATAGATGCAAACTACTGAGGAGTGGCAGCTTCCAGAACGAGCTGAGTTCTACGATGCCAAAGAAATGATTTGAATGAAGATTCAGAATTTTTAACTTAGTCATATGAAATATCTGTTGTGGTATTGTACCAGAAAAATTACATTTATATAACTGTAATCTAGTTAAATTCATCAGGTTATCAATGGAAGAAGGAATCTCTCCGGATAAGCCGCAGTCTGAGAATTGGAGCAGTACCAAAGAAGTTAAATTTGTGATCCAGGATGGTATTGTTCCCACTATACCAGCTCCAGATACTTCTAATGTACGTAAGGATCTCAGCTCTCCTATTGAGGAAGGAAGCTCTTGGGGAAAGTGGGATGATGCAAGACCCAACTTGTTCAAGGATTTGATATTGCTTATGGTGCTCGGAATAGGACCGGAGAAGTTAGTGCTGCTAACAAGCAAATCTTCCAGAATACTATCTGAAGAGAAATTTGGCAATGATCCAGATATTTCGAAATTATACCTTATATCGACACTTGTTAAGTTTCTGTTTTGGAATATCTTTTCTGGGAACCATCCTTCAAGTTGGTTATAAGTAAGTGTAAGAACACTTAGGGATGGTATATCACCCAATGACTCTGGAATTTGACCATACATGAAATTATATTGGAGGTGAATCTCAGTTAGTGAGTGGATGCCCGATAGTGACCCACAAATTGGGCGACGAAGACTACAATTTGGTAAGCTAAGAACACGGAGCCGAGTAGTGGAGTTAGCGAAAGTCCTGCACCATTCTACTCCATTGCCAGATAAGTCTACTTTGCCGAGATAAAGCTCTTCGAGATTACTAAGGTTTGTGACCAGTGACCCAATGTCTGGCTCGACAAGAGACCAGTCGGGCAACCATGAGGCAAGTGAAACGTATCCATCAAACTGGTCATGGACAAAAAATTTATTGGAGAGGTCAAGAGATACCAATTTAGTGAGGCGTTTGATCCCGCCCGGTATCGGGCCCGCAAACCCGGTGCTGGAGAGGTTGAGATGGAGGAGCTTGGTGAGCCGTTCAAACCCAACGGCAGGGAGCTGTGATCCATTGAAATTGTTCCATGCGAGATTCAGGTGCCCCAGGGAGGTTAGATCGAAAAGCGAGGGATGGAGGCCGCCACCACTCTCCAAGCCACATAAACCAAGGTCAAGGGTGGTCACACGGCCATCCCCATCGGCACAGCGGACACCTTCCCAGCCGCGGCAGCAGTCCGTGCCGGCTCGCCACGACTCGAGTGTGCATGAAGGACTGGTCCAGGGACCCCACGCGGCGGTTGTGTTGAAGGAAAGCTTCAGCCGGAGCAACGCCGTCGCCTGCTCTGGCAGGCACCGGCGGCGGACTAGTGTTCCCTTGCCAGCAGTCGAGTAAGTGAGCTGCGGCATCTGTGTGAAGACATGAATGAGCAAGCAGAGTAGGGCTCGCCGCTGGCGGCGATGGCAAGGGATGGAGAACATGTTGCCAAGCTTATTTGATTCTTAGGGAGGCAGCACCATGAGTTCCTAACTCTTGTCTTGTACTCCTCTATATGCGCACTGCAGGTTTGTTGCGCTGCAAGTGCTAGTCCTTTTTCCTTCTCTTGAAGGAAGAAGACCGGGTCCCTGCAATACCACAACGACAGGTCACAGGTGTTAAATTATTAATTGTAGTTGATCATGTGCTATCATGACTCATGAGTCATGGAAAGTTGAGACTGATATGGCACTAACTAGTCTAAGAGGACACGGTCCACGGTTGAAATTCAGTGGCATTTCACACACCTTTCTGCATTTATTTTCTCTGTTGCTTTTGGGACAGGACCGGCACACAGCGGCAGGTGTGGATGCATGGTTCACAAAAGGGGCAACAGGCCGCTTTCATCCATTGAAACTTGCGACTAATCGTGCCACGAAGAAAAGTTCTTGTCCGATAGTATATTCTACTATTAGTCAAGGAAAAAAGACATGATTCAGAGACTGCATTACAGGTCACTGTTATATGTGGACCCTGCATTGGTGGCATTTACATTCACCATATGCTTCGAAGTTGGAACACGTCTCTTCAAGTAAACCTTCCATATGCTGCGCTTGCGGATCCGTATGAACGAGAACGAGTATTACGACCCACCGAACCCATCAGCGTGCCCCGCGCTTTGCCACACCACCAGCATCCCCACACACCCTGAGCAACACCTGTGGCGACGGTGCCCACGACAGTGGTAACTGTTAATACAATTGCAAAGTCAATTTTGAGTCACTTACATGCCATGTGTTGTTTTGAGTCACACCTGTAAGAGTTATATTGAATCAGCGTCGAATGGGTCTCTTACATGTCATGTGTTGTTTTAAGTCACACACTAACTAATGATGAGTGGGTCCCACATGCCATGTATGGGTTCACGCATCTCATAGGGACGAAAATCGAACTTTTTAAAAAAGTTTGGGGACAAAAAATAAACTGGTTTGAGGACTCGATCAGATAACAAAAAAGGAATTATTTTTGAAGTTTAAAGACTCAAGTTACCAATTTTGTAGTTTCGAAAATCAAGTCGCCGTAAAATAACTGCATTGCAAAACATAAAGAATAACATCAAGTTTAACATATTATATACATGTTTAATTATTACTTTAAAGACCCAAGTTACCAATTAATGCAGTTTTTTGTGGGTGCTTGTTATATACTATATTTATTTTGTTATTGTGTTTCTAATAAGCAAAAATGATTAAGTAGAGCTTCTATGCTTGTTATAGGGGTGCCAACTTGCCCTTAGTCTCGAAATGTCGGGTTCCTCGAACTGGGGACACTTTCAGGTATACATAGGCTTCTATGTTTGTATGTGTATCCTTTCTGTCTGCTTTGTGCTAGTCTCAGTGTCTCTTGAGCCTCTCTTTTTTATGCCTCCTGGATGAGGGTCGAGTCAAGGAAAGTACTTCTAACCACATTAGCGGTGTTCGACACTTTCGTCCGTATAGCATCCCAAATGGGGCCATCTTAATAGTAGCCTAGTAGCTATTGTTCTAAGAGAATTTTACAAGAAAAACTAAAGAAAAAAGTGGAAAAATATATACAGTTTTCATACATTCTTGTATTACAATTCTGATACCTTGCAGCCCAGCCCAGCCCACATACGTCCCACGGCAGGCAAGCAGCCAGCAGGCATGCCAGCCTATTACCGTATGACTAGCGGACGAAGCGGCGGGTAACTCGTCACCTCGTCAACTCGTGCGCGGGCCAAGCGGCCAACCAGGCCTAGCCAGCAACCGACCACGTGTCATCGTCTCGTTGGTGTAACGGTTTTGTGTTGATTTTGAAATTTCAAAATGATTTATTTCTTAAATAGAAACTCTGTTTTCAAATTTGTTTTCATCATTGTGTTCACTAGAATTAATTCAAAAAATGAGATCCCACATTCATATTTTTTTAAAATTTTTAAAATTCAAATTTGAATTGTTTTATCATTGAGAATTAGTTGTTCTAATAGTTAAAAGTGATTATTCCGGTAGCTAAAATTGATTGTTCCAGTAGTAGAAGTCAATTGCTCCAATACATTTTAAAGTATTTTATTTTATCCATTAGTAATAATCAATTGTTCTAGTATTTTAAAATTATATTTTAAATAATATTTAAATATATTTTTAATTTATTTGAGTAGAAAAAATCAATATAATACATATTAAACATAATTTTCAAAAATAATAAACAAAAAATTATAATGTTCTATTTTTGACCCATGGACCTAATAGGCTGCTCTATGTGTAAGCTATATGTAGCGTCCTGCATTTAAGGGGTCCCGCTGATGAGTTTTTCTTACCGCGCGCCCCGACCACCCTATGTATGTTGGTTCGCACGCTCATTCCAGCTTCTTTTTTGTTCTTTGTGACGCTGCTCCTTCCAATTTAAATTATGCAAGCTCCTTTGTAGAACAACAGAGAACATTACCATATATGAAAGAATTCTATTTGATAATTTGTAGAACATTTTAAAATATAGCATGGAACACTCTAAAACATGATCTAGAACATGAAGGATTGCATCATGGAACATTTCAAATATAGGAGGAAATATTAGACGTCAAACATGATGAAGGACCCAATCATAAACATGTATATAGCACATAACACTGAATACATGGCCTAGAACATGAAGGATTGTTTTATGGAACATTCAAAATATAGCAGGAACATCATGAATACATGGCCTAGACCATTAAGCTTTGTGTCAATGGCACATTCCAACATATAGTATAGAACATTACGATACATGGTCTTGAACATGAAGGAATATCCCTTGAAATAGTTAAAAATAGAACACAAAACATTCTGAAAATATGACTTGGAACACATCAAAGAGATGAAATGAACAGGAGATGGTCGGGGAGACAATGTTCACGTCTAAACAACTATGCAAGATTATTTCTCAATATCATATTAAAGTAGTGTGTTGGAACGATATTTGATATATAAAAAAATATAGAGCATCTCAAGCACTATAAAGGAATTGTAATTCTAAATACTCCTTCTATTCCATAATGTAAGCATTTAAAGCATTCAAATAAACATTCCTAGAGATAAGACAAAATCTGGTGGGTTAGTGGGTGGGTGAGGAATTGATGAGGTAGTGTAAAACGATGGGTATATATGACCTTTCTCAGCTCGAATATTTTTACCTCGAATATCTAGGAATGACTTATATTGTGGAACGGAGGTAGTACAACGTTGAATAGGTTACCAAAAAAATCGATTATGTAACAGATCATTGCACCAAAATTAATTTGCACAATGCTAAAGTAGCATTAGAGTGATTCAATGAAGGGACCTATTTTTGCACAATATTAAATTAATTTGACACAAACATAATAAGCAAAAACGCTCATCCACCGAACATGTTGCTCAATATGAACTGCACAAACAAACCAAAACGTGTTGTCGCATGCTGTCCGGCACCCTACGATAATGTGGAACGAAAAAAAAAAGCTACTGCCAGCTGCTCACAAACGATAACACGCCGATAAATCCATATAAGGCCCACTTAGAAGCCCAACGAACAAAATGAAAACACAAGCGGAGGAGGGTGGGTCCCCTCAGAAAAAAAGCGGAGGAGGGTGGGCGGAGGGGAAGATTTCTACGGCAGCCAGCCCCAGCCGGCCAATGACGTAAGAGCACACGGATCGGTGCGTCGTGGACCGCAGGATGGGACGGGGAGGGAGGATCGGACGGCAGGCAATCCGTGTGACGCGGATCGGCACCCTCCCCGTCCCCCACGGCTCCCCCGTTGCGAATTGAAATCGAGAGGGGACCCACAGCCGGAGGCGGAACCGGAACAGCTCCTCCTCCTCCCTCGTCTCCCCCTCCATCAACCACACCACGAGCGAGATGGAGAGGACCAAAGTCAGCAGCGTCGCGACGCTCAAGGATCTCCTCGCCAACAGCGTTCCCCATGTCATCAAGTTCGTCGGCGTGGAGGCTGTGCGGTCTGCCCCAGAGGTGCTGCGCCTTGTGCAGGGGATCAAGAAGATCACCCCCGTCGCCGAAGGCGCGGACGCCATCTTCCGCTACATGACTCGTGGCAGCAGCAGCGACGAGGACGACGCCGACGACGATGACGACTCCGACGCCGACGCCGACGAGTACTGGATTGTTGAGGGGCTGCCTTATGTGCGTCGGGTATCTCATCTCGCCGGCATCGCCACAGAGCTCGCCGCCAACCTCCTCCCCGCGCTCACCGCTTCCCCCGACGACCTCCTCCTGCTGAAGCGGCTCCGCGAGCTCGGCATGGACGTCCGCCGCGCCGGCCTTCTCGAGGTGGGGGATGCCCGTGCCAACGCCCTCATCCTGGGGGATCGCGCGGAGATGATCGGCGTCCGGGCCCGTCGCTATTCCACGATCCCCTATGGTAACGTCGTCACCCGCTCGACCTACGTCGGAGACCGCCTGGCGGAGCTCCTCGCCAAGACCAACGCCGTGCTGGACAGTCCAGTGGTTTTCGACACTTGACTTTAGCTTAGAGGACAGGAAATTTATGCTTCGAGTAGAGTTTTGTTCATAAGCATTTACGACCTGTTTAGTGGTGGTTGTTGATAAAAATCATATGCAATTTACGTAGGTGGGAACATATGGTTACCGTGATTGTGAAAGTGAGATTAAAATTGGGTGTCGGCATCAATTGTACATCAAATTGGTCGTTTGGCAAGATATATGGATTAGTGTTTGTTTGGATCTGTCTATCCTGAAAATTTTGTTGCCAATGTACTAATTCTCTTGATTCACTCAGTTGGCTATTGCTCTTATACTCTTTTCTGCGATAGAATTTCTGTCTTATGTTCAGAGTTCAGACCTTCATTTCTAGCAGAGTGACAGTGGATTCCACCCACTAGCCTTATCTCGTAAAATAACACATCTTCATGAACGAAATTGGTGAATGCAGTCCTGCTAGTGGGTTGTTGATATTTTGTATTAAGGAACGAAATTGGATATTAATAATTGGGAACAAACTACCAGTTCAAAAAAAAAACTAAGTACAAACAAAATACGGCATCTTCAGCAGAGATACTACTATATACTATCCCAACTGTGCATAATTTCTGTGCGACAGAACCAAGACGAGAAGGTGGATCAATTTGTAATGCACCCATTCACCTCTTCTTTTGAAAAAGAATTCTGTGACAACATTTTCAAAAGAACATACCAAAGTAGAGGTTCTCCACTATTTATTGAGTTATGGCAACATAGTTTCAGCAGATACCAACGCAAAGACTTAAACAACAC
Source organism: Chloris gayana (assembly GCA_031894775.1). Classification (NCBI taxonomy): domain Eukaryota; kingdom Viridiplantae; phylum Streptophyta; class Magnoliopsida; order Poales; family Poaceae; genus Chloris; species Chloris gayana. Next base: position 66,494 of record JAUNZO010003771.1, on the reverse strand, counting down.
GGCAGCACAGGCACTCTCAAGTACCAGTGCTACAAAATGGCCACTTATAGCTTGAAGAAACAATGACACTTCCAAAGACCAGACAATAAAACATTGAGTAATGATGAGTTAACACATCTAAAGTTCAACAGCAGCATGGCAACGGCGGCAAGGCTCAACCACACGTAACTTTACCATGGAAGGGACTTTAGGCTCAATGTATGTCCTGATAGCCAAGAGTCCTCGTTGTGCTTCCCTCAGAACATCAATGGGCAGTGGGAAGCACTTACCTTTGTCAACACGCTCAGAACACCTTGGACGACTCTGATGGGACTCCAGCGTAAGGTATTCAAGTGATGTTATGCTCTCAAGAAAATGGCAAGTAAGCTCAACAAGACTCTTTGCAGATGTGAATCCTAGGATCTTCACTCTCTTCATCTTATGATGCTGCTGTCCTTTCCTCAGATCTGACGGATCTGTGAATATGGAGACATGCTCCATTTTCCCTTGGTATACCTAAGATGAGAAAGGGGGAAATTGTAGTACTGTTTCCACTGTGATAGCTATTAGAATCACATAAATATGAACATCAACTTACATCCAAGATCAGTGTCTCCAAGGAGGGGCAAGCGTCAAGCAAGGAAACTAGAGAAAAATAATCATAGGAAAAGGTTACTGTTCTAGGCCCAATAATTAGCTTCTTGAGGTGGAGAAACTTGCTGCGCAGCACTGGTATACCGGTCATCTGCATAAACATGTCAGGTTAATTACTCAAGGTGTATCATGATATGCATATCACTAACCTAAAACTTTAGGAGTATACCTCGATTGACGAAATTATATTCGCAATTTTGAGGTTTGGCATGCTGGATGCAAGTTCAACACAAGCATAATGAAGTGCACCTCCGAACATCAAGTGTATGTACTTCATTTTCAATGTGTCTCCAAGTGACAGTTGAATGCGTTCTCCGCTGTACAAGAAGCTGGATATATTTGGAGCTTTGTTGTCTATCACTCGCAGATTTTCACAGGACAAAACCTGTAGGTACCTGAGCCGCTGCAGCATGCAAGGGATCTTCAAGCAAGCGATCTCATCACAATGCGTGAGTACCAACCGCTCCAAAGCAAAAGAATTGCACAGAAGGCACCCTAACTCATCCCCAGTAAAACAGACATCATGAAGCCGCACTTTTGTCAAACTTTTTAACCAAGGAAGTTCAGCTGTGGGTCGAAAGGAGCAACCACAAAGATGGAGATAACGGATTGACTCTCCACTCCCATTAGACAAAAGTGAGCATGGAAAATTGTATTCCCCCGTAGACAGTTGAAGTGTAAGTACCTCAATTCCTGGTGTGACAGCAATCAGAAGCCAACTGTTGACATAACAAGAATCATTGGCAGTGTCATATTGACGCATGTTAATCGTAAGTTTCTTCACACCAATGCCTGAGTGTTTTTTCAGGATCTGGTCAACCTTGCTACGAAAGTCTCTGGCAATTTCATCATTTACACAAGTCTTTTTATTCATACCCAATGCTGTGCCAGAAAAAGTGAGGTTGGGATGGCACCTCCAGGAACGTAGAAAAGCATGAGAGACACAGGCAGCTTGGGCAGCATCTCGCATTGGCATCAGGGAATGTATGTGACGCCAAATGTCCTGCATGCAAAAAAGCATGGAAGATAAGTTCAGCATCACAACTATAAAGGTAAATGGAAGCATAAAACAAACTGCTAGTGGCCAGACCTGATTAGACACTACAATATATATATATATATATATATAAAAATATAAACCATGTAGATGCCCAAATAAGGCATGTGCCCAACTTAATCGCTTCTTTGCCAACTACGATGGACAGGATGATGTTTACTGTACGTGTGATCCAAAAGAACATGCACTTCTGGACAGTGCACCCATAGTGCATTCATATACAAAAAAGGAGGTCCATGTAATTGTGTAATGATCAACTTTGGCAGCGCTAGTGTAAGAAATGTGATATAAATCTTAATAACTGAACTTATAGGATATAATGGATTGAGCAGGTCAGATAAAACAATATCAACCTAGACTACAAGGGTATATACAGGTCTAAGTTACAATGTTATTGCCTGTAATGGTCTAGCGCCGCAGATAACATGCCAATTGCCACACTTGTTAAGACTTAAGCAAGTGGAAGTGTGGAACTTAATGATGCCACAAAGACACAAGTTATGACCTACTCCCTCCGTCCCAAAATAAGTGACGTTTTGGGTTTTTGTGCCACAAGTTTGACTCAATTTGTAGAAAATACGTACAGTATTTATATCTTCAAATAAATTTGATAAAAAAAACTAGACTGTTTAGTATAAACATTAATATATTTTAATATATATTTAATCAAGGTTATTTCTCGGGAAGCAAGAACGACACTTATTTTGGGACGGAGAGAGAACCTAGAAAGCAACATTTGTTTTAAAGCTGCAAATGATTATACTCCCTCTGTGCTGACATACAAAATATCCAAGCGCTCAAAATTTTTGTTTCAAAACGCACGGGATTCTAGGCGAGCTAAGACTCCAACTAAAGTTTAAAAAGGCAACATTCACATATATAACAAATAATCCAAATATGGTAAGCATGAAGGGTTAGATGGGACATTTGGTTACCACATAATATGTCCTAGAATTCGAGGTATCCTAGGATAAAGCAAGTAGGGACCTATATAGATAATGTAAATGGGAAGTGCCCATTGTTGGAAGGCAACTTATGAGGCTCCTTTGGAAGACAAAGGATGGTTGCGACATTATTATACCTAGGAGCAAACACTATATGTTGTTGAAAGTTAATTATGCATTTGGTAAAAAGCGAGGAATTAGGAGCCATCATGACACATGGTTCACTGGCATTTTATTTGCACTGAGCCTAGATACCAAAATGTCATAGCGTACCTCTGGAAGGTTTGGCATCTGTATGTCATGCTCACCACCCTGAGAATCATCATCTTGCTGACAGGGCAAGACATTTATTTTGGCCTGAGCAACCAATCCATCTGGAGCACAGCATACATTGTTAAAAATAATTCATAATTTTGAGTGAAAAAATAATTCGAATTTGAGGCACTAAGCAGCATCTAAGAAAGCACATACACACACTTGTTCAACAATATCGAAAACTTAAATTGAGCATGTATGTGAGGTTCCTTTTTTTCGTGCAGAGCATAGCAGCCTCCTCCCCTCGAGTTTCATCATTCTAGTTGAAAGGAAGAGGAACAATCCAGTGCAGGCCCTATCAGCCACTGTAGTCACCGCAATGTCTCCACGCTCACAGGGAGACGCTTGCTCATATCGAATCTTATACTAAAGAAAAGAATGAATTAAGTTGAATACACTAGTAGCATTATTTGATCGAGATAGCGTATATTGGTATTCCTCCAGAAATCTTATAAGAAGATGCCCCTTTTTTTCTGCCATGCGAACATCGAAAGTAGGAGGAGATGGGTGGATAACCTTAGCCTACCCAAACATGAAAACATGGGATTTTTATCAACAAACCAAGAAAAAAACAGTCAAGCTGAGAAGAGTCGGCTTACTAGTGTCTTGAGCTCGCCGTCGCCGGCAGTCCGGCGGCCGCTCCATGGACTTGTGTCTATTTCCTTCCCTCCAGTGGAATTTCAATTCTAAATCTAAATCCAGACCCGCCGTACGGTGGTCTCTTCAAATCCCCTTCAGCCTCCGGTGTCTCCCTTCCCTAGTTTAGCGGGACGGTTTATTTGAGGGAGGGGAATAGGCGGATTGGACTGAGATTTGGGAATCCATCCAGACTGCAAGAGTTTTATTCGGATTGAGAGGGCAAGTACAAATCCAAATCCAAATCCAATCCCAGGCGAAAATTTCGGAAAGGGGATGGCGCCGGCGGGATTGGATTTGGAGATGCTGCCTAGGGCCGTTCCCAGGAGATGCGCCAGTCAGCAGAGGAGATGCGCCGGTCTACTACGAGAGAGAGAGAGTGAGAGAGACCGCGAGAGGCGGGCGGCGGCAATGAGAGACACCGACTGACTGAGAGCAAGGAATCAAATATCGTTCGTATCGTACGAACCGCTCCGGAGCGATATGTTGGTTTTCGTGGTTTTCGACAAAATCGTTCGGTTTGACAATTCAATTCAAATCCCGATCGGTTCGATAAGTGCACCGATATATCGACCGGTTTTGTCGATAAACCGTCCGATATTAGCGGTTTATCGATTGGTTCCTGCGCCGCGCCGGGAAAGAGAGAAAATAGGTAAAAATAGAATAAAAAAATGAGATTTTGACATGACCTTTACGTATTTGTTACAAAAGTGAAAATCACATAAACTCACAAGACATAATCCATAGTACATATAGTTTAAATAAATTGTCCATTATAAATCACATAATCCATACTACATATGGTTTAAATTAATTATCCGTTACAACATATAGTGTTTGAACAAATAATTATACAAGCTAGAATATGTTATGCATATTACAAATAATTATACCGTCCCGCTAAATGTTGCTTAAACCTTGTTGCACCACCACATTTCTTTGTTTCTTTACCATACTTGCAAGCAAATCCCGGATATCGGTTCTCACCGTGCTCCCACACACTATCTCCGGATATCGGTTCTCACCATGCTCCCACACACTATCTCCCCTTCTATCTCTCATCTTTTCCTACAATCAGATACACATTTGCCCTATATGAATTATAAACATAATGGAACAAAACCTCACAAAGCTCTAAAAATCGATAGTGACATGAGATGGTAGGGGATCCTCATCTGGAATCGATAGCTGGACGTATTCACCGGCTAGCCGCGCAGGAAGTCCGGCTAGCCGCCCAGCCGGCGTGCTCGCGTGCTGCGCGATCGATTTTCGGCAAACCGCTCGATAGGTAAATCGACCGTGGCGGACAGCTGTCGACGGTGCAGCGGATGGGCGCGGCTCTCTTGCTTCGGCCGACGGATCAGGAGCCTGGTTCACGAACCGTTTGAAACCGAGCGGTTATCCCGGTTAATCGGAAACCGTCCCGGCCGGTCGGACTGGTTCGACCGGTTAGCAGGATAAACCGAAGCTACATACTGTAGCAGTTCGGTTAACCGGACCGGTTTTCGGTTCAAAACCGGCCGGCCAGTTCGGTTTTTTAACCTTGTCTGGGAGGCGCGCAAGCTACGGACGAACCAAGTTCGTTCGGGAATCGGGGCGGAGTCCGTGCGGAGGCAGAGTCGAGCGGAGAGGCACAGAGAGATTTGGCCGTGCGCCTCCGTGAAGGGATAAGGTTCCCTTTTTTATTTTTCGTATTTTTTCTTTTGGTTCAGTTTCCTTCTCTGATTTTTCCCCCTTCGAAACGTAACTATTTTTGCAATCTGTTCATCAAAAAATCCTCATGTTTCATCTAGTCTTTTTACATATTTTTGTATCAATTTTTTTCAAAATTTCAAATTTTAAACTTTTTTTAATTCGGGAGGGGGGGGCACCACTGGTCCACGAGATGCGCCGTCTCCAGCTGATCTGAGCAACGAGAGCGAGAGTCTGAGGACTGGACACGTGACTCGACGGCGACTGGCAGCAGGAGGACCGGAGGCGGGGAGTCGAGGACGGAATTGGCCTGCGCCGGCGGGAGGCATCGGGACTCGGGCGGCTGCTGCGTGCACGTGGCACCTCGGGTGGGGACTTTTGGTCAAATGGGCCAACTAGCTTTTTTTTTGAGAAAACCGGGTTTTACAAATTTACCTGATGGTTTACAATCCAACACTTACAAAGACATCCTTGAATATATAGCAAATTACATTCAAGTCCTTGCAAGCTTCTCCCGGTTGCCCTCGTAACAATCTCGTTAAAGCCGACGCTAACCCTCCTCTCGACAAAGAAGCTTTAGAGTTTTTTAACGGCACGAAGAGCGAGTACACCGACATTTTCGACATACCTTTTATCCGTTGAACGCACAGGCCTAGCAAAATGGCCAATGACCATTTCCTTGCCGAGAGAACATGAAGTCCGACGCCTCAGCTGTCGACTTCCCCAGGACGCCGGCCAACCGAACACCTCGGAGGGGAAGGAAACCACCGGAAAAGGTGGGAGCAAATCCGCCACCGCCAGCCCACGACCGGCAACCGGAATGACCATCCGCCATGACTAACGAGATTCAAACGGAAAATAAAAGCATCCTTAAGGATGACCACGAAACCTGTCCTTTCGGAAAAGGCGGGAAACAAACCTCGATCCAACGCCATCCGCATGGACTGGGAAGCCGTCGGAGATGACGGGGAAGAGGAAGCCGAAAGAAGCTCCAACACCCTCTCCTTGGTCCACCGCCGTCGCCGGCCGGAGACGCAGGAGAGATACCCTAACCAACCTAATCTTAGGCTAAATAGATAGAATAAATACACTAGACGTCGATTCCATGGCCCCCATCCACCTACGGCCCCAACGGGAACGTCGGAGGCGAACGGGAGCCGGCGAAATCGACGCCGGAAGGCTGATCGGCATCGATTCGCCTCGATCTATCGTAGCGAGGAGAAAGGAGACGAAGAGTCGAGAGACTCGTCTAGGATTATATCCGGCCAAATGGGCCGCACGAAGGCACGGCCCGTTTCTTTTCGGGCCGGTACGGCAAGGAATTCATTTCGGGTCGTGCCGTGCCGGGCCGTCGGCCCACGGCACGGACACGAATTACGCGAGCCGTGCCGGCCGGCCTCGTTAGGCCCGTTAGGCACGCCGACCCGTTGACGCTTAAATGGAGCAAAAATGATGGTGAAATGTGGAGTTTGAGTGGGATCCGAACTAGGTCTTCTAGTTTCTAGACAAGAGATTTACCACCAAGCCACCGATGGGTTGATGTTTGTATAGAAACCATATATATTTTAACTAAGTTCTTTTCGGACCGTGTCTAAATGGGTCATTTTCGTGCTTTACCGGGCCTAAGTCTAAACGGGCCGTGCCCGTGCCGCCCGTCGGGCCACCCCTCGGCCCAAGCACGGCACGACACCTCAGGCCGTGCCGTGCTTGGGTCGTACTTTTGTTCGGGTTACCGGGCGCTCCAAAAAACACGACCCACATGGCCAGCACTATCTGGGATTATTTAGCCACCACAAATGGGCCAACTAGCTCATGGGCTGCCTCCGGACAGAGGGAAAATGGATCAAGTTTGTTCACTTGGGCTTCTTTTTTTTAGATTGTCTATTTCTATATTTTTTTGTATATACATATATATAATACGTTATGTATATTTTTTCTTAAATAATGGGTATTCAAATACTCTTGCATCTAACTGGGCCCTCCCTGGCCAAAATTCCATGCAGTTCTAGCGTGAGTCACGGCTCCTCTAGCGTGAGCCAACTTTTTTATTAAACTTTTAACTCAATCTTTTTATTTAAACTTGACTCACACTTTTCAAAAAAATGCAGCAGCATGGTCAATAGTCACGCTGTCAGACAAGAAAAAAATCATTAAGATTGAATGTTTTACTGCTGGTGCATGCAAATGCAGTATGCGGGTTTCATCTTTTAAGGAAAAGACTAGTAGCAGACGTGATGGCCTTTTCGGGGCAGGACGAGGGCATCACGCAAGCCTGGGCAATGTGGAACGAGTGTTGGAGCGCATCCGCGCTGGTCAAATCAACACTAATTAAGTTTTATCGCCTAGTTGTCCGTAGGTTTCAGATTTGGGCTTGTGAATTGGATATCCCCCTCTATCCTATGGGCGACATCTCCATCCATGAGAGACGGGATGGAGAGACGCGCACCATGGTGGTTCAACCGGATCAACAATTGGCCGGTTGCTTTGCTCATAGCAACTTTGTGCATAGTTATCCATGATATTAAGTAAATTATAGTTATAGCAACGCACTGACACCTTGCTAGTTATTCATGATATCAAGTAAACAAAGTGAATTGCAAGAGTACAAAATAACTACTTCCCTCTAAATTGGGAAACAAAAACCTAAAAAAATATAGTCGGTGGTAAGATCAAAGGACATGCCTTTCAATTCGAAACAAATCCTAAAAAAGTATATAGTTGGTGGTAAGATCAAAGGACATGCCTTTTAATTCATCAAGAAAAGGAAAAATAAAACACACTGACAAATACAGAAATCACACATGGTCCAGTGTCTGCTACTACTTTACTGGCACGTGTAAAGTAGCCACAGACATAGCCACGATAACCGGGTCGTCGTTGCACTAGTAGACTACTCGCCGCCGTCGGTACATGAGGCAGAGGATGAGTGCGATGATGAGCACGAGGATCACTATCGGCAGAGAGATCACCAGCGTCAGCTGCATCGTGCCTTTATATTAGATGTGCGACCTGCAAATTAATTAAAGAGAGGAACGTCAACACCCTAGCGACAAGCTGGGATTACCGGTGATGAATAAGTTGAAGTAGTAAATTTAATCTAAAAAAATGATGTAGTAAATTAGGCTTACAGATTAAGGATTTACAATTGTTGCAGAGCAAAAAAACTAGTGTGTAATACGATATATATTTACTTGCAGATTCAACCTCAACTGAAAACTAGAAGGAGCGCTCTATCTCCTTCAGCAGAAACCTGCAAGTGTATAATATAAACACGTCGATGCATAGTGGTGAGTTCAACGTACCTGAGGCTGACGATCTCGGACAAGGGAGATCCCGAAGCTTGGGATCAGAGACGATGATGAGAATTCTTCACCGGAGTTGGTCGTCGGTGAGGCGAGGTGCGGAGCAAGGGTTGCAGGAAAGGGTTTAAATGGACTTGCCAGAGCCAAGGAGTTGTTCCGTCGGAAGAGGAAAGAATTGTTCCATCGCACCGGCTTTCGGCAAAGCATGAGTTGGAAGCGAATCGAAACCTGGCAAAGGCCACGTTGCAGCGCCTAATGGCTTTTCATCATTCCCCACTGCCGTGTCGAAAGCTGGATGCTGCCAGCGATTGATACGTGTACGTGCCGAGCTCCTTTATTAGCTGTGTCCTTCCGATTAAACACACTGATGGATAAAGGATGGTGTTTTTTCTTACACCATAAAGATTGGTAGTAGTTGGATAGAGCAGAGCAGAGAAGTCGCTAGAACAGAGGCAAGTGCTCGTGTTTCCAAGCTGACACATTTATCCAAGCAAAACCACTCGTTTTTTTTTTTGAATGGCGACGAAGGTCCGAAGGTGCTTATCGTGCCGAGACGGTTCTACGAAACTTGGGTCGGACAGATTTTTGTGGGCCGACTAGAACGGGGACATTTGGTCCCCTTACTTTCTTCAATTTTAAAATTTATGCCATTTATTATTTATTTAGAATACTTATACAAAATTATAAGCTAAATTTAACCAAATTTAATAATAAAATCAATTATTAAAAATTAATTTTTTAATAAGATAAAAGGTTAAATATAATTTAAAAAAGTTAACGATGTCAACACGGCCTCTGCAATTTTTAGAGTTCATCATGAGGGCACCCATATAATAAGAAAAGAACAAAAGTAGCTTTTAGGGAAGGAAAAATTTCGAATTATCAAAAAATCATGTTGAGGCAACAATAAAAAAAATAATGGCTATATATTAAAATATTGAGTTAACAATGGAAAATGTTGGTTAAAAATGTAAAAAGTTGGGTCAACACTCAAAAAAGTTCAGTAAAAATGTTGATTAAAAACATGAAAATGTTATATTAACATCTGAAAATATTGAGTTAACATTTCAAAATATCGGTTAAAAAATAAAAAGTTGCACAGTGAAAAAAGTTCAGTCAACATTTTGAAATGTTGATTAAAAACATGGAAATATTGTATCAACAGTTGAAAATATTGAGTCAAAATTTTAAAATATTGGTCAAAAAATAAAAAGTCGTGTTCAGAGTGAAAAGAATTCAGTCAACATTTTGAAATGTTGATTAAAAACATGAAAATATTGAGTTAAAATTTCAAAATATTGGTTAAAATGTAAAATTATGGGTCAACATTGAAAAAAGTTCTGTTCACATTTTGAAATGTTGATTAAAAACATAAAATGTTAAATCAAAAATAAAAAAATATTATAAAAAATAAATTGTTGATCAAGAATGAAAAATATTATCAAAAAATAAAAATTTTGAATAAATAAATTGAAAAAAGGCATGAAATTGAAATGTTGAGTAACAAAAATTGAGTCAAAACATTTGAAGAAAATGGTTAAAATAAAAAAAAGTGGGTCAACAAAATACACAATGTGAAGTGTTGGATCAACAATAAAAAATATGATGTCTCAAATGTTATATCAACTTTCTTGAATTGGAAATGTCAAAAAATGGAATGTTACCTAAAAAAAGAATTGACCACTACTTAGTGAAAAAGTGGTGACCGCTAATTAGTCTTTACCTCAATGGCCCCTAATTTGAGGTGCAACAGACCACCATCATCCCTCCTTTTTTCACTTCTAAGCACATGCAGATTTACATTTCCGGATTTGAGCACACGAGACCATATTTTTATATGTAGGCAATATTATTTTGATGGACCCAAAGCAATATAGCAGACCATCATATCGGCGGCAACTATTAGTCTATGACATATAAAGCTTGTTTCGTTAGTTTAAAATTGTATATTTCCCAAACGAATATGTTAAAATAACATAGATCAAATATGTTATAGCCGTCTTATATTGTGACTACATGAACGTCTGACAAAAAAATTGATATTTAAACGTACATTGCACGATGAATCTAGCACCAGAGGTGGTTTAAAAAGGAATCATACCAGAAATCAAATAAGATAATATTTTTGTGTTTCTTACCTAGCAATCATCAAGTTTTGGACTAATGGATCTTGTCATCATTTTTAGCCCATTAATTTTTATCAAGCCAAATTTGTTGGTAGACACTCTTCATTCTTGATATTTGTTAGGAGGTGCTACAGTAACTGATCTTTGCTAATGGACACCATTCAATTGTGAAAATTTGCCAAGACACACTTGACGTCTTAAAATAATAATTTGTTAGAAAAGAGTCGGGAGAGAATTATTCTTTGGACCCTTATGTCTCTAGCAGACAACTCACGGAAGAAACACTGAATCTTGTCCGCCACATATCGAACGTAGAAACGCGAAAAAATGATGATGCCTACGCCCGTGCGTCTGCCACTCCCGCAAAAGCTCGGCGCCGGCCTGGAGCTTGTCGGTCGGATCTCCTGCCCTCTCATCTGCCCCCGCAGAAGCTCCCCGGTGATAGGACCTTCCCATGGCCTTCCTTGCGCCACTGAGGTTGACTATTCTGCTCCTCTCGTGACCTACGGAGGCGTCGACACCGGTCCGTAGCTGCGACCATCCATGGCATGGAGCCTGTCCAAGCGAGTGTGTGCCAGGATTCGGTGAAGCAGCAAGACCTCTCATGGATTCCCGTCGGGTAAGGCTTCGAGCTTCTGTCACTGTAGGTTTAGGGTTAGGGTTATTCAATTAGAGCTACATGATTCGTGCATATTAGGAGCTAACCGATGAGAATAGAGAAAATTACCATGCCACTGAACATATTAGATGGATTGTGGACAAGGACACTACAAATTGGGTGGATTTCTTAGGTGAACTGAATGAAAAGATTAAGCACGGCAATAAGCAAGAGTGTTTCATTCAAGGACAAATTAAGAATGACTATCTGCAGATTTCTTCCTATGCTACATTGTTGGAGGCATTTGCCCAAATCAGGTGTGATCACGTGGTCATATATATAAAGGGATTATATGGTGACGTGTGTTGAAATAGTTGTAAGGTCATTTTGGTCATTTGTGAAATCTTCTCTCTCCTTCTTGCATGAAAAGTCATATTCTAATGCTTAAAATGTGTATTGGTAAATTAACACAAGTGAGTAGTGTCTCTGGGTAAAGACTCACTTGTAGAGTGTCCTCTACCAAAGATCATAAAAGAGAGTGCTCGTCAGCCAATTTGGCCTTTTTATTAATATCCTGTTTAATGGGCTACACACGTGGACATGTGTTTATAGAGTTGAAAAAAGAGAGTTTGTCTGCTCATATCTAGAAATACGCAACTGCATGTGTTCATATATCAAAATTTGGGCACCATCAGTCACCATTGTCCGTTTTTATGAAAATTCCTTCTGGCCTAAAAAATATGCCATCATCAAAGAACGAATTGGCATTATGTTTTCAATAGCATGGCAAGAGACAAAATTGCCCCAAGAAATGAAAGGTCGAGATTCAAGTATACTACTCTGTCCTTTTCAAGTACGTGTAGTGCAGAAACTCTAAAAAAAAAGTAAGTATAGGGCACGGTAATCAGGGACGAAGCTAGAAGTTGAGCTTGTCGGAGTCATCGGGATCGACCTCCACTAATCTTGCCAGAAATTATCGAAAATATCTGCTCTTACCTCTAATCTTGTCGAAAATCGTCAGGGTCGGCCGACCCGACAAATACACATAGCTTTGCCCCTGACGGTAATGGCTGTCTATATTTAGCGTGTTCCAATCAATAAACGTGCGAAAAACGAGCAAGAAAACAAGTGCCACGTGAGACAAAAGAACCTAGCAAAGTGATCACTGACAAAAAAGAATCATGCCCCGTGCTAAATAAAAAAAGAATCATGCCAGCTGCTAGTGATCCAACATACAAGGAGCCTCATCTCAAAAACCTAGAGCAGAGCAGAGCCAGACAGAGGCATTAATAATCGAATTGGAAAGTCATCATTAACCACGAACATGAAGAGGCAGCAGCTGTACGCTCAATACGTTTTCCGCAAGTACAAAAGCTCAAAAAATTCACATTACCGGATACTTAAATAATTTGACTTGACAAAGCTTGTTTTATACTACAAGCAAAGGCGGCAGCACTGTCCTCCGCTGAGCCAGAGGAGGAGCGGTGGCTTCTCCTCCGGCGTCGTCTGCGCCTCGAAGAACCAGTTGAAAAGCGCCCTCTCGTGGCGCTCATTCACAGTCACGTAGCCGGCGAACTGCCAAATCGTCGGGCTCGCCGGCTGCCGGAGAGCCGGCCACCCTGTGGGCATCTCGCTGGCCTCTGGACTCTGGTCCGTTTCCATTAAGTCTGAATTTTTTTCTTTTCTTTTTTGAGGCAATCAAGTTTGCTTTTTTTTTTTTTGAAAATCATCAAGTTTGCATTTAGTTGACAGTCTGGATTCAGAATTGAGGCCGTTGGCCCATTGAATTTCTATAGTGGCCACTGGCCAACTGGGCATGAGATTAAATACTGGATCTTATCAACCCAAATTAATTGGCCCATAAATAGTGTTTAGGCCCGTTTTTAGGTCTTTTTCACACTATGCCTAACGGCAACGGGACACAAAATCAGAACTATACGGCATAATTATTAGGGCCCCAATGACTTCCATTCAAAGATTTGTAAAATATAGAAAAAATAAGTAACACTTAATAATGTATATATAATAATTTAAATTATAATAAAATTGATAATATTTTTCATATATAATAATTTAAATTATAATAAAATTAATGATATTTACATAGGTATTTTGAATAAGTTAATATTCAAATATGAAGTTAAAAATTTAACAAATTTTTATTGTTCTGAATGGAGGGATTAGCTTTCTAGCACCCATGAGGGAGGGTTGACATGTGCTGCTTTGTGAATGGTTGAATGTGATGGAAAATAATTTCCAATTTTAAAAACATAATTTTCTCATACATCATGTATCACTTTTAAAAGTGTTTCGACTATGATGTTATTTAAAATTAATTCAAAATGAGATCTAATATAAATATATTTTATTTAACAAAATATTTTAGATATACTAATTCAGAAATTTGAATGCACAATTTCAACATTTTTGTAATAATGATGAATTGGTTTTACTAAGTTACTGAAATGGATTAATCTAATTGTCAAATAAATACTATCAAATGATTCAAATGTAAAAAAAAGATATTTATGTCAATTAGAATTATTCAAATGTATTTGCAAGTATTTTTGGTAAAGATATATAGCGTTAAGAAAAGTGGTGTAACTTTGGTGTATTGATGTAAAGACATTTCAGTCATATGTTGCAACTTGATGGGAACCAGATCTACTTGTTCTTGTTTTGATAATGCCATATAGTGTGTTACGAAAACATTTGTACTCCTTGTTAACTAATAAAATTCTTGTTAACTAATAAAATTACTATCCTAAATCACATCGATAATGTGTACTCTTTAATTAGGAAAATGGGTTTTCATTCGGTGCCGGCTCCGAGCCTAGGCCATGAGTGTGATGGCCTAGGACCGAGGCCTAGAAGGGTCTATACCGGCCAAATGGGCCGCTCGCCACGGCACGGCTCGGCCCGAGCACACTAAGGCACGACCCGTTTCTTTCGGGCCGGCACGGCTCGGAATTCATTTCGGGCCGTGTCGTGCCGGCCCACGTGCCGAGCCGTCGGCCCACGGCCCGGCACGAATTACGCATGCCGTGTCGGGCCAGCCCGTTAGGCACGTCGGCTCGTTAGGCACGCCGGCCCATTAACGTTTAAATGGAGCAAAAATGGTGGTGAAATGTTGGGATTGGAACTTGGGTCTTGTAGTTTCTAGACAAGAGACTTACCGCCAAACCACTAATGGGTTAATGTTTGTATAGAAACCATATATATTCTAAATAAATTCTTTTTTGGGGCCGTGCCTAAATGGGTCATTTTCGTGCTTTACCGGGTCTAAGCCTAAACGGGCCGTGCCCGTGCCGCCCGTCGGGCCACCCCTCGACCCAAGTACAGCACGACACCTCGGGCCGTGCTGGCCTGACCCGAAATTAATTCGGGCCATGTCGTGCTTGGGCCGTGCTTTTTCAGGCTACCGGGCGGCCCAAAAAGCACGGTCCAGATGGCCAGCACTAGAAGGGTCCCAACTGTTCTCTCCCTCTCCCAGTCCAGCAACTCAGCCCAAGGCCCAAGTTCTTGCTAAAAAAAGCCCAAGGCGCAAGTAGCCGAGCAGCAGCCCGCAACCACGTGCATGCCAAAGGCCATAACGTGTGTTTGGCTTCCACTAGAAGGAACCGTATCACCGTATTGCTCGCCACCTCGCCGCCCAGTACCTTGTGTTTGGCTTCCACCATATGGAACGGTATTAGCGTATTGCTCGCCACCTCCAATTCTTCCCTTCACTTCAATCCTCTTCCAAAATCAGGTTAGTTGGTCCTCAATTTTTCTTGGATCCCACATAGCTTTGCTACAAATTTTTTCACATATTTCACAAAGCCGACATCACACGAACCTATCTCTAATTATGAGGCTTGGAACTCTTAGATTGGAATTTGGGAGTTGGAAGCCGACAAATCGTAAGGCCAGTCTCAATGAGAGTGTCATGGTAGTGTCATGAGCATTAAATTTGCTGACATGGCATGAGAGAGAAGAGGGGGAGTGTTATGGAATGAGAGATGAGTGTCATCACCATGACCCTCCACCGGCACGGTTCTTAAAATTTTCTTTTTGGTAACTGTGTGATGACACTCTCCACTGAGACTCGACCTAAGGACTCAAGGCCAAATATTGCAAGTAATAACTAATCAGTGGAGACTTCAATTTATACAAGTAATTTCGTCGGGCCTTTAATTATGTACATTCTTACAGTTGTCCCCTTTAATTGCTAATGAAAATAATCGAGGTCAACAATGTCACAAGAAAGATTGAATGGATTGGCTATATGCAGTATTGAGAATAATGTGTTGAACAACATCGATCTTGATATTATCCTTAATGATTTTGCATCAAGAAATACTCGAAGGAGTTGATTTTTATGACCGATGGAATGTTGATTTGCCAGTGGATCATATAGAGGTTTTTCTTTTGCTATTTGAGGTAATCATATTAGCTTGGCCTTTTGCTGTAATATTGTGATTAGATGTCAAGGACCAAAACTATGATGATAGAAGACAATTTAGATTATGTCTCAATGTTTACTTTCTTAGCATCATATATACATATTTGGTGGCTGAAATATACATAGCCTTAAAGGGGCTCAAGCATTGAGCCCGCCCTAGGGCCTTAAAATATACAGAGCCAGCCCTAGGTTTCAACTGAAATTGTTACTCAAAAATACTAAAACTTTATTACAATATAACTGAAACGATGCTTCTCCCTTATAGCCAGCATCCTAAAAAAGAATCAACATGAGCCGACCACGAAAGTGACACGTCGCCAATGGGATTATTATTTTTACGTGCGAACATGCATGCGTGCGTGTAGATTCTGAATGTCTCGCTCGCTCTCGCGTCCTGATACATGCAACCGGAATAATCGAACCACTTCGTCTTACTTTATTCTTGTCTTCACGGACGGCGCCGCTCGCGATGACGTACCTTCTCTTCTCTTCATCGGCGTTGCACTTTCGATCGAATTACATCGGGACATGCATAGAAAAATGTGCCTTCGACGTAGGATAAACAGATTTGGTGGACATGCATGTTCTGTAAAGGCGTCGAGGCGGCTGGCACACGTCTGCAGATGCCTGTGGCTTCAATATATTGTTCCCGAATCTAATAAGCAAAGAATAGAAAACTAATGCCTTCACATTTTCTGTTGCATGCGGTTTCCCTCTCCCAAGTTAAGTTATATACTACTCGACAGAAAGAATGAAGAATAAACAAGATATAGATCAATAAGGAAGTGCCGGCCACTCATGTTTGAGTTGAGCATCTCCACGTCATCACCAGATAAACTTTAAGCAATGTTTATGATTGTTAACTAATTCAAAGTCTTCCGCTTCTTATTTGTTCCCAAAAGGCTAACACAACCTGTTATATTGTTACAACAATTAAACCTCAAGTTATATGAATAAGCAAATAAAAGCTAAGCCTCTGCTATACAACATTTTGCATGGTCTTACTGCCTTTGTCTTACCTATTTGCTAGATTCAAAGCATCTCTAATGAATCTAGATAAAATGTTGTTCATCAGATTCATTGTAGGAGCCAGGAATGCTTATATTTTAGGATGGAAGGAGTATTTTTTTTATTTGAAATACTTGATCGGGAAAAGAAGCGAATCGTGTGTGCTTATGATTAATGATGTTTCTTCGTTCAAATTGGATATCTCTCAATGTTTCTTGGTTCAAATTAAACATCTTTGTATTTGAGACATAATTAACTTGTCCGCAGGAAATACGAAGAAGTTGCGAAACATGATGTAACAATCTAAGGTCTGGATCTGCCTCCAATTTTGAGTGGATCCCGCACGCCCAACCAAGGGCGAAGCCAGGAAATCATGTTGAGGGGGGCTGCTTAGTAAGAAATTATTCTTTGGGGGGGGGGGGGTAAATTTTTGGGTAGATACATTTTGTGCTCCTTGCATAGGGGTAGCCTAGTCCCCTCCAGCCCTTCCCTTCTGTCGCCCGTGCACCCAACATTATGTTTATGCTTTCGCTCTTGCTTCATGGAAAAAAAGTTAACCGAAAGTTGACGGTGTTAGACAAAATAATCTTATATGTTGATCTTCCTTCATTTAGATTAATTATCAAGGTGAAACGAAATTCTTACCTCCTCGTAAGCACAAGTCTAGTAGGCTAGGATGTTACACATGATACTTAATCATGATTATTATATGCACAGAGGACCATGCTGACGTTCTGAAACATGTTAATAACACAGAGTAAATTGGATGGATGTGTAAGTGCCACGATCAGTGACTATGCATCACTTGAATCAATAAAAATTATTGTGTCTATTAATTGAACAATCATAGGCTAGGTAGTTAACTAGTTTGCATCCCAATTATCAACAAACCATAGGATTACCTTTCATAAAGAGAACCAGGCAAGAGACAAAAAGAGGAGCTACACTACGCTAGCATTTTACAAATCCTTTTGTCTGGTAAAGTTGGTGCCTTCTGACCTTACTTAACTGCCCTACCTCCTCCCTGCCGAAACACTGATCATCCGACACTTGTTCCGAGAATCTAAAGATAAATTATATGCAGCATTGTTCCATCTGTTAAACTAGCACTTGATCTAATATCATTCTGATTAAGTAAACACTTATTAATCCGTCGCACTCACTCATTCATCCACGTTGTACAGCACCAAACAAAGCCATGCCTTTAGCTTTGTCCGCTAACAGTTTGTACTCCTACTTACTCAAGAATTTCATTTGACTTCCATCATGTACTAACTACTAGTTTATGAATATACTATAAGATAAGTACAAGTGATAAACTAATAAGTATTTATAAACATCGAAAGCACTACACTGTATCTGTCATCGACCCTGATATGCGGATAAGATTAGATAGTTTTTTATACTGAAAGGCAGCATATATATAAGCTCGAAATTAAATCTTAATCACACATAGCATCAGAAGTATGCATTGTATTATTGATGTGCATGCATGCATGTACGGAGCCATGCACCTGAACAATGTTTCAATGTCCTGGTCGATTATTTATTTTGTATGCAGTTAGTTAGACAATTTGATATAGTAGTTATATTGTTGGCTTGTAATTAATAGCTAGAGTACTTGATCATGCTACCTAAACACTGTTTTGGAATCTGTTCGTGCATGTGTGAGTGCTTCTTTATCTAACACGTAGAGTTATAAGATGCCATGCTAGCTCCACAACCACAACGTAAAGGCGCTGATACCTACTAGCTTGTAAGCTTTTTTGTCTGCTTTGATTTATGGCCTTTTGTTTTTGGAGAATTATATTGTCTGGTTCAATTGATCTATAGCAGCTGATGCTGATAGCTAAAGGGACTCTTATAAGTTACAAAGCACAAAGGGAAAAATTGGAAAGTGCCCTTGCGCAATCCATCTGGAGAGATGGACAAACAGGTATCCAGGTAGTAGGAGCCAAATTAAATGGTGTTGTATGCTTCAATGACTAAAAACAGATTTCTCTTCGTTAGATAAATCCTCAAATCATATATACAGCCTTTGAAACCTAGCTTTAACATTATACTAGTACTTATCATCCTTCCCCCAAAACATTAAAAGTTTATACTTATCAGATTCACAAATACTATATATTAAATACATTTAACTTTCTCATAATTTCAGTACTACTATTTTCACCGCCTCTTTAGCACGGGAGAGCAAGATAGCGAAAAAAAAGGCTCAATACATTCTTAAGTTCCCAAGAGTAATAACAAAAAAGTCTGATTTGTCGAACCAATCCACATGAGATCCAATGGATGGAAATTCTGATTGAAGTTTTTTTTAGGACAACCAAATGTTATTTGAAAACATGGATGATGTAAGTAGTTTCGAAATGAGACATCTTTTAAGCCTTCTATGTAATATATATCTGATCCTTAATGCAAGAAATAACATTGCACTTATGAAATGTTTGGATGCTTCACAAGATAATATGTAAGAAAATTCTTGAGTAGTCGTGTTAAATATTCACTTGAAAGAGATAATTAAGAGACAATTAGTAAACTTGCATTCGGGCTCCCAGAGAAATAAGAAATGTTAGTTTAGACCTAATTTAAAATTGCCCCCGAAGTGAGGAGAATCCTATATTCATTAAAAAGCCATGCAACCAATCATTCTATATAATAGACAAATATATGCAGACAATCATTCTATCAAACAGCTAAACATTCTATCAAACAGACAAACGTATTTCGATTTCATTGCTCCCATTGTTCTTCCCATTGCAAAGAAGCCTAGGTCAGTCACACAATGTATTTTTTCCATCAATTCAATCATATGCAAATATGTATAAGCATTGCATGGAGCAAAAACTACTTTAAAGAAGCGGAAGGATACTATTTTCGTAATCTCATAAAAAATCTAGAAAAATGATATATTTATGGAACAAGGGAATACATGATGCATCAGGCAAGATAAAAATTAATGAACAACACCGTATTTGTTAGCTGATATCTCTATTTTTTTCTGTTCTTAGCTTATTTGGTGATGATGATTAACAAGTGGGCACATAAATAATATCCATCTCCAGAGATAATATAATATACTATTGCTGTGTCATATGTAAGTTTATATGTATCAACACACCGATTATTAGTATATGTTAGCTTGCATTGTGACATGTATCAACATATATGTTGTTTTAATAATCAACTGTTTTCAATAATAAGATAACATCGGTATCCAGTCCCTGATTTCCTATCATGTGACATTGCGTGACATGACTATGATCGATTTCATAGGTTTGTTGGACCCCAAGAATTGGTGAAAGGTGATAAGTATCCAATTAGTATTAAAGATATTGGCACTAGGGAGTCCTTATCTAAAAAATTGACAGCGAGGAGTTATGTGGGTGATTAAATGACCATCTAGTGGACGAATAGATAAACTGAATATGACATCGTGAAATGATGTGGAGTCAAGCTATATTAATTTTGTTATGAAATATGGTTTGCTTCTCACTTCCATGTTATATATTTTGATTGATCGGACAATACTTTGTCTTCGTACCTAAGGACCTGTTTGGTAACCTACAAACCTTGCTTTAAATCAAAAGTACGACAAGTTTGACGAACAAAATGGTCATAGAAAATTTGGCAAGTTTTAGCATGAAAAATGAACTAGAGATCTATTGAAAGATTATAGCACTCCATAAGTTTGGCAACCAAGTAAACAGTAGGCAAAGTAATTGCAGCACACCAAACTTTTGGTATGACAAGGTGTGGTAGTCATCCAAAGTAAATGTTTTTTCCTGTTAATTTGTTTCTTTTGTATTTTTTATAACTCATATTTTGTTAAATATATATTTTTATTTAGTCAGTTACCAATATCCACAGCTACTATAAATCTATCATATTATAGAGGGTATTTATTTGTGTACGATTAAATACGATATATTTATAGTGGTTTTCTTTTTATTGCCTCCGAGAAAACAAACACTATAAGCCGTTAAGTAAACATTTTGAGTCCTAACAAAACAAAGTACTTCATTCCCTCACTAGGATTTTGAACTTTGTTCATCGGAAAGACATTTTGGTGTATTGATGTAAAGGCGCACGTGAGCACTTTTAACAGATTAATTTTTGCGGATGCATATTAGGGGTTCACGTGGAAAGTGAGTGAGTGAGTGAGTTTGTGTGTGTAATGGTACGCCTATATCTATAATTATAATGAAAAATCTTCTTTGAGCCCCACAACAATGTCCCTCTTTTGTCTTCAAAATAGCTACTAGCTATATATAGGACTCCTAGCATGCAATAGATAGAAAGAGATGTTCATCCAGACAGATTCCTAATACTCAAATAAGAACCGGTTGGCAGTTAAACGAAAGGATTTACCATCAAGGCCATCTCGATGACGTGAATAATTTAAGAGGCTACAGTTTACAGAGATAATATAACCGGCCAGTGTGTGGAACTAACTTAGGGCCTGTTTGTTTCCTAGATCTAAAGAGCTAAAATGTGCTAATAGACTAAACTTTAGCACCTAGGCAACGAACAGATGTGCTAAAAGGTGCTAAATTTTAACACCAACTGCTAAAAGGAGGTCAAAATTTTAGCACCGAACTTGATGCTAAAATGGGCTAAAGTCCCCTACCTCCCCCACTTGAACAACACCTACCCCTCCTTTTTCTCTCTCCTCACACCGCTCACCTTTCCCGCTGCTCTGCTTCCCTCGTGTCCACGCCCGCCGGCAAGATGCCGCCATCCGCACCCGCGTGGAGATGCGCCGCCGGCTCCTGTGTCCGTCGTCAAGCTGCCGCACGCGCCTGCCGACAAGCCACTAGCGTCCACACTCATCGGCGAGCCACCGCCTTCCGCACCTGCGTCGGGATGCGCCGCCCGCTCTCGCGCGTCCGCGCTCGCCGGCAAGCCACTGCCCACGCCCGTCGCCAAGCCGCCGTCGTCCGCACCGGTCTCGGGATGTACCATCCGCTCTCGTGCTTCCCGTCCGCACCCGCGTCGGGATGTGTCGTCTGCTTCCGTGCTTCCCGTCCGCACCCGCCGACAAGCCGACGCCCACGCGCACCACCAATCTGTCGCCACCCTCGCCCGCCAGCAAGTTTCCGCAGGAGCACCGTGCTGCCTCGACCATGGCGAGTCCTGCTTGTGGCCATGGAGGATGGGGCAGCGTGCAATGGGAGTAGAACGGATAAGGGTGGGAGAGAAGCAGGGGTAATGGAGTCATTTTGTAAAGGGAATATTAAACTTTAGCACCGAAAACGAACGTCCTACTGCTAAAATTTTAGCTGCTAAAAGTTTAGTCATGCTAAAATTTAGTGCTAAAAGTTTAGTCCTGCTAAAATTTAGTGTTAAATTTTAGCAGGACTAAACTTTTAGCAGCTAAAATTTTAGTGCTAAATTTTAGCAGGACTAAACTTTTAGCAGCTAAAATTTTAGCACTAGAGGAAACAAAGACCTTTAGGCTTAAAGTAATGGTGAAGACATCAAGTCAAAAAGATCAACAGGTCAGGTACTGGGGTCAGCATTTCATTAGGAAAATCTCTCTCTCTCTCTCCCTCTCTCTCTCTCTCCCAAGACTGAAGTCCATATAAACACCACCACTCCCCCTCCACTTCCAAGGCCCCTACACCACGGATACCTCTCTCCCATAGTGTCCGCGCGTCCATCTCCCTGCTGCCGCATTATTTCACGCATTGCACCGTACGAGTTTGCACGTCGTCGAAAAAGCTCGCGCCAAAACCATGGTGGTGCCTTCGACGACGCCAGCGTCTCCGTTGGCACCCCACGGAGGCGGCATACCGACGGTGGACATGTCGGCGCCGCACGGCCGCGCCGCGCTGTCGCTTCAGGTGGCGCGCGCCTGCGCGGAGCACGGCTTCTTCCGCGCGACCAACCACGGCGTGCCGCCCGGCCCCGCCGCCAGGCTGGACGCCGCCACGTCGGCCTTCTTCGCGCTGGCGGCCCACGACAAGCAGCGGGCCGGCCCGCCGAGCCCGCTCGGCTACGGCTCCCGCAGCATCGGGTTCAACGGCGACGCCGGCGAGCTCGAGTACCTGCTCCTCCACGCCAGCCCGGCCGCCGTCGCGCACAAGGCCAGGTCCATCGACGCCGACGACCCCTCGCGCTTCAGGTACACACGCACTTGATCATCTTAACAACAACGTACACTATGCAGATGCATATACTTGCTGCACATTTTCTACACAAAAAAAACTTACGTGCTACACATCATCAAAAGAGAATATATATAGAAAAGGACTACTAAGTTTTTTTAAGACAGCATGTACATATATATGCAACATGTACATATATATTAAGCACATATATATAGCATATATATGTGCTACTTTGATTTGTCATCCGAACTGCACTTCATTATCAGCGTCACCAGCTGATTAATTTGCACCGTCGTCGAGGATTAAAGCCTAAAAATAAACTAATAAACAAAGACGAATACCAGGGGCCAAACAGGCGTTGTTCATAATAATGTTGATGGTGCTTGGAGTGTCATACTCCGATGCACTGTGCCGCTGTAAGGAGTGAACATGCGAGCCTTTATGTATAGCTTTGCTCGATCCTTAACTAACTGACTGTGCTGATGCTGGTGCGATGTGGATTGCATATCATAATCCTGCACTTATCTCAGTGTCTTATTTCATTCTCTGCCGCTAGCTCATCAGTGTGTGTGGATGGTAGGAACGGAAGAATACACGATATCTCTTATGTATAGGTTTTTATTCCCATATCTTTGTGCCTGGAGGTGACGCAAGTTATTTATCTTGCGTATAAAAGTACGGTCCACATCATGACGTGCATAGCATTAGGTTTGGGTTGAGGAATCCAAGGATCTTTCGGCTCAGTATAATATTTTGCTATTTAGTTCTTATTATAGAGGTCAAGGGAACTTGTTTTTTTCCTTTTGGTAAAGAACTACAGAAGGGAACTTGGGTTGTGATGCTCTTGCGACATGTCTGGACTTCTCTGGTTTGGCTAGCTGGCCTTGCTGCCATTTTCTGATTTACGGTATGTAAAACATACACTCTGAGACACATAAAAAATGGTATGTA
This sequence comes from Chloris gayana, assembly GCA_031894775.1. Classification (NCBI taxonomy): domain Eukaryota; kingdom Viridiplantae; phylum Streptophyta; class Magnoliopsida; order Poales; family Poaceae; genus Chloris; species Chloris gayana. The sequence goes on along the minus strand of JAUNZO010003771.1, from coordinate 42,672 downwards.
GTGCATGTGTATTCCTTCAACTCTGCTGCATATGCAACTGTGCGTGTAATATCATAGAACTTAAGCCCAACATATTTATGTAGATTAGTTTTATAACATAGGCACATAGCATCCATTGCCCAATGATAGTATCATTTTTCCATGGTAAATAGAAGGTGGCTTTCAATCCTACCGTATATTTATCTGAATATGTTCAAGAAGGAAAAAGTTAATGTAATTATGTACTATATGTCAGCATTTAGGGATTTCATTTCATTGTGGAACTAATTATCCTGTAGTAGTGTCATTTTCAGAAAGGCCCCATCAATTAAATTGTGCAAATGCATGACTACATAGTTTTCAAAACAATAATTATCGCAATAATGGCGTAATTGATGTCGTGATAGGCAGGGCAATGATATGTTAGTTCCAACAATTTAAGAGCATACATGGCTAGTTTCTAAAGCAAAAGAAAAGCATAAGAATGATGGGACATAACTAACTTGACAGCTCCAAAGAATGGGCTTCAAACAATTTTTTGCTGAAAGTTAGGTATAAATGCATTGCCAAAAGAACGTTTGAAGACCAGCCAACAGCGTTCTGATTTATTGTTTCATTTCGTGCCATAGATTAGTTATTTTCCTTTGGATGGGGAAAGGCTTTGCCATGCCGGGAGAAAATGCCTAACAATGGACTGAGCATAACAGATCAGTTATCTATAACTATTTTTGTGCATGCTGAATGAGAAAGCTCTCATTCATAGAATACTAGGAGAGGGTGCATCAGTCACTACACAGGCCAGGCAGTGATTACTCAGAGTTAGTTGCGAGCAAATAAGATGATGGGGACAAGAAAACCCTCTCAAAGGTAGTTAGAAGACCCCTCTCAGTGTCAGGTCCCTCTCCAACAAACTGTGTATTTGTGTGTCAATCAATCTCGCATATATGCACTGGTCTTCAATTAATGACAATATCCAACAACTAACTGATGCAGCTCACACCAGTGAGCACTTGAAGTATCCATAGAACTAGCTAGATCTCTAACAGCTTAGTGCCAAAGTAGACTAAAGTTTCGAATGTGAAATGATGTCGTAGATGATGGAATGTATATATATATTTCACTCATTCTTAAACGTTATTTGGTTGTTCTCTATCAAGTATTAATAATGTTCTAGCATTTACAATAAACCAGTTAACTGAGCAGTATTGGATTATTAGCTGCCCTAATAGTCACATCAAAAGTCAAGGAACATCATAAATTGTCAAATGATCGTTGATGCCGTATGAATTTTAACTACCTCAGCTACTGTAACAATGGTCGGAGTTAGAAAAGGAATCACCATTTTGTCACAACAGAATGAAAAAAAAGAAGCAAACAAGAACAACCCCCTTTTGGTGACTTAGTAACTAGGACCCATAGTGAAGTACAAAAGCTTGATACGAATAAAAATGAACCCCAGTGCCCCCAACCCCCATAAAGAGCATATCCATGCTATCCATATACAGCCAAGTAAAGGAAAAGAGACACATGCAAAGGGTCCTCTTTATGGTAAGATAAATGAACTGTCCCAGAACGCGAGAAGTAGCAGGGCAGTGATGTATCTGAATCACTGATGGGTCTATCCGTGGAGCAGTGAAAAAAAGCACGGGCGATCTTGTCAAAAACCCATTTGTCCGTTGGAAACTTGGTCACACCCCGATTGCATAATGTACGACAGATTCAAGAGCCATCCAAGCATCACAAGAAACGAATATAGCATGTGCATGGATGCTGATTCCGCACAGCGCCCATATGTACGCGTTGCATCGATTTATCAACTTTTCTCGTGCAGGAAGCAAGCAGAGGCTGCAGCTTTTGAGTTGCTGCACCTCCACACATCAATCAGTCAAAATCGTCCTATCTTTCTTCAGCCTTCTTTTTCTTTGTCATAACACATATCCAATCAATCTTGTGATAACTGCATTCTTTTGATAAAACAATTAATCTCAATTACATCAATTTGTAGCTCACATGCTGATAATTTTCTTCTCAAATGCTGCAGTTCTGTGGTGAACGAGTATGTGGCAGCAGTGAGGCATCTTGCATGTGAGATCTTGGACCTGTTAGGAGAGGGGCTAGAGCTCAAAGACCCCAGATCATTCAGCAAGCTCATCACAGACACTGACAGTGACTCCCTCCTCAGGATCAACCACTACACTTCAGCATGTAGCATCCACAAGCTTGACCATGATGACCAATGCAAGATGAAGAGAATTGTTGGAACCAAGGCTAGCAATGGCGTGAACCCAGCAGCAAATGCACGGATTGGGTTCGGTGAGCACTCTGATCCACAGATACTTAGCTTGCTCCGAGCAAACGACGTCAATGGTCTTCAGGTGCTTCTGCCGAACGGCGAAGGCAAGGGGTGTGGGTTCAGGTGCAAGCCGACCCCTCAGCTTTCTTCGTCAATGTTGGTGATCTCCTCCAGGTAGTGTCGCAAGAACTCCAATTTACCTAGAGATAAATAATGCACATAGATAGATTATACTTTAAGGAAAATTGCTTTTATAAGCTGAATATAAATGTAGGTTTAGCCAACCCGTGAGTACTCGCCTACCATTTTGGTGCTTCATAACTTATAATCTTTAATAACTACTGAAAACACGAGAAAGAAATGTCGTGTACTGGATACAGTTTCTGATTGGACACCGAATATTGCTTCTTTGTGTCAAAAGATGTGCCTGCACTGATGTTTCTAGACAGATTTTTTTACTGCATCAGGTACCTCTTGCCATCAGACGAAAGTTTCAGTTTTTGGTCTTGCGACCACATCTGGACCTGACAATAAAAGTTACTAATTTATGAAACCCAATGTATCCGTGAAACTTGTTTTGAATTGACAACTCTCTTGCCTTTCTTGTTTCCAGGCTCTTACAAATGGGAGGCTGATAAGCGTCCGGCACAGGGTAATTGCAAGCGCCTGCAAGCCGAGGCTGTCCACAATCTACTTTGCCGCTCCAGCACTAAATACAAGAATTTCGGCGTTCCCAGAGACTATCACAGCCAGCTTACCACGTCAGTACAGGCCCTTCACCTGGGCCGAGTACAAGAAGACAATGTACTCGCTCCGCCTGAGCCACAACCGCCTTGACCTCTTCCATGTTGATGATAATGACAACAGCAATGTCGGCAAAGGAGAGCAAGAATAGGGAGCACTTGTTTAACTGCAGGCAGGATGTACAGTGGGGATTAGGTCTGTAGCATTGTCCCCAAAATTTTGGCACTCTGGCTGCTATTGCCAGATATCTCCGTACTATGATGGTCTAGTGTGCAGTCTGCAGGAGTGTAGTAGTAGTAGTAGCTAGCAATGTAAAGAAGTAATGGTTGTATGGTACTGATGTACTATTTGCCTTTTCAGCTGTTTGTTGTTCCCTCTAATCTTTTATTTCCCTCCTACCCTTCTCTAATGTTAAGCCTTTGCTTGAAGAAAACTCTTCCTCGCACAAAAGTGATACCTAACTTAGACTCCAGCAACAATGGACAAAATGATCCCTTTTTTCTCTTGTGAGGAATCTTAAAATTACAGGTGGAAAAATGCTTTAAGTTCACAAAACTACAAGCAAATTAAGCCACTTTGAGGCGAACTCGAACTGAATATACTCTAGTACATAAGTTAATTAATTGTGCAAACCCCATGCCATAGTTTCTAATTTTTACTCTTTAAAACCATCAGAATGCAAATATTAACTCAAACTCGATATATTAATCTATGAATAAAGAGAAGTTCCATTAGAGTACCCCAACTTGTTTGGGATAAAAGGTTATGTTGTTGTTGTAAAGAGCAGTTCCATAATAATGATAAAAAATTAGAACAAAGAGGATGAATATATATTTATCAACTATTGAAGACACAGCTATCTAATTATTATTCTCTACAGAGCAGGCAGGGAAACGATCATCCATCAAGCACAAAGCAAGAGTTTAGCTACAAGCCTTGACACAGTTGGGTGTAACTGATCAAATTCAAGGTGCTCCTTAAAGATAGTTCTATCTCAATCCCAGTTGACTTTGCACTTCTCAGTCTCAGATCGTGCGCAAGCTGGAGCTACGTGCACCAGATTGCCCCCTTTTTTATGATCAAGCCTGAAAGTAAACTAGGTGGGCAAATAGATGACCAACACTTTTATACATCTTCATTGTTGCAAATCAACTGACGTACAATGTCAACCAGCCGTTGCACTTTTGTTATCTGAATATACTCAGTTCAGTTGAGGAGCAGACTGCAATTCAGGTATACTAAATAAGTAGAAGCTTTATATTCCAAAGGCCTTATACTGATACATCTTGAAATAAGCTGTTAACAACAAGAGGTTGTACAGCTAATTCGAGACCATTTGTCCATTTCACGGCATAAAAACTCGCTCCATGGCACATCCTCCAACTCCAAACAATTTTTTTTAACAAGGGTGCGTTGCACGTTTCGTATTAAGATAGAAGAGAGTGTTACAGTTGCACGAACCCACAACAAGGAACACACGACAAACTTGCTAGATTCGCCGACACCGACGAAGCTCGCACTACCACACACCGCGCCAACCTCGCCACCAAGGTTCGCTGCGATATCAAAGCGCGCGCCCCGTCCAACACAACGACTCGTCATGCCGCCATCGCGCAACGCGTGCGCGCCGGACTCACCTCCGTCCCCAGCCACGCGTCCAAGCAGCTGCTCCAAGCCCGCCGTCACCGCATGTGCCGCCATCGCCACGGCGCACAACCACGGAAACAATGAAGCGCTCCAGCCGCCGACGCACCTCGCGACCTCGCCACCGCGGAGAGCGGCCACCCTGGCACCGTCACTAACTACCTCCCGAAGGGCGCAGCCCCTAGGAACATAGATCTGGCCCCAACAACCAACACGCCGGGGAGCGCCATCCGGAGCGTCACCGCCGCCGTTCCTCCGCCTTCCGTCCAGAAGCCGCTTCCTACAGCTCGGCCGTCGCTTCGACCGGCGTGGCCGCCGGCAGCCGGCGCCACAGCCCTGGACGGCGCAACAGCACAAATCGCTGCTGCCATGGATGGCAAGGGAGGAGGACGAGGGGGAGGTGCAGGGAAGAATTTTCTATAGCACCGGTGCCATAGAACTTCGGTGGCAGCGCCCCAGATTAGGCCACGTAGCAATCGCGATTTTCTAGCGAATCATTACGTAAACTCCGTTTCAGCTTTTTTCTTTTCTTTCTTTCCCACGTTACCCCTCTTCTAGTTGGACTACACATCGATCAATATGATTATCATCATATGGTATATTTATTCTAAACTTTCGGTCTTGTGCATCAGCATTTGATTACATAGAAAAGTGATTTAGATTCGGTACATGTACAGCTAGTTCCATCTCACTCAGAAATAATAGTGAACACCTCGTATATCGCGCCGATTCGAGAGAAAATCCAACTTATGAAACCTTGGACCGGATTTTGGTAAGCACAGAATGGGAAACTAAGTTTCCTTTGTCGACGGTGCAAGCCTTGACCCGGGAAATTTGAGTCCATACACCCCTCTTCCTTAATACAGGAACTGCCACAAATAACACGAAACAACCACTTGTTCATATTTGAACTTGGGTGGTTGCTAAGAGAGGGGTTCCATGACTTGGTTGAGGAAGTATGGCGTAATGAGAAGAGAGGAGGTACACCTCTTCAACGATGGCAATTTAAAATACAAAGAATTAGACAATTCCTACGTGGATGGGCAAAGAACACTAGTGGTTCTTATAAGAAAGAAAAAGCCAAGATTCTAAAAAGACAGAGGAACTTGACAAGAAAGCGGAGGCTCTACTGTCTAAGTCCATCGGAACTTGATCTTAAAAATTGTCTAAAACAACGGCTGGTCCAAATGCTACGGGAAGAGGAGATTAAATTGTACCAAAGAGCCAAAACAACTAAGTTGTTATACGGTGACTGCAATACCAAATATTTTCATCTTGTAGCAAATGGTAAACATAGAAAATCACGGATTTTCAGATTAGACCAAGAGAAAGGGGTTATTGAAGGGGATGACAACCTTAAAAAATATATCACAAAATATTACAAAGATCTATTTGGCCCTCCGGAGAGAAATGGTTTCTCTATGTCGGAATCGATCATTGACGACATCCCTCGGGTAAGCAATGAGGAAAATGAGATTCCGAAAGTCGCCTAGAGGGGGGTGAATAGGCGATAATCCTGAAAATCACTTGATTTAAGAAATTAAATACGCAGGAAAGATTTGTCCGACTCAAATGTCCGACTATAGTAGGATAAGTCCGACTATGGACTAATATCCGACTAGAGTAGGACAAGTCCGACTCCCTCGTGCGGAAAGGGGAACGGGAGTCAAGATGGACAAATCCGCGGAATTTAAGCAACAAGCAAGCAGCTAGTAACACAAGAAAGCTAGGGCTACAAGTAGACAAACAAGCAAGCCACCTATGCAAGTTAATCTAGGAATTTAAGCGGGAACACCCTAGAGCTATAGCACATCAATTTGCAAGAAATAAAGGGGAGACACAAAGACACACGATTTTTCACCGAAGTTCAGCTCCACCAAGAAGCCTACGTCTCCGTTGAGGAGTCCACCAAGGACCGGGTTGCTCTCAACCCTAAACCTCGTCAAGCCGCCACAAAGGCCGGCTTAAAAACCACTAAATCAAAGCTCTACGAAGGGAGGGGCAATACAAACGACCCGAGTCTCAACCACAAGCTTGGGAGCTCGCCGGGTAACGCCTAACCGTCTAGGGGATGAAGAGTAACAAACACAACAAGTACCGGCGATGAGAAAGAATCAAGTGCTCTTGAGATGGAGATGAAGCTCAACGATTTTCTCCTCAATCTTCTCACAAATCCACCAAGGATTGGAGTGGGGAATCAAACTTGAAGAAGAGGAGAGCTTGAGTGAGTTTGGGAGTGTTTTTGAGAGTGTGGGAGATGCCAACCGGCCAAAAGTGGACGAGGTCCACTTTTATAGCCGGGGCATCCAAAAGAGCCGTTGGCTCGGATCCGACTCGGACAAAGTCCGAGTGAGTCGGATAAGTCCGACTTCTAGGGTTTCGAGAAAGTGGTTTTGGCTCCGGAGTCCGAGTAGTAAATCCGACATAACTCGGATGTGTCCGAGTACATTGGAGAGTCGGATATGTTCGACGGAGTCGGACTGTCCGACTCCTAGGGTTTCAATTGCGTGCCACGGTTACGGAGTCCGACTCTCGTCCGACCGAGTCGGATAAGTCCGAGTCTATGTGTATTTTCTTTGGCTAGCTCTCCGGAGTCCGAGTCCAAAATCCGAGTGAGTCGGATATGTCCGACTCTATGTGTATTTTCTTTGGCTAGCTCTCCGGAGTCCGAGTCCAAAATCCGAGTGAGTCGGATATGTCCGACTCTATGTGTATTTTCTTTGGCTAGCTCTCCGGAGTCCGAGTCCAAAATCCGAGTGAGTCGGATATGTCCGACTCCATATGTTATTTTGTGTTTTGGAAGGAGTTTTGAGCACTTTCATTTTTCATACCACACACTTGTGTGTCACTCTTGATAGTACGGTGTTTCCTATACTCAAGACATAAATAAAACGCTTCATAGCTTGATCTTGAGCATGAGTGATCCATTTTCCAAATCTTGCACATATGAGTGAATATGTCCACTTCCTTTTTGTGTTTCTTTGCTCTCAATTGTATTTTAGATAAGCACTTGCGCACAAGCTCATTTAGAATATTAGTCCTTTTTAATTGTATTGACGTCAATCACTCAAAACCATAATTAGGGGCCTAGATGCACTTTCAATCTCCCCTTTTTGGTGATTGATGACAATACAACTAAAATTCACACAAAAGAGCTTGAACAATAGAGCAAGTAGAAGAGAGCTCCCCTAAATGTGTGCATGAGTTGAATTCAATATTTAGTCATTTTAAAACCAAAAGCACATATTTGAGAGAAAACAAGAGAGCTCCCCCTAAATTCATGCATTTTATTCACAAGGCATATAATAAGAAGAAACACCAACGATGCATATGTCATGTGAAGCACACAAACGCAACTAGAAACTACACAAATAACATTACACCATCCATCATCCATAGAGCATAGTTTATCACATAAATAATTAAAACGAGTTAATACAAATAAAAACACACCACATAGTTCACAACGATTACATCTCAAATGTAGCAACATGTCCATAAAGTAAAACAAGATACAAGAGCAACTCTCACTTGCTCTACTCACAAGGGAAACTTCGGGAAATTTTACTTCTCCCCCTTTGGCATCAAAACACCAAAAAGGAGGAGAGGAAGCCTACTCATCATCGCCCCAATCCTCGTCGTCGTCGTCGTCATCATCTTCTTCTTCTTCCACTGCGGGGCCCTTGCCTTTGGGATCCTCGGCCCCCTCGTCTTCTTCCTCTTCTTCTTCCTCGGAAGCTGCTGCCACGAGGCTCATCCTCCTCATAGTGAAACCGAGTGTGAGTGGAGGTACCGGTGCTAGGGCCGGTGGGAGGCTGTGGTGAAAGCGAGACCTGAAGAGAAAGGTGGTGGCGGAAAGTAGCCAAAGTAGAGCAACTCATCCGGGGTGAATGAGTCCCAAGGATACTCAAGCTGGAGGAGGAGCAGGTGCGGGCTCTGGAGAGGGAACTCTAGGAGTAGTGATCCGAAGATGATCAAGAATAATCTTCTGCCTTGCCTTTATCACCTCATGATCTTGCTTAAGACTCGTCCATCTTGGCATCAATCCGCCGGCACATGCCGAAAAGACCCTTAAGCATCTTGAATAGTCCACTCTTGCTTTTCGTGCTAGGACCACGACCACGAGCTCTATCCGGACGAGGAGCCGTGCTAGAGCTAGGAGCTGAAGAACAGTCCGAGCGGGAGCAGGGAGCAGCTGGAGCAAGCTGGAGGAGCCGGAGGAGCACCAAAAGATGGGGTCTTAGGAGCATTGGTCGGCATCCTAGGTCGAAGGGGTTTGTGCTTGCAGTCCTTGTGGAAAGTCTTCTTTGTGATCCTCTCAATCATGCACATCACATAAGGTGCATATACGCAAGCACGCCTCGCATCCACCGAGTCGTGCCACATCTCACTCGAAAATGAAGTCCCAAACATTGAACTTGTGCTCGGGTTGGCAGAACATGGAAGAGGTCCTTGGCATAAGAGGCCACATGATCTGCATTGCCACCTCTAGGAGAGAGAGTGAGGCGTAGCATCCTGTGCAATACCACGTAGAGCGGCTTAAGACCTGCAGCAAAGGGAGGCTTGCAAGTGTCCTCATCCACATACATGTACCTCATGAGCTCGGGGTTTAGGGAGTCCGAATCATGCAAGCAAAGGTTCCTGGTCATTGTGTCCCTCGACTGAAGAATGTTTGCAAACCTTGAGAATGTGCAAGAGAACTTCTCTCCATCGGTCATCCACCACATCCTCTCTACGAGTCTTGTCAAAATACACAGTGGAGTAGAACCGACACACGATCTCTTGGTTCCGATCATACTTGAAACCCATGATCTCCTTGAGCCCGTGAAACTCACACATAGCAATAACTTCATCAAACAAAGCCGTGCGCCTGCTTGCCATGTAGTCCCAATCAATGTACTTGCATGGGCACTCGTGGGCTTGACCTTGCTCCTGTAAGCACACATATACCGATCCGTGTGAAAATGAGACCAAAAACGGTTGTCTAGAGACTCCCGTTCCATGTCAAACCAGTTCACTTCTCTTGCCTCGCTTGCCGCCGACTCAGCCCCTTTGACATAATCAATCATGACACGGTCAACTCCGGGATGGACCACCACATCCCTCATCTCCCTGCGGATCTCGGTGGGTTCTTCTTCTTCCCTTGGTTCAACAATGGGAAGGCTAATGGTTCTACTCCTCTTCTTTTCGGCAATCTTTGCCCTCTTTTCCGGGTTGGGGTTGGTGGAAGTACGACCCATGCCGACAAAAGATAGACAAGGAATGGTATGAGATAAATAGCATAGATATTTGAGTTTGGATAGAAGTAATGCACAATTTCGAATTTTAGTGAAAATTCTGCTGGAGTCGGATATGTCCGATCGAGTCGGATAAAATCCGACTAGTCGAGAGGAGTCGGATATATCCGACTCACTCGGACATGTCCGACTGCAACAGAATTTTTACCAAAATCGCTATTCCGCATAGATCTACCGCACATTCCTTGCCATATTGCGTTTACAACATCTATAGCATCCTAGGAACAACATCTATGCAACATCTAGGCAGGGGAAACACTAGAGCTCCTAATCCATAGAAGTTGACTTTAAACCCTAGGTGAAAAGATGGGATTAGGGGAAAAACCTTGAGGCCAACAATGGAGTCGGATAGAGTCCGAGTAGGAGAGCCCTTTCCCCCACAAAACTCTCCAAATCGCCGGTGGAGGAAGGAGATCGCCGGGGAGGAGCTCGCGCCGCCGGTTGGAGAGGAGAGAGAAAAGTTGGAGTTTGAATGAGGAGTTAGGGTGAAGGGGTAAGTTGGATTCGGGCTTATAGGGTAAAAATCCCGTGGAGTCGGATATATCCGACTCCGTCGGACATAGTCCGACTCCTCGAGGACAGTCGGATAAATCCGATCGGAGTCGGATAAATCCGACTCGCGATTTTTAATCGCCTTGCTCCAAGAGCAGAAAGATCCTTCACTCTTTTCTCTCTTGATCTCAATTAAACTTAAGGACATGTGCTAAAACTTCATTGGATGTAGCCAGCTACAATCAATCACTCCAACAATGATTACATCCAAATCCGTATGATCCAAATATCAAGAACTAAATAATTTCGAAAAACAAAACATTCAAGATTTTTCAAGAATTTTATTTTTCAAAAACAATTACTCTAATTCACAGCAGATATGCAAGCTTTCAAGCCACATTACTAGAGTCAAGGATATTTAGCTCACTCCTTAAATAACAAAAGCGGCTTTCGTCTAGTGGCTTGGTGAAAATATCAGCTAATTGTTCATCGGTTCTCACATGACTCACTTCAATATCTCCTTTGATAGAATGATCTCTCAAGAAGTGATGTCTAATGTCTATATGTTTTGTGCGCGAATGCTCAACGGGGTTGTATGCTAGCTTTATGGCACTTTCGTTGTCACATAGGAGTGGAATACGGTTCAACTTGTAACCATAGTCCCTTAGAGTTTGTCGCATCCATAATAGTTGTGCACAACAACTACCGGCTGCCACATACTCCGCTTCGGCTGTGGAAAGGGCAACGGAATTTTGTTTCTTGGATGACCATGACACTAGAGACCGACCCAAGAATTGGCAAGTCCCGGAGGTACTCTTCCTATCCACTTTGTCCCCGGCATAATCCGCATCGGAATAGCCTATTAGGTTGAACTTTGAACCCTTGGGGTACCAAAGCCCTAGGTTGGGTGTGTGCACCAAATATCTCAAGATTCTTTTAACGGCCACCATGTGGCACTCCATAGGAGCGGCTTGAAAACGTGCACACATACACACACTAAGCATGATATCGGGCCTAGATGCACAAAGATAAAGCAAAGAGCCGATCATAGATCGAAAAACCTTTTGATCAACCGGCTTGTCTTTCTTGGTGAGGTCGAGATGGCCGTTTGTAGCCATGGGTGTCTTGGCGGGCTTTGCCTTGTCCATGTCAAACTTCTTCAATATGTCTTGAGTGTACTTGGCTTGACATAGGAAGGTGCCCTCCTTGAGTTGCTTGACTTGAAATCCTAGAAAGAATGTCAACTCTCCCATCATAGACATCTCGAACCTCTTTGTCATTATCTTGCTAAAATCATCACAAAACATTTGATTAGTAGAACCAAATATTATGTCATCGACATAAATTTGGCACACAAATATATCATAATCAATACGCTTAGTGAAGAGGGTTGCATCGGCCTTGCCCATTTCAAAGCCCCTTTTCAAAAGGAAATCCCTAAGGCATTCATACCATGCTCTTGGTGCTTGTTTAAGCCCATAGAGCGCCTTATGGAGTTTGTACACGTGGTTAGGATACTTGGGGTCCTCAAAGCCCGGTGGTTGCTCCACGTACACTTCTTCCTTTATTGGCCCGTTTAGGAATGCACTCTTTACATCCATTTGGTACAACTTGAAGTTGTGATGAGTGGCAAAGGCAAGTAGTATTCTTATTGATTCAAGCCTAGCCACGGGGCGTAGGTTTCATCAAAATCCAATCCTTCTACTTGTGAATATCCTTTTGCCACCAATCTTGCTTTGTTTCTTGTCACAACACCATCTTCATTTTGCTTATTGCGGAACACCCACTTGGTGCCCACAACATTTTTGCCTCTTGGTCTTTCTTCTAAAGTCCAAACTTCATTTCTTATGAAGTTGTTCAATTCCTCTTGCATGGCCATCACCCAATCCGAGTCCTCGAGTGCTTCTTCTACTCTAAATGGCTCCAAAGAAGAGACAAAAGAGTAATGTTCACAAAAATTGCAAACACGAGAACGAGCGATTACCCCTTTTTCTATGTCACCAAGAATTTGTTCTACGGGGTGATCACGTTGCACATTTTGATGCACTCTTGGGTGTGGTGGATGTGAGCTTGTTTGGCCGCCGTCTTGTTCAACCTCTTGATCATGCAATGTCGGTTCATCATCTTGTCCTTGAGCATGATCTTCATTGCCAACCTCTTGATCTTGATCAGCTTGATCATGATTTGTGCGTGGTTGGTCTTGACTTGAGGAAGGAGGTTGATCTTGATCATTTTGCGGTTCTCGTGGTCTCACATCACCAAGTGCCATTCTTTTGATTGCTTCCCTAGGAGCCTCAACATCTGCATTGTTAATAACAACTTGCTCCCCTTGAGAGCCGTTAGATTCGTCAAACGTCACGTCCCGTGAAACTTCAACGCAACCGGTGGTTTTGTTAAAGACACGATAGGCGTGACAATTTGAACCATACCCAAGCAAGAAACCTTCATCAACTTTAGGGGAGAACTTTGAAGTCTTGGGTTTCTTGTTGAGCATGAAGCATTTGCTCCCAAAAACTCGAAAGTACGAGATGTTAGGCTTTTTACCGGTTAGTAGCTCGTATGGCGTTTTCCTCAAGAGTCGATGGAGATACAACCGATTTGAGGCATGGCATGCGGTGTTGATTGCTTCGGCCCAAAAACGATCGGAGGTCTTGTACTCATCAAGCATGGTTCTTGCCATCTCTATGAGAGTGCGGTTCTTTCTTTCGGCCACCCCATTTTGTTGAGGCGTGTAGGGTGCCGAAAACTCATGCTTGATGCCCTCCTCATCAAGGTACTCTTCAACTTGAGTGTTCTTGAACTCGGTACCGTTGTCGCTTCTTATGGCCTTGACCTTCACTTCAAATTCATTTTGTGCTCTTTTCAAGAATGTCTTGAGTACATCTTTCACTTTACCTTTATCACACAAAAAGAATACCCACGTGAAGCGAGAATAATCATCAACAATAACAAGTCCATATTTGTTACCGCCAATGCTTATGTAGGTGATGGGACCGAAAAGATCCATGTGTAGCATCTCCGGTGGTCTTGTAGTTGTCACTATGTTCTTGGATGGATGTGGTGCTCCAACTTGTTTTCCAGACTTGGCATGCACTACAAATTTTATTTTTCTCAAAGCAAACATCCGTTAGTCCAAGAATATGACCGCCCTTTTGGAGTTTGTGAAGATTTCTCATACCGACATGGGCTAGTCGTCTATGCCACAACCATCCCATGTCGGACTTTGCAACTAAGCATGTGTCAAGTTTTGCTTTATCCGCGGTAAAATCCACAACATAAAGCTTCCCTTTGAGCACACCCTCAAAAGCAATCGAGCCATCACTTCTCCTTGAGACAATCACACCCTTGTCGTTGAACAAGCAATTGTAGCCCATTCCACAAAGTTGTGAGATAGACAACAAATTGAAGTCAACGTTATCCACAAGCATAACCTTCGAAAGTGAATGCGGAAAAGTTAAAGGAATGTTACCATATCCCAACACATAGCCTTTTCCGTTATCTCCAAAGGTGATATATTCATTTCTTTCTTTGCTTGGCTCGAATGACTCGAACATTTTCTTGTCTCTCGGTCATATGATTGGTGCATCCACTATCCACCACCCATGATGAACCATCGGAGGAGTATTCCTACAAGACAATTTATGCTTTGTTTTTAGGTACCCAAATTTGTTTGGGTCCTCTCACATTAGTAATAAGTGCCTTGGGCACCCACACACAAGATTTGTGTGTCTTGTTGCGTGGCCCAACATATTTTGCATAAACACGACAATGCTTGTTTCTCATTAGCACATAGGTCGCATCAAAATCATTAAAGAGAGCACAAGAGGGGTTAGGCACATTAGTACGCAAATCACAAATAAGAGAAGATTTGTTAGTATTCTTGATTTGCTTCTCCGTCTTGACTTGCTTCTTTTGGTGTCCACTCTCTTTGGTGAACTTGATGAATTCGGTGTCGTTCTTGTTGATTCTTGCATTATGCTTGTCGCCTTGCTTGTACCCAATGCCATCCTTCACATGTGACCGTCTCACATTGGTGTATGCACCCCTTGCATACTCGGCCTTGGCATCATCAATGACCTTCTTCTTCTTTTGTGCTTGGTCTTGAAGCTCTTGCACTTGCTTCTTCAAGTCACCAATGGTCTTGATGTTTCTTGTACAAGCTTCAACATCAACCTTGAGGCACCTAGGACACCTAATGCTAGACGGGGGCAAGACGAAGATTGAGAGGAAGTAGTGTTACACTTAATTTCCTCAAATTGCACTTTAAGAGAGTTGTGATCCTTTTGCAAGCTATCACACTTCTCTTGAAGTGACACATCTGTAACTTTAAGTGTCTCACTCTCATTTTCAACCATTTTTAGGGACTTTACTAAGTCCTCATTCTTCTTCCTCTCAACTTCTAGGAGCTTCTCAAGTTCAAGGACTCTTTGCTTTTCTTGAACAAGCATTTCTTCTTGTTTCTCAAGAAGCTCCTCTTGCCTCTCATTGTCCTCGCTTTTCCTGCTCAATAATGTCCAACAAATCAAACATGTTAGGAATTTGAGAACTAGCATTAGTGTTCACCTTGGAGCCTTTGGCCATCATGCACTTGTGCCCGGCATCATCTTCATCATCGGTCAAGCTTCCAAACAAGGAGGAGTTGGTCGGTGTTAGCCCTATAGCAAGTGAAGCAATCACTCCCTTTTCTTCATCGGATTCCGACTCGGAGGAGGAAGATGATCCATCGGAGTTCCACTCTTGCCCAATGTGTGCTTCACCCCGACGGTACTTTCTATGCTTCTTGTACTTCTTGTCACCCTTCTTGTTTTGCTTGTTCTTGTAGTTTTCCGGACACTCCGCCATGAAGTGACCTTTGTCTCCACAAATGTAGCACTTGTTTTTGGCTTTTCTTGATTTGCTCTTGTCTTGATCATCCTTCTTGAAGCTTCTTTTTGACATGAGCTTGTTGAATCTTTTCACGAAAAGAGCCATCTCATCATCACTGTTATCATCACTCTCCTCAACCACCTTCTTTTTCTTTTCTTGTTCGGCGTTGAGAGCCAAATCATTCTTGCTCCCACTAGCCTTTTCCTTGTCCCTAAGCAAAGCGTTGATTCTATTTCCTTGATCAATTTGCTGTTTTTGGGAAAGCACCTTTCCAATCACTTCATCGGTCGTGAAGTATCTAAAGCCATCTTTGTCTCTTATGTTGGACACTATGTTGGCATCCCATGCTTGCAAGGCTTGTAGCAGCCTTCTATTCACATCCAAGTCCAACACCTTCTCTCCAAGTGCTCTTCTCATGTTAACTATCCTCATCATTCTATCATGGGCTTCCCTTGGCCCTTCATCCGACCTCATGACAAAGTAATTAAACTCTTCTCTAAGCCCTTCTAGCTTAGACTCCTTCACTACCGTCAATGCCCTCATGAACCAATTCAAGCTTCAACCAAATTTGATGTGCATCCTCCAATCCGGTTACCTTCTCATACTCGGCGGGACTAAGTGCGGATACAAGAGCACTAGCAGCTGCCACATTGCATCTTACATTGAACAAGTCTTGTGCGGTTGGCTTGCTTCTACATTCCCACAAGAAACCATGTTGAGTCACATTTCTTACATTTTGATGCATTGAGTCCAAGTGTAGCAACATCTTTGTTTTCCAATGATCGAAGTATTGACCATCAAAATACGGTAGTCTTCCGGAGCCGGGTCCAATGTGTTCATCTCTTCCGTCACCATAGGTGTATGGCGTTTTGTTGTAACTTATCGGCAAAGCACTAGGTACATCTCCACCCTGGACAACCCCTTTTCCATTTCCATCTCTCGCCATCTCCCGGTGCGGTCTCATGACCCCTTTCACCGGCTACCTTAGGTGGTGCTTCACCGCCACCACTACCACTAGCCGTTGCATCTTTCTCATTTGCCATCTTTAATATTCAAGCGGTGAGGCTTCAACGAAGATACCTGCTCCGATACCAATTGAAAGTCGCCTAGAGAGGGGTGAATAGGCGATAATCCCGAAAATCACTTGATTTAAGAAATTAAATACGCAGGAAAGATTTGTCCGACTCAAATGTCCGACTATAGTAGGATAAGTCCGACTATGGACTAATATCCGACTAGAGTAGGACAAGTCCGACTCCCTCGTGCGGAAAGGGGAACGGGAGTCAAGATGGACAAATCCGCGGAATTTAAGCAACAAGCAAGCAGCTAGTAACACAAGAAAGCTAGGGCTACAAGTAGACAAACAAGCAAGCCACCTATGCAAGTTAATCTAGGAATTTAAGCAAGAACACCCTAGAGCTATAGCACATCAATTTGCAAGAAATAAAGGGGAGACACAAAGACACACGATTTTTCACCGAAGTTCGGCTCCACCAAGAAGCCTACGTCTCCGTTGAGGAGTCCACCAAGGACCGGGTTGCTCTCAACCCTAAACCTCGTCAAGCCGCCACAAAGGCCGGCTTAAAAACCACTAAATCAAAGCTCCACGAAGGAAGGGGCAATACAAACGACCCGAGTCTCAACCACAAGCTTGGGAGCTCGCCGGGTAACGCCTAACCGTCTAGGGGATGAATCCCCAAGAGTAACAAACACAACAAGTACCGGCGATGAGAAAGAATCAAGTGCTCTTGAGATGGAGATGAAGCTCAACGATTTTCTCCTCAATCTTCTCACAAATCCACCAAGGATTGGAGTGGGGAATCAAACTTGAAGAAGAGGAGAGCTTGAGTGAGTTTGGGAGTGTTTTTGAGAGTGTGGGAGATGCCAACCGGCCAAAAGTGGACGAGGTCCACTTTTATAGCCGGGGCATCCAAAAGAGCCGTTGGCTCGGATCCGACTCGGACAAAGTCCGAGTGAGTCCGATAAGTCCGACTTCTAGGGTTTCGAGAAAGTGGTTTTGGATCCGGAGTCCGAGTAGTAAATCCGACATAACTCGGATGTGTCCGAGTACATTGGAGAGTCGGATATGTCCGACGGAGTCTGACTGTCCGACTCCTAGGGTTTCAATTGCGTGCCACGGTTCCGGAGTCCGACTCTCCGTCCGATCGAGTCGGATAAGTCCGAGTCTATGTGTATTTTCTTTGGCTAGCTCTCTCGGAGTCCGAGTCCAAAATCCGAGTGAGTCGGATATGTCCGACTCTATGTGTATTTTCTTTGGCTAGCTCTCCGGAGTCCGAGTCCAAAATCCGAGTGAGTCGGATATGTCCGACTCTATGTGTATTTTCTTTGGCTAGCTCTCCGGAGTCCGAGTCCAAAATCCGAGTGAGTCGGATATGTCCGACTCCATATGTTATTTTGTGTTTTGGAAGGAGTTTTGAGCACTTTCATTTTTCACACCACACACTTGTGTGTCCCTCTTGATAGTACGGTGTTTCCTATACTCAAGACATAAATAAAACGCTTCATAGCTTGATCTTGAGCATGAGTGATCCATTTTCCAAATCTTGCACATATGAGTGAATATGTCCACTTCCTTTTTGTGTTTCTTTGCTCTCAATTGTATTTTAGATAAGCACTGCGCACAAGCTCATTTAGAATATTAGTCCTTTTTAATTGTATTGACGTCAATCACTCAAAACCATAATTAGGGGCCTAGATGCACTTTCAGATTCTAACCTCATCCTTCACGGAAGAGGAGATTAAAAAAGCCATTTTCCAAATGGAACACAACAAGGCCCCGGGTCCGGATGGATTTCCAGCCGAATTTTATCAAGCTTTTTGGGAGGTCATCAAAGACGATCTAATAGATCTCTTCAAGGAGTTTCACAAAGGATCCCTACCACTGTTTAGTCTAAACTTTGGAATTATAACCCTTTTGCCCAAACTAGCAGAGGCAAAACAGATTCAACAATATCGTCCTATTTGCTTGCTTAATGTAAGTTTTAAAATCTTCACTAAGGTGTTGACTAATAGGATGGGATTGGTAGCTCAAAAAGTCATAAGACCTTCACAAACAGCATTCATGACCGGCCAGAATATTATGGAAGGAGTAGTTATTTTGCACGAAACCATTCATGAAATACATAGGAAAAAGCTAGATGGGGTTATCCTAAAACTAGACTTTGAGAAAGCCTACGATAAGGTCAATTGGTCCTTTCTTCAACAAGCGTTGAGAATGAAAGGCTTTACGCCACTATGGTGTAAGTGGATTGAGCAAATTGTCAAAGGTGGGAGTGTGGGAATTAAGGTGAATGATGACATAAGCCATTACTTTCAAACAAAGAAAGGTCTAAGACAAGGGGACCCACTCTCTCCTTTGCTTTTCAACCTTGTAGCGGATATGTTGGCTATCCTCATTGAAAGAGCCAAGGATAATGGAGATTTTAAAGGAGTGGTACCGCACTTGGTAGATGACGGTCTCTCTATCCTTCAATACGCGGATGACACAATCCTTTTTATGGATCATAATTTGGATCAAGCCAAAAACCTTAAACTAGTTTTAAGTGTATTTGAGCAACTATCCGGATTAAAAATCAACTTTCATAAGAGTGAGCTCTATTGCTATGGCAAAGCCAAAGAACTTGAGCATGATTATGCCCAACTATTTGGATGTAAAACAGGCTCAACCCCATTTAAGTACCTTGGCATACCTATGCACCATAGGAAACTCTCTAATGGTGATTGGAATATCATTGAGGAGAAATTTCAAAAGAAGCTTGCAAGCTGGAAAGGAAAACTTCTATCCGTCGGAGGGAGACTAGTTCTAATTAACTCCGTACTCACAAGCTTAGCAATGTATATGCTCTCATTTTTTGAAGTACCCAAAGGGGTACTTAAGAAGCTAGACTATTACCGGTCACGATTCTTTTGGCAATGTGATGATCATAAGAAAAAGTATAGACTCACTAAGTGGAGCATTGTGTGTAGGCCAAAGGATTTTGGAGGGCTAGACATCCATAATTTGGAAATACAAAACACTTGTCTTCTTAGCAAATGGCTTGATAAGCTAATAAACGAAGAGGGTAAATGGCAAGACCTTCTACGAAGGAAATATTTGACCAACAAAACTCTCACACAAGTGAAAAAAAACCCGGCGACTCACACTTTTGGTCAGGTTTAATGAACATAAAGGACCAATTTCTAGAGTGTGGCCAATTCCGGATACAAAGTGGCACCGAAATAAGATTTTGGGAAGATACTTGGCTTGGAAACAAACCTTTGAGAACTACATACCCCTCTCTTTTTAACATTGTTAGAAAGAAAGATGTGACGGTTGCACGTGTACTTAGTACAAGGCCACTTAACATTTCTTTCGGACGTGCACTTGTTGGAAATAATCTCCAACTATGGTATGACCTTGTCTCCAAAATAGTAGGTGTCTCTCTTAATGGGAACAAAGACATTTTTACTTGGAACCTAAGTGGTAGTGGTATGTTCTCGGTTAAGTCCATGTATAGAAAGATTCTACAAAGCGGTATCATACCTCTAAATTGTCCAATCTGGAAAATTAAAGTACCACTCAAGATTAAAATTTTTCTTTGGTACCTAATTAGGGAGTCACTTTGACAAAGGATAACCTAGCAAAAAGAAATTGGCATGGAAATCTTACTTGCTGCTATCTGTAGCTCTTTAGAGACAATCCAACACCTTTTCTTTGAGTGCCGGTTTGCTCATTATGTTTGGCTTACTTTGTATTATACTTATAACATCCAACCACCTATGTCCATTGATGACCTTTTTAATGAGTGGATTGCTCGTTTTCACAAGGTTGATAAGGACCAAGTGCTTGTGGGTGTATCAGCTCTTTTATGGAGTTTGTGGTTGAATAGAAATGATATGGTTTTTAACAAGACCAAACCAAACACTATTTTGCAGGTTATTTTCAGGTTGACACACTGGAGCCGCACATGGTCTATGTTGCATAAGGAAGAGGAAGCGCAAAAGATAGAGTTTGGATGCCAAAAACTTGAGATTGTTATCATGGAGGTCTTTGCGAAATTTGGATGGAAATTTTCTAATCGAATCGAAGCTTAGCCCCTTCGGTTGGGATGATTATGTCTTTAATTTGTTGATCACTTCATCCTTTTCCTGCGTGTTAAGGTGAAGTTTGGTGTGTGAACCTTGTGTGAGTCTAAGTACTCGTTTTGTAAACTTTTGCTGTGTACACCCTTTGGGGTGTAGAGGCAGGAACTTTGTTCCGTTATCTAAAAAAAATATTTGTTTCAATACCAACAGGAAGGTCAGCGCAGCCTGGCAAGCGGCTTCTCACCTGGCTTAAGTTGCTGGTCGCTGCCGCCAAAAATATTAGGTTGATGTGTAATCCTGGAGGAGAGGGGAAACGTGGGAAAGAAAAAAAAGGAAGAAACAGAGGCTACGGAATGCTGGAAAATGGAGATTATCTGGCCTAATCTGAAGGACGCTGCCACCCAAATTCTATGGCACCGGTGCCATAGAAATTTTTTCCAGAGGTGCAGACGTCGAGAAGCGCCGTCGCCGAAACAGTCCCCAACCGCTGGATCCAAACAATTGGTCATATACCAAAGATATGCAGCGGCTTGTGTCAAGTTGCCTCAGGCTACCACACCCACACATATTGCACAGGTCTGAGATGTGCCCAGGGACTTGCAATATGCACGTAGTTCCGGACTTCCGGGACACGTTGGAAATTCAGCAGAAAATCTAATCAGTCTTATTTTAATCAGAAATCTGCGTGAAGAAACATTCATGTCCCATTAAAATAACATCTTTTCTTCTTTTCAATCGATTGGAAGTTTGGAAACTTCCAATCACCATGATTTATACTAGAATTAGTTTTTTGTGGGGTTATGTAACATGTAGATAGAGAAAGAAAACATTTGTTAATGTATAGACTACAGAAAAAAAGTGTTTTTGTACACTGTATGATTTTGATCTATTAGTGTTGAATGGTGATTGAAAGTTCTCCAAACTTTCAGTCAACTGAAAATTAACAAATCCCTTAAAATGAAAGGTGTAAAATCCGGGTGCCGAAGAGCAGCCAAGTCGGCCACGGATCGACGACAGTTCTGAGAAATTAAGAAACACAGTACGAGTAGTTTCTTACAGATGCAGATTCGCATGATGCAGATAACACCTGCGCAGGCAGTTCAAAACCTCTAAGTTTTTTTTTTTGATAGGAAGAACCTTCGAGCATTAGCTGCATCTGCGGTACCATGGCACAAATCGACGCAGCGCCCAGGTAAAAGCTCCCGGCGTCTGCCGCCGCACGGCGGCTCCTCGGCGGCCATCCGAGGAAGAAGACTAATTGGGCCGAATCCATTCAGAACCAAGGCCGAATTGTCAAAGGCCCACTGTCTAATAGACTCTAACATTAACCAGTTTGGCCCATTATGAATCTTCTTCTATTTATTTTTTTCTTTATTTTATTATTTATTTTTATACTTATTGCGATATATGTGGTACTAACGGCTAATCTATCCACCCTTCTAATCTACCTTGGATCCAGTCAGAAACCCGCCTATCCCACCGTTTGATCAATTCTTGGTCCTACTACCTGACTACCTGTGTCACAAAGTGTGACACAACGTCACAAATTGTTTATGCATTGCAATACAACCGTGGATGAATATGCCGTCTTTTTCTCACCAAACCAATCCTAGCCCTACCCACGCGAGCTGATTTAATGCTAATTTTGTTTTCCATCCATAACCACTCACGAGGGAAATTTTTCCCGCTTTTCTTTCCTCTTAAATCAACATTAACCATTAATTACTTTCCATATCCTGTACTATACCGGTTAATTTTTTTCCTACCCGTCTCGCATGTACCCCTCATTTACCGTTAATTACTTTCCATATCCTGCAGCAATCAAAACAGAGAGGCAACCACGGGGGCGCATGCATGGCTAGAAGCGGCAGATGGCCATCGTTTACGCCGGGACTGCGGGCTACGCTACGCACGCGGCATCGATCGAAGCCTCGGAGGGTGGCTGCCATTGGATTCGACGGCATGGCGACATACAACAACTGTAAGTTGCAAACAGTCGACGAATTCTGGTTCATCAGTCATGTTCCATGAATTCTTTGGCCGTTCCATTATTTCTTCATTGTTATTTTTTTCTTGCAAAACCTCCACAGCAAGAGATCGACCGAGGCTGGATTCATGGATGGATCTGCGCGACGACTGGTCAACCGAGCACCATCTCTCTCTGTGGTAAGGTGCCCATGTTCCAACGATACAGTGATGGGGTTTGATTAGCTTTCAAGCCATAATTGCTCATCTTTTAGTTTGTTTGTTTGCAATCGTTGGTCCAATCTTACGAGCTCTTGTGATGCAATTTGTATCTTTCGGCCAGCGTGTGCACACATTGGTACATTGCAATCGTCAATTAAAGATTATATAGTTGATGGATCTGTTCCATGGTATAGGTTTTAAATTTGATCTCTTCCCACCAAACTCTCCATTATCTAACTTTGGGCCCAATAGTACGATTTACTGAATGGCAGAATAGGTTGAATGTGTATGTCGTTTACACATAGACTAACAGATTTGCTTCTCTATTCATGGAAAAACTAATTTTAATATATGGCAACGATCAGTTTTCCTAGGTGTAGCTCATGTTTTTCTGGACTCTTTTATACCACTAGATGTACCATGAGGTCAATGCAATTCTATGAGGTGTAGATTAGTTTTAGATGAACCATTAATCTGCTTTAGATACTTCTTTTTTGTCTTTGATAGTGGTTAATGTAAAATACATATATGGTCGTGCAATGACTGATCATGAGGTTGATGAGTAATGTATTCATGATGGTTGATAAGTATACCGGATAGTTTTGATGATTAATGTTCCATTTTGTTGATAACAAAGTAATTTTCACATAGATGTTGTTCTGGTCCACATTATTTTGTTTAATTCATAACAAACATTTTTCCTTGTTGAGATAGCGACTACGCTTTGTTGAGATGTACTGGAAAAATGATCATGTATGGGTTATTTTAATAATCGATCGATCGTTTACATTTTGATATTGTAGATAAGAAATTATGTCGTGTTATCTTTAATTAATATATGCATCTCATAAGAGTTAATTTTACAAATACACCAATACTTTGGCGTGCAGTTTCATAGACCACCATAATTTTAAATTATATGTATCCAATAGCCATGGCCTCACATGTAAGTGGTAGCACTAAAAAATTGTAGACTAGCGGTTGCCAGGTTGACACAGTTTCATGACATGCAAGACCATATGTATAATTAAAAAGGATGACGGTTCTATAAAGTACACCTTAAATTATCGGTGAAATATGAAATCAACATCATATATCGTTGTTTTGTGACCAAAGTATTGATGGATTTGTGAAATTAACTCATATAATAAATTTTATATATCTATAAAGTATAATACGACATGTGCGTGCTAAGTATAGCACGTGCACTAAACTAGTAGTTTTAAATAAAACAAATAAGATTAGCATAGCTATGGCCTAAAGAGAAAATAGTAGTAAATTTGAGTGCTTGCCTGCTTGGCACAAGTAGGATATTTAATACAGTTAAAAATAAATGCCTTCCTTTTTAATAAATTTCCTACACATGTGGGATACAACATCATATTGAATATCTGAGTGGTAGAGCATGGTGTGTGTTGCTTTTATACATGTATAAGTTTTTAGTTTATAAAATAATACATGTGTGTTTGTTTTCTGGACTGGCTTGGATTGGACTGAACATGGTTATCCAACCGAGTGTTTGTTTTACGGTCAACCCGTATAGGATGGACAGGAATCGAGAATATTCTCTAAAAATATTGGATGAGCTTGTCCCGAAAAATTGGCCGGACAAGACTATCCAACCTATATAAGCATGATCATTAGTAAATAATTAAAGTAATTAGTATGATATGATATCTATTAGTGTATTTTGTTACAAAATTAAGATAAACAAACACCGATGAGTTAATTCATGTGCAAAAGATGGTTGAATTAGAATATAATTATTGACAATTAATAAGATTATCATTTAAAAAATTAAAGTAGGTTAATTAATGTATAATTAACTAATATCATTGTAAATACTATGTATAATTATATTAATTACTCGTGTTCAATATTTTCTCACCCCTCTAATTGTTACAAACAATGAATGAATATGTCCAGTCATGAAAACAACGATTTGGGTGGTTCTGTCCCTTGGATGATCCAATCCAACCTTAACGTCAAACACGACCGTCTCGAACATTCCATATGGCCCAATGTCTAGAATGAAACTGCACTTGTCAACCCTCAATCCAGACCCAAAACCACTCCTGACCAAACAATGATACAACTAGAATCGAACATAATAACTATGGGATGTTCGTTTTCTTTAGAACTAAAGTTTAGCTCGTTTCTAAAATTTGAGCTGAACTTTAACACCTCTTGGGGTACCACCTTTTAGCCATTCTTTATCTTTAGGATTAAAGCGTAGTTCAAATTTTAGCTCCCCTTCCGTTTCTCTAAATAATTTAGAGTAAAGTTAAGTTTTGGCCATTTAGCCCATAAAAACGAAGACCCCCTATTTAGTTATATATAAAAGATGCAACCCACTAGCATGTCTTAAGGGCTAATTCTCTCAATCCACGTTGCGCCACGTCATCATAATTAATTCAACCATTTAGATAAAGAAATCATAATTAATTTTAATCATTTAGATAAAAATGGATGTTAGAGATTAACACAATTAGTTCAAGACTATAATTTTAAAATTAATATCTCTTAGTCCCGCTGCAAGACGCGGGGTGGGGTTATCAACTAGTTATATAGAGATTTTAGGGGCAAAGCAAAAGTTTTCTACTACAGTGAAAAAGTCTGAGCCACGTTTGCAACACATGCTAGCAAAAAAAAAAATGCAATACATGATCCGACTCTTGACTTGTGGCTTTGACTTGAGACTCCTCTGCTAGATTAAGGCCCCTGCTCGTTTCCTGCCCTCTAAAATTTAGCACTTCACATCAAAGAGAATCTTACTATTTATAAATATTTTGATCAATTTAATGATAAAACCCTTTTAACAGATTGGTATACTTTTTGAGATGAATCTAATGAGCTTAATTAATCTATGTTTTGCGAAAGTGATGCTACAGATAACCGTCTTCTAATTACGACTTAATTAACCTCATTAGATTCGTCTCGTAAATTAGTCTAGGGGCCTGTAATTTATTTTATAATTAAACTTTATTTAGTACGCATAAATAGTAAGATTCTTTTTAATATGACAGCTATAAAATTTAGACTCTGAAAACGAACACACCCTGTATTCGGAGCTATTGGATTATGCCTTTTTTTTAAACGTATTGGATTATGCCTTGATGGTCTAGTAGAATAAGAGTTCTTTTGGACTGCGTGAATCCTTAAAATTTAATCTATTTTTCCATAAAAAATGAATTGTTTCGTAGCAGATTTTTTGCGAAACTGCGTTACAAAGCAGTCCAGACCGTGCGTGGTTCGCAGCTGTTGCCTGCAAGCTGCAGCCAGGTGATCGCCCTGTCGTTGCCGCGTGGCTTCCGCCGATCACGTTCGCCCACGCCAAGCACGCATCACTTCGCAGAAGCCCGGCGACGTCACTGCCGGCGAGTGCAGCCGTGGAGGCGGCGCAGGCCACAGGGGCAAGCCCGTAAATTGGGTGTCCCGTCCTCTCTCCAAGTCTCAAGTCACGCACCCGCCCCCACCGTCTCGAGAGTCTCGACTCCTCTCTTTCCCCTCCCGACTCCGCCTCGCCTCGTCGCCGCGCTCCTCCCCTGCGCTCTCCGCTGGTCTCCCGGCTCCCCGAGCCCTAGCTCCTCCCCGGTCGGCGGGAGCCCCATTCCGGTACGATCCGATCGGATTCCTTTCCCCTTTACTCCGCGAATTTTCCTCGATTTTCTGCTGATTTTTTCCGGTGGTCGGTGCGGGTGTGAACGCGCGTGCAGGCAGGCGGGGATGTTCTTCTCCGGGGACCCGTCGGCGCGGAAGCGGGTGGACCTCGGCGGCCGGAGCAACAAGGAGCGCGACCGCAAGGTGCTGCTCGATCAGACGCGCGAGGAGCGGCGCCGGCGCCAGGCCCTGCGCCTCCAGAACTCTTCCGCAACGAAGATCCAGGTCTGTCCACAACTCGCGCCACGTTGAGGGCTCGTGAGGGCTGGAGCGTAGAGCGAGGCAGCTAGGTGCATGGCGGGGTTTAGGGAGCTCTGTGCTCTGCAGTGTTGTAGCCACTGAGATCCAGCTCCTAACATTTTCCTGATGGTGGATGTTTCAGTCGGCGTGTTCTTAGGGGTCTGTGCTAGAATGTAGCTTTGGGAATCTGGTCATTGAGGTGGAGCTGTAGCTTGAGTAATTCTAGCGGATACACGGTGCATGGATTTGTTTTCCGTTTCTGTTTTTGTGCTGAGATGGCCGCAGCGGACTGGCGCAATGTGGCCACACGGCATGTCAGCTCAAGCTATGGTTAGCTTCAAGAATTCTAGTGGAGGAAATTTGTCGTTTCCGGAGGAACTAGGGCTGCGTTACTTGCCCGAGAAATACTACCTATTTCCTGTTGGTTCGTGCATGCGTTAGCTTTTGTCGTTTCGTGTGGCTTAATAATGGTTGTAAAGTTTATTGACTCACCTTATTTGTTTGCTCGGCATTACGAAGCATTGGGTGTGAACTCATGCATATGCCGTTTTTTGTCGTCGTAGATTTTTCGTACAGCGGATGTCTTAATTTTTTTGTTACACCATTATTGACTACTCCCTCTTTCCCACAAAAATAAAAAAGCTTATTTGTAGGTTTCATTGACTGTTTCCTTCTCATCTGTGACTATTGAATTTCTATAATTTCAGTGACATCTATAACATGAGACTTGTGTTTGTAGATTCATTATAAAAAAACATATTGCCTATTTTGCATATTTTATAAATTAATCAAATGAGAACAACCACGCAGCTGCCTTACTTTTGCATGCCCTGAAAGGAACATTATAGTCCTTCACATCAGTTTTTTGTTTATATATATTTATGTTGATGAAACAAAATGGAAGTTGACTAATTATAAGTTGCAGAAATTCTTCAGAGGGAAGAAGGCTTTGGAATTGGCACGCTCGGAAATTCGGAAGAGCTTTTTCTCGACTTATGGGGAGCACTGTGAGAGAATAGATTGGTATGTACTACCAGACCTCAAAGATATTATATTTCTGATATCTGCTTTCTTTTCAATATCTCTGATAACCTTGATACTGAATCAGGAACACCTTTGGCACTAATTCTGATTTCCTTCGTCAATTGTTGTTTTTCTTCAATGCAAATGAAGACAATGATATCGCTATACTTTGTCAAGTCTGCAACTTGCTCTTACAATATGTTAAACGCAGCGGTAAGAATGATATTCTATCTTAAAATGTTTTTTTTTTGGTTTTGCCATTGTACATGGATACTCTGTTCATGTACTGTTAAACTTAGTTTACCCCTGCCAAATTCGAATTAAGAATTACATCTTGTTCACTAGGAAACACATCTTTTTTACTAATTTAGTCTCTATGGCATCGCCTAGGCATGAACACCTAGGCACTGTGCTGGTTGTGCGCCATACATCACCCCAAAAACTTGAATGCAGACTTGGGAATGTGGTAGGAATTTACTCCTATATATTGCCCTGGTTCGTGAAGGGTGGGCCTGGTGCAGTGGTAGAGTCTCTCCACTTGTGTCCTTGGGTTACTGGGTTCAAATCAGCTTCCTTGAAAAATAAAATAAGCAAGGGTAAGGCTACCTAGAGAAACTTCCCCAGGCTCCACAACGTGTGGGAGCTTTCACTTTCAGCACTGGGTAACTCTGGGTTCACTAGTTGACTGTAACAGAGATATGTGATTTATTGTTTATTAATTACTAATATACTTACCAAAACTGTAAGGCTCTATCGCCTTTCTCTGTTTTCGGCCTGCTAGGTTCTGAATATATATTGGTCAGACATGTGTTATTTTTTTTACTTATCTCAGTTTCCTTATCATAAACTTTCACCCTAAATGATTCGATTACTTTGTTGTCAACCTGCAACCTCATTCAGAGTGATGATTACCGTCTCCTTGTTTCTGTAGGTATAAATGCTCCTTTTTTTTCCCTTCACATGATAGTCCATGCTCAATTTGCTATTTGAGTGCATTTTCTGTCTTGTTTGCATTAAAACTTTCTAT
Organism: Chloris gayana; assembly: GCA_031894775.1. NCBI lineage: Eukaryota > Viridiplantae > Streptophyta > Magnoliopsida > Poales > Poaceae > Chloris > Chloris gayana. Next base: position 14,135 of record JAUNZO010003771.1, on the reverse strand, counting down.
AGGTAGTACACTACTAATACTTGTAATGACTTCTGTTAGCATTTTAAGTTTTGCATGGTCTTTCCTTCATGGCATTCCATTCTCATTTTCACTACTTTTGTAGCATTTGCTATAATGGTATTCCTACCCCTTTTTATTGTAGGAGATATAATAACACTCTTCACTGGTGCAAACGACTTCTCACTGCAACCTCTTGTATCTCACAGAGTTAAAAAGCTTGCCCTCATATGTGTGCAAGCAGTATACCAAAAGAGGTAAGCTGAAGGCAAAGTGGGTTTTTGAATATTCATCTTTGGGTGGTTATTGTTTACTGTCAAATGATTTTAAGTATCATCTTCATCTTTTATGGGGAGTGGGTCTCTCTGGAATATATTTTCAATGCATTATGAATGAGTAGTAGGTCCAATCCAATGTGTCCAACCAGCGTCCAACTAATACAAAAACATGGGAGCACATGGGCCCAAAAATATCACTTGTGTCTTGGTTGTACATCAGTTTGACGAACCGGTTGGACCTATTGGTTGTGTTAATAAGAAAGCATCCAGTTACCGTCTTACCTCGGGAATTCTCACATCTGAGTTTTTTTTTCTCAATCAAGCATTATGTTAACCCCTGTTGCCACACACACACACACACACACACACACACACACACTCACTGTTCCTTGCCTCCTTGTTTTCCATATGCAACTCGTCTTCACACTTCAAATGTTTTTTTAACCCCCATCATTTTTTGCCCTCTTTTTTGATAGGCATGATTGGAGTCGTCAACTTTTGACAGCATCTGGAAGTGCATCAGTGTCTTTTTCCTCATTACTAGAAACTGTTGCTTGCTTGATAAATCCTAAACTTCCATGGAGCTGTAAAGTAGTTGGATATCTTCAGCGGCAAAAGATCTATTTCTTATTTCGGGGCATTATTATTTTGGTACCGGTAAGTTCTGTTCTATCTCTTTACTGTGGTCTTCAATTGTTCTTTATCACGTCTGAAAATTTTTGAGTTGACTTCATACCTTATAATAATAATTAAGAAACGGGAGATTATCGCACTTTCCCTTGAGGGCATACGCTTATAGTCCCTCAGCTATGTCATAAATTCATAATGCTGTGTCCATCATCTTTTAAGAAATAACACATTTTCTGAAACGTAAATGCCATGATGTCATTAAAACCTCAGCCATGTGTCACTGATATAAACTTTGAGAACCTCATCCATTTTCTGGTACCAGTCACATTCAAATTTTTAGGCAGTATTCATGGAAATGCTGTTCTAGTATGGTCTTGACAAAACCGATGGGTTAAACATTCCATCTGTGATATTAGTGGGCATAGTGAAAGGCCTCTCCCACAGGCCCTTTCACAGCCCACATATAGCCCTTTGTTAAATCAGGCCAAATGAGTATATATGCAAAACAACTTTTTTTTAGATAATAAAACAAATATACTAGCCTAACCCAACTTGCTTGGGATAAAAGGCTTTGTTGTTGTTGTTGTATACAATTGTGGAGCTGTTAAGTTTTGACTCTTTTATTTTTTCTATTAGCATATAATGGTAGATAGTGTATATCTACATGCCACAAGCAGGAAGTTCTTATTCTGTCACTTCTTTTCTTCTCTTGGACGGCACATGCAGTACTGTAGTAGCTTTAGTTTAATTTGATGATCTGTTTATGACTTTCCTGATTCTGATAAATATCTTCATTATTCAGCAAAATGCTAGAAATGTGGGGCATGTTGACAGTGCATCTGCACTGGAGCAAGTTCTCATGCTTGTTGCTTCACATGTTGGCCATCATCCATGCTGTTGTCCTATAGTTGATCCAAGATGGAGTTTCTCCTCTCAGCTTCTATCCATTCCTTTTCTATGGCAGCGCTTGCCACAGCTCAAGAAGGTCAGCAGTTCTGTTAATTTCGTGTTTGAATTTTCCAAAAACAAAATCACATAGTGATTGTTGCAATGGTAATGCATCTGACTCTTGTTCTTTATACTTCAGGTTTTCTCAGTTAACGGACTAAGCAAATATTACATCCATCAAATAGCTTCCTGTTTGCCTGGTCTTGCTGATGTTCTTCCGAATGATATCTCTGCTAATCATCCAGGATATGCATGTGTTCTTGCAAATGTTATTGAAGCTGCAACGATTTTGTCTGATACAAATTTTGCTTCTGACACAGTAGGTTATCAATTCTCACTTGTGCTTTTACAGTGTCTTGTTCATTTCAGCGTCTAGTCATACCAAACTGATTGCACTAAAATTTACATTATGTCAGGAAACCTCGCCTTCTGTTAGTCTGTTCTAAACTGAGTGTTCTAGGTCCCATTCCTACAGAAACATCTTGTTTGGGTATAACCTTGTTTTAGTTTATGATGTTCCTGAGTGACCAATCATCTATTTTTATAGAGGTTATTTGTCACTGTTGCTTTCACATCGTTCCATATTCAGCATGATCATGATGTTTCTTCTATTCTTATGTCTCAGTGTGCTGATTTTTTCTAATATTATTTATTTTCTTATTGTTTTGTTGCTTATAATATGGTAAACTTGTGCTTTGGAATGAATTTTGTTAGACATTGTTGATTAGCACTTGTCCATTGATTTGTTCAATTTACAAAATGTGCTCTTATAAGGACATAAAGAAGATAACCTATGCTTTTAAAACCTTAATATGACATGGAATGCGGACTTCAAGTTTTATATGTACATGACTCTTGTGAGAGCAAAAATAAATAGTAAGCTATGTCTTTTGCTCAATAGAACTAAGCTAGGTACTTGTCCAGAAACCTTTTTGTTTATGTCCTATCTTGGGTATATGAGGTACATTGTCTTAGCAGAATGGGAGTAAGGAGGAAAACGAATTCTCTTGTTATGCTATCCATTTAGTGTGTGTGCTGTTTGCTTTTTGTGCACATATGTAATTATTTTGTTTTATAATTTTTATGTAACTATTTTTGCAAATCAGGCGGCTGACATTGTTGCTGTTTCTACGTCATTGTTGGATGCATTGCCAGCAATCACATCACCCACTGAAAGTAAGTTACATGCCACTAAATTCTAAATCTTGAATCTTTTAGCAGAATATTTTGTTTATGTAGCGCTTCTTTTTTCTTTTTTATTAGTATTGTCGCATAGTATTACAGGATCCACATGATATGTGGTAGTTAGAAAACTCACAAATGCAATTTATTTTATCTTTTCCGTTTCATGTTTTTTTCATTATTATATAATATAATACCGTCTAGACATCTAGTGCATTAAGCTAATACCGTTAGTTCTTGAAATAAATTCAAATAATCTAGTAAATGCAGAACTGAGAATAGAATTCCCCACATGACCACAGCTCTATTGTTTGAAATACTCCCAGTTGCAATGGACATGGATCTTAGAAGAAAGTAAATCGATTCGACTAGCTAGTCACCATCGCGGACGAAGTGAGGGAGTGATGGTGTATTAGGATCCGTATCTGATGGTTGAGGACGGCAGTCCTCTGGATCTCACTATTGCAAAACTGTTGAATGAATAGTAGAACAGGATAAGCTAGGTAATGTGTCTGACCAAGCTTATTAATTCAAGTTCCACTCTTAAATATGAACAGGGGCAGATGATGACGATGACAATGAAGTGCCAATGGAAATTGATGTCAAAAATGGTATTGATGTTGAGTTGGAAAAACAGATAACTTCAGCAATTGATTCGGAGCTACTTCAACATTTGGTATGAATCCTGATGGTCTTGCCCTTATTGAGATCCATATTTTATTCTCTTGTTTGACTGTATAGTTTAAAATTCTTTATAATGCCTAGGTGAACGCGCTATTCAAAGGTACATTAAGCACAAATCATTCTGATCCTGCTGGACCGTCAGATGCGGAGGTGGAAGCTGTAGGATCTATTTGTGCTTTTCTTCATGTCACATTTAACACATTCCCTCCAGAACGAACTATGACAGTGCTGGCATACCGTACTGACATTGTTCCTGCTCTCTGGAATTTTATAAAACGATGCCATGAGAATCGGAGATGGCCACATTTTCCCAAGTTTTTGTCTTCGCTGCCTGCAGATGCTCCTGGTTGGATCCTGCCGGTCTCTGTATTCTGTCCCATATACAGGTAAAACGGTTTTTGTTTTCCCTGTATTGTCACAAATGTTTTTGCTATCTAATACTCCTTTCTTGGGCTTCTACTGTTGAGCTGTTGGAACGCAGAAAGTGCAACATCTTTCCTGAGATGATTATCAATGCTTTGTTGTGTTTCATTGTTCCAGGCACATGTTGAAGATAATTGATAATGGGGAATTTTATGAACAGGAGAGACCTCTTTCCCTCAAGGATTTGAAATCCTTGGTTCTCATTTTAAAGCAGGTATGATGATACAAATGGTCAGCATGACCCATTCACTTGCTATGCTGTGTAAACAGGTTTCTATAATACTGTAGCTTTTGTAGATTAGTTATCTGTCTTCATGTTTTTTTTCCTGATGGTTAAGTTACTCTTCCTCATAGAACCTCATTTTTCTCTCTCAAAATAGAACCTATTGGTTGCATCTTTTTTCCTTATTATGCTCCCTACTCTTAACTGACAGCGATTTCACCTCCTATTGTCTGGTTGACTAAACTTTTGAATATATGGACAAAAATATCAAATGTTGTTTCCATGATGTTTTATTTGCTCTTCTGTTATGTTGGATCTGCAGGCTTTATGGCAACTCTTGTGGGTTATTCCTCCATCTTCGACTCAGAAAGCATTGCCCAACCCTTCAGGTCTTAAGAAACTGTCAGTTGAGAATGTCAAGACCAAAGCTAGGGTTGGATTATCTGAGCTGCTCTTGCAGGTCATTACTTTATCCTGATATATCATTTTATCACATTTTCCCTGAAATACCGGTTGTCAGATTGGGTTACTTTTTAATGTTGTAGTCTAAACCATAGTGCTTATACTGTGTGTTGAGAACACGCCGATGGCAATGTAGTTTCAGTTTTTGTCATACCCTTAGGAAGTGAACTTGTGGTCGACAGTTGGAAGATTTTCTTATGAAGTTGGCCATTTGTACTAAATTTGATTTTGTGAGCTTTCCCATTGCTAAGTTCATCCTTTAGTACATCGTTATCAGTTATCACTTTCTGAATACTTAGATTGTTGCTTACCAAGCACAAGGGTTTTCTTTCATAACTGAGATGAGTTACATGAATTATGCCATTCTATGTGCTGTGTCCGTTAACTGTACCGTTGATTGAGTACCGTTTAAAAATATTGTCCATGGAAGAAACCAAGAATTTAGTTTTTCATCATTTTCTACTATCTATACATAACTAAATGCTTTGGAAGAGGATGTGTAATTTTTTTATGAATGTAAGAGGGACATACTCTTGAAACTAGTATTTTGGTTATTGCACGTGTGCTGTAAACAAACATTGTGAAACAAAGGGAGTATTATTACTTATCAGATATCAATGAAGTTCTTTAAGTTAACCAGAACTACTACCTAATTTCAGTTGCAAGACTGGAATAACAGACTCCCATTCACTTCTGCAAGTGATTTCTATTCTCAAGAAGCAACAAGTGAAAATTTTGTCTCTCAGGTATGAACATCTATGCTGTTTGATTAATTTAAATACATTTAAATGTTCATTGTTGCAAGATTATGCACATGTTTTTCAGGCAATACTTGGCAACACTCGAGCTTCTGAGATCATAAAGCTTGCTCCCTTTTTAGCACCATTTACTAGTAGAGTCAAAATATTCACTGTAAGTTATTCGTGAATTGTCGTGTAAACACTGTTGAATATGTCTTATAAAGTTTTCCTTTCTGTTGCAGTCTCAATTGACAAGTTCTAGACAGTCAACTGTCCATTCTTCATTAACAAGACATCGGTTGAGAATACGGAGAAGCCGACTTCTGGAAGATGCTTTTGATCAACTAAGTTTGCTTTCTGAAGAGGATCTCAAAGGACCGGTATGATGATAATCTCTAATCTACTCATGTTTTGACATATGTTCTGCCAATATCATATGAACAAGTGTAATTCACTTTCAATTTCACAATGGGCATTATGAATTTATTGGAATGTAGATTCGAGTGGCATTTATCAATGAGCATGGTGAGGAAGAGGCGGGAATCGATGGAGGTGGTATTTTCAAAGATTTCATGGAAAATATCACTAGAGCTGCTTTTGATGTGCAATATGGTCTATTCAAGGTACTCTCAATTTCATACATCTTGTGCAAAGAAATTAGTGTATCAGTTATACTCAGATTTACATATTAAATTGGTAGAGTGATAGTACCAAATCATATTTATCAATTGAGGAACAGTCAAAAAAATAAAATAAAAATGATGGAATACCTTTTTTACAGCTTAATGGAATAGCTGTAACTGTAATAATTGGCATAAAGTTTGAGCAATGCCTTACATGTCTCCCTTATTATATTCTAACTCTTTCATAGGAAACGGTTGATCACCTTCTGTACCCGAACCCTGGATCAGGACTGGTTCATGAACAACATCTGCAGTATTTCCATTTTCTTGGAATTCTCCTTGGCAAGGTACTTTTATCATACCTCTTTTTCCTCATGGCTGAGCAGATATGAAAACCTAGAGCATAGTACAATTATTCAATGGACCAAAGGGACAAGATATACAAATGTATCTATCAGAACTTCATTTGGGGTGGGGTGTGGGGGGGGGGGGGGGGGTTCTCTATCCTACATTGGGTTTATATTGCGCAACGAAGTTCTATCTACTTTGGGTTATACATCTTGATGATAAAGAAAATAACGATTATATGGAAACATTATAATGGTGTTACTTTCCTCTTTTTAGGTTTGAGATGTAAAATAGCATGTTTTGTGCAGTATTTTAGACTTGATTTTTGTAAAAAATAAATATCTTGATTCTGAATGGTCTTTTAGCAGTTTTATTCCTTGATATTCCTTTATGCCTGTAGATTGTCAGGCGTGTATGTGTTGCTCTGAAAAAGAAATCGATTTGCAATTGAGACTTGAGAATCTCTTTGGGGCTATGACATGTTTCTGATTCATAACTTTTTTCAGGCAATGTATGAGGGCATACTTGTTGACGTACCATTTGCAACATTCTTCTTGAGCAAGTTGAAACAAAAGTACTCTTCTTTCCTCCCTCCCTCCCTGGCTCTCATATTCACCAGATCATAGTTGAACAAATATTGTTTTGCAAACTCGTGGATGTGTGAAGGATTTATGCCTTGTTCTTTACAAATAAGATTGTGTCAAGCTCTAGAATTCATGTGCAATCTGTTTTTTTTTTTGCTTGCTTTCTTAATGATGCTAGTGTTTGTGTCTGATATTCTATACTCATTTATCAGGCACAATTTTTTGAATGATCTACCTTCACTGGATCCAGAATTGTATCGACATCTTCAATTTTTAAAGGTTTGGTCCCATTGCACTGTGTTGAGTAAAGCACTAAGCAGTTTGGAGATTTTGAAGATTGTTCTTTTCTAAATCTTAGATGTAGCTTGAGAATATGGGGAACACTTTTACAAAGTTTCTTTCAGCTGATGTTCATTTTGCCTTATTCTGATGCCATCTTTTTTCCATTCTCAGCATTACAATGGTGATATCTCAGAGCTGGAACTGTATTTTGTTATTGTAAATAATGAATATGGTGAACAATGTGAAGAAGAACTTCTTCCTGGAGGGAGAGAGATGCGTGTTACTAATGACAACGTTATTACTTTTGTCCATCTTGTTGCAAACCATCGGTTAAACTATCAGGTATTAGACTAGTTGTGTCATTTCCTTGCCTTGGAATGTGTCTCTAAATTTTTCTCTGGTTTTAATCACAGATTCGTGCACAAAGTGTGCACTTCTTGCGAGGTTTTCAAAAGCTTATACCAAAAGACTGGATAGATATGTTCAGCGAACATGAAATCCAGGTACATAGCATTACAGAACTTCCTGTCTCCCGTGATATCAAGGGACATGCGCTGCATACTTAATTCTTTTATTTTTAGAGGGCAATGTATGCACCTTTATGTGTTGTAGGTGTAATTGAACCATCTTGGTTTGAATTTATGTTTCTGGATAAAAGAGTACTAGTACTTCGTTTCTACAATCAAGCATATTGTTGCCTTGTTTACTTGTTTTCACTGTTTTTCTTTCGTGCAGGTTCTCATATCTGGCTCCTTAGAAAGCTTAGATATCGATGATTTGCGATCAAACACCAACTACTCGGGAGGCTATCATCCAGTATGCTCTCTCTCTCTCTCTCTCTCTCTCTCTCTCTCTCATGAATAGATCATATATCCTATAGCTTGGAACTAGTTGATATTGGGGGATGCACAATATTTTTATCCCTCGAATACACAGGAGAGCTGTGTATCATTGCATTAAGAACTGAGGGGATAAGAAGTACCCTGGTACAACCCGCACACACACACTGCTGTGCATAGTATTATTTACACTATTGCTGACCAGCAGGATGGGTTACTGGCGGGAGGGACATGATTGTTATCTCGCCATATTTACCTGTATTTGGAAATGACAGAATAAGGATTTGATTCTGATTATTTTTCAGGACCATGAAGTGATTGAGCTGTTTTGGGAGGTCTTAAAGAGCTTTAGCTCGGATGATCAGAAAAAATTTCTTAAGTGGGTGCCCCTGTTCTACTTGGTTTGAATTTTCCGCTTCCCCTGTGATCAGTCTTTACTAGAATATAAAAGTGATCAACTATTTTGTTGTGTTATGGCCTTTTCCCAATATATGCTTGTCATGTTCGCGGTACTGAATTCTGCTCATACAAGATACAACATAGAATTGAGGACAGATATACAGAATTCTGCTCTTTGACTATGAATTCTTTTTCGCATTATTACTTATTAATATCTTTAGTATCCTTACGCCTATTTCCTCCAGGCATGGACTTGAACTCTAGCTTGCAATGTAGCACATATATGAATATCATAGCTTTTTGAATGTTCTACTAGTGGAATTATAATAGTACATCCTCCTATTTTTAAATCAATGCATTTTCTAGTCTCACATATACGGTGCCAATTAATGGGCAGGTTTGTGACCGGATGTTCTCGTGGCCCACTACTTGGATTTCAGTACCTTGAACCAAAATTTTGCATTCAGAGGTTCAGTATATCTGCCTGATTACGTTATCCTTTGGGAACTTTGAATTGTTATCCTAATTTCCCCCTGTTTTCCGTTTGAATGCAGAGCTGGGGTTCCAGGCATGGAGGATCATGGAGACCGCTTGCCTACATCTGCTACTTGCATGAACCTTCTGAAGCTCCCTCCTTATAAAACGTCAGTAGTTATCTACCACATTACTTATCTTGGTGACCCATGGATTGTTTTACATTCATCTTGATTGATTTATTGACTAATGGGTGCTTTGGTTTAACAGCAAGGAGCAGTTGCAAACCAAATTGTTGTATGCGATAAATTCTGAAGCTGGTTTTGATCTAAGTTGAGCAGTTTGCGGATTCAATCTTGTGCAGTGTAGATAGTTGCTAGGTAACAGCTTAAAGGGACCTAGGGCCGAAGCACCAACTACCGGGCCAGTTTGAAGCCCTGAAAGGAAAAGAGAGTAGGTGGATAACAGGAGGGATGCTACAATAGCTGGCTGCTAACTAGTCTCCCAGAAAAATAGGCTTATGTTGTTTAGTCAGCCATGAACATGTACATATATGTATTATTGGTGTGGCTGATGCCCTCTTGTGGTATAATAAAATCGTTGTTAAATTCAGCAGTACACTGCCTGATGATAGCTATATTTGCAACAGGAACACAAAAAGTTGCATACGGCAGACCCTTGCATCCAAGAAAATGATAGCCATAGTCATCGTTGTTGAGTAGCGAAGCAAAGGAATGAGCAATGTTAGAGCATTTCCATCAAGGACCCTATTTGAGTCCCTACTCAAGATTTAGGGTCTTTGTCTAAGAAAATCCACTCCAGCAAGGTCCTACTTGAGTATGCATTTTTCATGCCATCTCAAACTGCAACCCCAAGACCCATTTCTAGGGGCCTCTAGCTCCGGCTCTCATGTGGGTCCCACTACTTTTCTCTTCTTTTTTGTCCTTTCTTTTCTCTCTCTTTTCTTTTCCTCTCTCTCCTCTCCGTCTTCTCTCCACCTCTCCCCCATGGACGGCCCGTGCGCCGCCCCACCCTGTCGGCCGGTAGGGCTCGCGCGCCGCCTCTCCCCGCCGATCGGTCGGGCTCGCCGGTCTCCGGGGCCATCGACACCGCCTCCGCCTCCGCCTCGCTTCGACACATCCGGTCGCGCCGGGGCCGGGGACAGCTCGCGCCGCCCCTCCTCCCACTCGCCGCCGCGCGGGCGGCCGTGGCCCCGCGCCGGAGAGGCCGCCAAGGGCGTGCGTGCTGCCTCCCGCCCTCGCCCGGCCACCTCTGCGCCGTCTCCTACCCTCACGGCGCCGTGCCCGTCATCGGCGCTTCCGGCCAAATCTAGCGGGGGTGGTGGGGGAGCGGCGCCGCCGGACCGGGGAGGACGAGCCAGCACGGGCGCGGTGGCTGGCCGCGCGCCGTCGCCACCAACCTAGTGGCCGCCATCGGCCCGTCGCCCGCTCGCATGCCCGTCGGACTGCGCCGAGGCGGAGGTGGAGCAGGTGCACGACCTCCGTAAGGTCGGGAGCCCGCGCCGCTCCTCGTCGGCGGGCGGCTCGAGCGCGGTTCATATCGCAATCACCGCATGTGGCCGGAGGGCCTGGACCGGTTCTCGCGGGCGTCCTGGTGACCACGAGGAAGGAGAGGAAGAGTGGGACCCACGGAGTAGGGGCTTAGTTTAGGAGTTGTTGCTGGAGTTGAGGTAAAATTTAGAGACCTCAAATGTAGGACCCAGCCCCTTAACACAAAAGTAGGGACTTGTTTTTGCATGCCCTGCTGGAGATGCTCTTAGTTGTAAGTGGTTATCCTGTGAGCAAGGTTCACAAAATGGAATTGATCGGAGCGGCCGTGAACCGGAAAACCGTCGGTTAACCAACCTGCTACAGTAAATAACATTGGTTTTCCTAGGGTAACCTGTCAGGTTTTCACCGGTTCTGTGAACCATGTGAGGTTGCTAACCCTTGCATCCGTGGATGTTTACTCAACCTGGCATTATGATTTTTGAGGCATCGTCAGCTTAGCATGTGCCCCAAGTGGACACGTTGCGTCACAGATGATGTTCAAAATTTAGCTCACGAGTGTATTTACAGTTGTAGCCTTTTGACTATTTTAGCCAAGAGTAAAATACATAAGTAACTATTATACTTGGATCGTTTCAATTTGGTCATTGTACTCAAAATTTCAAATTACGGTCACTAAACTAGCTCATATACATCAATACAGTCATTATCTTTATATCTACTTTGATGATGTGGCATAGGTATATTTGTGACTCATCGACCACGTAAGTGCCTGATCATCTACCACGTAGTGGATCTTTTCTTCTTTTACCTTTACACCTATATTTACCATATTTTCTTAATACACAAATTTTATCTATTATTTATTTCTTTTTGAGAGAGACGAGTACGTATCTATAGCGACAATTGTGACCCTAGTCGTGAGTAGCGATGAAGAACATGAGCAATTGATTGGGTTAGCAGCGAGATGCGGTGACCTCTGTTTACTATCAGCAAAAACAGTGCGACTGCATAGCAGGATGCCGGAGCACTCTCGAGTGTCTTGCTACGCAATTACGTTGTGCTCCTGCGTCTTGTTATGCATCCGCGTTGTTTTTTCTAGTAGCAAACAGAGGTTACCGCGTTGTCCTCATAACGACTAGGGTCACAACCGCCACCACAAGTATGTACTTTTCTTTCTCCAAAAGAAATAAATAATGGATGAAATTCATGTATTAAGGGAGGTGTAAATGTAAAGGAAGAAAAAGATCTACTGCTGGGTAGATGATTGGAGCTTATGCGGATGATAAGTCACATATATACACATGCCACATCATCAAAGTATGTAGAGATATTAAGATAATGACCATATTGATGTGTATGAGCTAGCTTAGTGACCATAATTTACAATTTCATTAGTACAATGGCTAAATTAAAACTATCGAACAAGTAGAATGGCTATTCGTGTATTTTACTCTTTAGACAAATACTATGACCCTTCGTCTCTATAAATATTGAAACTCAAGAAGAGAAGAAAAATTAATAGTCTATGTTTAGTATTCCTCATACCTAAGTTTGATTGTAAAAATCTTGTCCATTTAAACAGAGACGACCGACAAGAAACACATAGTCAGAATCCATGCATTACGAAACGTAGTCCGAGTTTCATTCGTCAGAATATGGCATGCTTAAAACAAAAGCAACTAAAGAGTCACTCTGATTCTTAGGACATGCAAATGTTACACTGCCAATAATGCATGCCCAATTGGGAAAAAAAGAGAATGCCCCAAAATAAAAAAAATACTGAATAACTTAAGGCAGCAAAACAAGTTACATCGACAGCTCAACATAACTAGTGGCAAGCACTTCGTTCTCCAAACAATTCAGTACCTTTTTTAGCATATATTCTTGGCAGACTTCTTTCCTGCGTCTTTCCAGAGTTTCAGGAAGCCTTCATAATCAAGAGAGAGAGAGAGAGAGAGAGAGAGAGAGAGAGAGAGAGAGAGTTATAAATTGCCATAATTGTGACATATCAATCACTATATTCTCTCAAAATTGACCGCACCAAATATGCATTGTGTTTCTACTGTTGATGTCTACCTGATGCTTAATCAAATTCGTCCTTCGATAGTGTGTTACGGTCAAGCTGAGCTCACTCAGCTAATTGGATGTGTGGAAACATCCAGAAACTTAATTTTGGTGTACTTACCTACCAATGGGTGTGTTTTACTCTTAACTCGTGTTTTCTTTTTTAAACGGGAAAAGTCTATTTTACTCCCCGAACAATCCACTATGTCCAAATTACACCCCAAACAAAATTTTGACCCACTTTACTCCCTCAAACAATTTAAATTGGCTCAGTTTACCCCATGCAATTTCTGTTTTTTGTTTCTCTTTGTACGATTTGAATTTGAAGCTCAAATTTTACATGATGATAGATGGTACCATTCTCTATATAAATGAAAATATTTTATATACAATAAACTATATAATTAAGATGATATTTGATGCTACTAAACTATAAAATATATGTTTGGGGGGAGTAAAGTGAGCCATAATTTTGTTCGGGGTATAATTTGGACAAAGTGGATTGTTCGGGATAGTAAAATAGACTTTTCCCGTTCTGTATGTATTGAAGTTGATCATGATATGTTTCAGCATTTTTTATTTTTAGGCATTTAAGTTTAACAACGAGATCATGGTACATTTCAGAATCTTATTTTTTAGGCATTTAAGTTTAACAAAAAAACACAGTTGATGATTTCCCAATACAAGCCTCCATGAGACCATGCCATCAAGGAGTGAGTACTGTTAAGAATTACTAAAGGTTTGTGGGCTTTACGCATTCACCTCCCAACCCTTGAAGGGTCACATTTCTATCTATATATACTCCATGTAATCACTAGACTAATGAAGAGAATGAGAAAGAGACCCGAAGATCCACATATACATTGTGTTCATGTGTTTTTGTTGTAGTAAAAGGGAACGGGTTCATCCAACAATCTCCTCAGCCTCTTTTCTTGGGATCGGGAATGGGAAACGGATCCAGTGATCCGTGATGAAGATTATTCTTAACACGTTATCAACACCTTTGCTCTACAAATCAGGTGAGTTGTTCTTGATGGTTGGCTTGAAATCAATTTATTTATATGATGCTAATCATCAAATTGATTTATTACATAATTAGTAATATTGTGGGACTCTTCAATGTTATTCGGGTGAAGAATCTTGATTAACTTTCGGAGGCCTTTTCCAATCCCCTTTATTTTCCCAATCGAAAATAGCTTTCATCTATGATATTTGCATTTAGAGATTTTTAGATTTTGTCCATGAAGGGACGTTGGCATATATGATTTTGTCAAGCAGTTGTTCTTTTGCTTAGTTGGAGACTTTGCATTAGAACTATATTTCCCAGATGATCAACAAGTATTGGTCTTTCATAATCTACCTAAAATTTCTTTCCATGCTGAAATATGAGAACCACAAAGCTTTAAAATAAACAAGTTACATATATGATCCGTGGGGAATATTG